>JAWZYT010001522.1:60000-70000 GCA_034508575.1 Petrolisthes manimaculis
AAGCCTGTCCCCTAAACCCCCCCCCCAAGCCTGTCCCCTGATTCCCGCAACCCCTTAAACCCACTCCCCAAGCCTGTCCCCTGATTCCCGCAACCCCCTAAACCCACTCCCCCCCCCAAGCCTGTCCCCCTATTTCCGCACCCCCTTAAATAAGTGTGTGTGTGTGTATATGTGTACTGTATGTATGTGTGCGTGTATATATGTATGTGTATGAAAGGAGAAATTAACGTGCGTGTGCGTGCCTGTGTGTGTGTGCGTGCCTGCCTGTATGTGTGTGTGTGTGTGTGTCCAGGCTTCCACTGTTATATAATTACCATTGCCTGCCATTATATAATAAATACCGTATACAATTTTCTCAACCTGAAATAGCTTACACAAGAATAGCTTACACAGGCTATAATGTAAAGAGAGGTCATTCATTATTCTGTTAGTAAGTACTGCAATGAATAGTGTGATTATCTAAAAACAACAAACATAATAATAATAATAATAATAATGTAAAGAGAGGTTATTCATTATTCTGTTAATTAGTGCAATGAATGGTCTACCAAGTGAGACTGTGATTAGCTGAACAACAAAAATAATAATAATAATAATAATAACAACAATAATAATAATAATAATATACTTTTCTATAATATATAGTGTGTGTACCAATTCTTGTGACCATGGTATAAATAAATCAGTATCATATCAAAATATAATCATACAACAACAACACCTTATGTCAACTCAACTCAACCCCCTCAATTATTATTATTATTATTATTATTATGAGGTGATGCAAAATCAATCATACACGTGTTGTTCTTTATTACCAAGATTAATATTATTATTATTATTATTATTATTATTATTATTATGAGGTGGTACAATATCATACACATGTTGTTCTTTATTACCAAGATATATCCACAAGTTAAAAAATTCAAAACATTCATATCCTTAGAGTGAAAGATATGAAATGTTTCGAATATTTTAACTTGTGAAACGGGAGTCGCAGAAATGACAGGGGATAAACGCGGAAGTGGAGCCAACTGTACATACTCAAAAGGAGATGAGTGTATTTTCTCCAGGATATAATAATAATAATAATAATAATAATAATAATAATAATAATAACAATAATAATAATAATAATAATAAATGTAATGCACAATAAATAAAAATGTTATGCTATGTTATGTTATCCCTCCAAAGAAAATACTGTAACATCAATAAAAAAAACTACATACAACAAACTAATGTAGAGATAAAAATAATAATAATAAAAATAAAAATAATAATATAGAGATAAAATATTGCCAAATGTTTCCATAAATTATATCTCTTAATTAATAAAGGTGTTGCCAGTTTTGTTCTAAGCCAACAATTGTATACTGTATGTGTGTTTTTGTAAGGTGTTGTTAGTCACTTGATAAATTAAAAGCTTCACAACAAGTCCTCTGGAAATTTGATTACTCTTTAAGTTTTTTTTTAATTAAATTGTATATATTGGTTTTTATTACTGGTACAGCTGTATTTATTATCATTACAGCTGTATTTATTACCATTACAGCTGTATTTATTATTGTTACAGCTGTATTTATTATTGTTACAGCTCTATTTATTATCATTACAGCTGTATTTATTATCATTACAGCTCTATTTATTATCATTACAGCTCTATTTATTAGCGGTACAGCTGTATTGCTATGGAACCTACACTATTATTCTAACATGGGGGCATAAATGGTTATAATAGTGAGGTTAGAGGTGATTAGAGAATAGTGAGTGAAATAGAAAGGTGAAAGAAATAATAGTGAGGTTAGCATGTTTTTGGGTTTTTTTCCCCGTGACAAACCTCAGAAGTAAAATATCAATCTATCGCTGTGTTTATGTGTGTGTGTGTGTCACCTGGTGTTAGCATAGGGAGAATATAGAGACACTTAGGCTGCTTTCACACGAGCGTTTCCGAACGCGCGTTCGGGAACGCGACGTTTTAACATTCAATGGATTTAAATGGAACCTTTCACACGACGCGTTGCACGCGAGTCGAACGCGGCACAGACGTCCAAGCCAGCAAGGACGCGCGCGTCGTTATTAACGCGCGCGTCGTCACTGGTTACTGGTGGCAATGGGAGCTTCCACACGAGCGTCTAGGTACGACGCGTTCAGGCAGGCACCACTGTCGTTGACCTCTCTCTCAGCTCGGTGAGAGCCTAGAGACCTCTGTCAGTTCTGCTCAAACCTTACACACAGATGGATGTATGACGTTTGTGTGTACTACATTTGTGTACAGTACACTGGCAGCAATTATTTCTGGTGGGTAGTACATTCAAGTATGATATATATTAATTGATAGTAAATATGCATATATATTTCAGCATAATAATTGTTATAAGGCACAGTACATGTATGTATACATCATGTAGCCTAATAAAATTAATGAACTAACATTAATGAACTTGGTGGGAAAGGAGGGTGGAGGTAGGGGACTGTCAAAATTGAAACGCGGACGCGTAGCAAGCGCGTGTCGAACGCGGGTACTAAAATCTGACGCGTTCCCGAACGCGCGTCGAACGCGCGTACAAAAACGCTCGTGTGAAAGCAGCCTTAAAGGAAGAATATATCTCTCTGTACGAAGGTTAAATTGTCCTTTTTCCACAAGAGAAGAGAATATGGAGACACTTATAGGAAGAAAGTAAAGTATTATCTCTCTGCAGGAAAGAATATGGAGACATTTTTAGGAAGAAAGTATCTCTCTGTACGAAGGTTAAATTGTCCTTTTTCCACGAGAGAAGAGTATATAGAGACACTTAGAGAGTATAGAGACACTTATAGGAAGAATATATCACTCTACACTCTACACTCCTATGAGAGAAGAGAATATAGAGAGGGTTATAGGAAGTACAGTATTATCTCTCTATAGGAAGGGTGATGGTGGCTGTGTAAGTACAAGTGAGATGACTACTGAGAAGGGAAGGGTATTATCACTCACTCTCTCTCTCTCACACACACACAGCTTACAGTAACACTATCTTTTTTGTTCTCTCTCTCTCTCACACACAGCTTCACTCTCTCAACCACTCCACACTCAATACCAATTACCTTCTCACTCATACCACATCTCTTATACACACACACACACTCATACCACATCTCTTATACACACACACACACACACTCATACCACATCTCTTATACACACACACACACACACTCATACCACATCTCTCATACACACTCTCATTACTTTTTCCATCCCACCTTGTCAGTCCACATGCACCTCTCAACTAACTCATTTCCACAGCACCTATTCTAGACTGATGAGCCCTACTCCATGGGTTAAAGTTCCATCAAGATTTGTCACAATACCTTTTTTGGCAACTGTATGTAATGTGGTAGGTAGGTAGGTAAGTGTGAAGGCCGAGGCAGCTACTCCATACTAAGAGACCCTATACTACACACTAAGACACCCTATACTACACACTAAGACACCCTATACTACACCCTAAGACACCCTATACTACACACTAAGACACCCTATACTTCATAACATATTGCAACAGTTTCAATTTTACTCACCTCGTCTGATGATTTTCGCTTTGGACTTTGGGCCATTCTCTTCCAGTTTTTTGTCAGTTCCTTTTCTTCTGTTTCCTTCTCTTCTGTTTCTCCTCTTCTCTCTTTATCTCCTTTCAGTTTTTTGTCAGTTCCTTCTCTTCTGTTTCCTTCTCTTCTGTTTCTCCGCTTCTCTCTTTATCTCCTTTCAGTTTTTTGTCACTCCTTCCTTTCCTTCTATTTCCTTCTCTTCTGTTTCTCCTCTTCTCTCTTTATCTCCTTTCAGTTCTTCCTTTTCCTTCCTTTCCTTTGTGCTTCAGTCATTCTTCCTTCTGTTTCTATTTTGCTTTCTGTTCCTCCTTTCTATCTCCTTTCAATTCTTCCTTTTCCTCCTCTTCTCTCTATCTTCTTTCAGTTCTTTGTCAGTTCCTTCCTTTCTTTTGTTTTTGCTGTTCTTTTGCACATACACACAGTATTCCTATTTCTTTCTCTTTCTCTCTCTCAAACACACATATACAGTATTCCTTTCTCACTCTCCCTCTCTCAAACACACACTCAGTACAGTATCTCTCTCTCACACACACAGTATTTCTCTCTCTTAAACACACACACATTATTCATCTCTCTCTCTCTCTCACACACAGTATTCCTCTCTCTCTCACACACACACACAGTATTCCTCTCTCTCACACACACACAGTATTCCTCTCTCTCTCTCTCTCTCACACACACACACAGTATTCATCTCTCTCTCTCTCTCTCACACACACACACAGTATTCATCTCTCTCTCTCTCTCTCACACACACACAGTATTCCTCTCTCTCTCAAACACACACACATTATTCATCTCTCTCTCTCACACACACACACAGTATTCCTCTCTCTCTCTTTCTCACACACACACTATCCTCCTCTCTCTCTCTCTTTCTTTCCTCTCACATAAACTGGATTAAAAGAAATATGAATAAATTATATTTATACCGTAATATTCACAGATTAAAAAAAGTATTACTACTTTTGAAATACAGTTTATACATCTTATTCTGTATGATTTAACTTTCTTATTCTGTATAATTTAACTTTCTTATTCTGTATGATTTAACTTTCTTATTCTGTATGATTTAACTTTCTTATTCTGTATAATTTAACTTTCTTATTCTGTATGATTTAACTTTCTTATTCTGTATAATTTAACTTTCTTATTCTGTATGATTTAACTTTCTTATTCTGTATGATTTAACTTTCTTATTCTGTATAATTTAACTTTCTTATTCTGTATGATTTAACTTTCTTATTCTGTATAATTTAACTTTCTTATTCTGTATGATTTAACTTTTTTATTCTGTATGATTTAACTTTCTTATTCTGTATAATTTAACTTTCTTATTCTGTATGATTTAACTTTCTTATTCTGTATGATTTAACTTTCTTATTCTGTATAATTTAACTTTCTTATTCTGTATGATTTAACTTTCTTATTCTGTATGATTTAACTTTCTTATTCTGTATGATTTAATTAAGATTGGAGTGCCTTGATTCCTCCAAAGTATGCCAGGAAACAGAACACACATACATAAAAATAATGGTGTTCTGTTGCCTGGAATAGTTTGGAGGAATCATTGCTACACAAACTTTTATTCCTAAAAATGTTGTTGTTATTGTTGACGTTGTTGGTGTTGTTGTTTTTGTTATTGGTGATGTTGTTGTTATTGTTGTTGTTTTTGTTATTGGTGTTGTTGTTGGTGTTGTTATTATTGACATTGGTGTTGCTGTTGTTGTTTTTGTTATTATTGCTGTTGCTGTTGTTATTTTTGTTATTGTTGTTGTTGTTGTTGTTGTTTTTGTTATTGGTGTTGTTGTTGTTATTGACATTGTTGTTGTTGGTTTTGTTATTGGTGTTGCTATTGTTATTATTGTTGTTTTTGTTGTTGGTGATGTTTGTTTGTTTTGTTATTGGTGATGTTATTGGTGTTGTTATTGTTATTATTGACAGTGTTGTTGTTGTTGTTGTTTAATAATGTTTTGGATATTGCCTCTTCGTCCTGGCCCCTGGTTGTGGCATGTTGTTAATAATGTTGTGGCATGTTGTTAATAATGTTGTGGCATGTTGTTTAATAATGTTTTGGATATTGCCTCTTCGTCCTGGTTCCTGGTTGTGGCATGTTGTTAATCTGACGTAGGAACTCCGACACGTACTCCTCGGCATTAAACGCTCCAAACTCCTTAATCTTGGCCATCTCCTCTGCCTGAAAACCATTGATTGTGGCTGTACATACACACATACATATATATACACACATATACATATATATATACATACACATACATACACACACACATATTTGATTGTGGCTGTACATACATACATATATATACACACATACATATATATATACACATACATACACACACACATATTTGATTGTGGCTGTACATACATACATATATATACACACATACATATATATATATACACACATATACATACACATACATACACACACACACATTTGATTGTGGCTGTACATACACACATATTTAATTGTGGCTGTACATACACACACACATACATACACACACACACACACAGAATACATTACAATACCTGGAACAGTTTCTCCTTCTTATATTCTCGTCTTTGTCGGGTTTTGGCCCAAACGAATTTCATCTTCTTACGGAGTTTTTTGAGTTTGTGTTTCTTCATTTTTTTCCTCCTTATACCAATCAACCGAGCTGCCTGTTTCTCAATCACCTGTAATACCACAAATATATTAGTATGGAATGCTAAAAATAAATAATAATAATAATAATAATAATTAAAAAAATATTAAAAAAATTAATTAATATTAAAAAAATATTATTATTATTATTATTACAGAATCATCTAAAAATATAATTACACAATGATATTATTACAGAATGCTAAAAAATATAAATAATAATAATAATAATAATAAAAATTACTGTATTGCTAAAAAAAAAAATAATAATAATAATAAAAATGACTGTATTGCTAAAAAAAAAAAATAATAAAAAATATAATTGTATTGCTAAAAAATAATAATAATAATAATAATAATAATAAAAGAAATTACTGTATTATTATTGCAGTGTTAAAAAAATACAATGACAAAGATATTATTACAGAATGTTCTAAAAATATAATGATATTATTACAAAATGCTAAAAAATACAATGATATTATTACAAAATGCTAAAAAAAAATATGATTACAAAATGTTCTAAAAATGTGATATTATTACAGAATGCTAAAAAATACAATGATATTATTACAAAAAGCTAAAAAAAGGAAAAAAAATATTATTACAGTATATTCTAAAAATACAAAGATATTATTACAGAATGTTCTAAAAATACAAAGGTATTATTATATCGGAGGAATATCTTATACCGTATATTTATATAAGTTATTTAATGACCAAGTGATAAAAGGATATAATTACGTAATAAATATAATAACCGTATATCAATGAAATAATGTACTGTTTATATAAGTCATTTAAAAACGATATATAAATATACCTGTATGTGATAAGTTTAATAATCTTACATTAATTAAAAGCATATTGTATTTTATGAGTGACCAATAATACAATACAGTATATTGTATTATTGGTCCCTCATAATATACAATACAATAATACAAACAGTATAACACATCCATCCATACTCCAATCACTCATCAGTCCATCCAAACACTCAAACACAACACACAGCTGTTTGTATGACCTCCTCACATCCATCCATCTCAATCCTGCCTTCCCCGTGAGGCTCTGAGGGCACTGTGGGAAAGCCGAGTTCAGACCATGGCCTTCCTCAGGAGCTCGGGGGCTGCTCGACCACCCAGAGGGAGCGAGGCGTCAGAGCTATAGATAGATAGATAGATAGATAGAATGTGGAAGAATCAAAAGTGCCTCACCTCAGTGGATGGCGTTTCTATGATGTGTTGTTGTTGTTGTTGATTTAAAGGTTCAACTTTATCCAAAATATCCAAAAATGGTGATGGTAAGTCCATTTCCAAGACTTTATTACTGTATAACGATGGTACGGTAATCTTCACAGGCTGTACTAAAGATGGCAACCTGAAAACATAAAAAAATATATAAATACGGAGGTAATGAATGAATACCGTGAAACAGCCTAACTTTGGAATATATTTTATGTGTTTTGGTGAATATCTTTGTTAATAATGGTGCAACTTTATTCATGTTATTGTCATCTTTTTTATGTTAGGTTAGGTTGGTGAAGGGTTGTGTCGCATTAAGTGAATTTTGCATAAAGTAAATTGTACATTTCCATAAGAAATAATGGTACTTTAACTTGAAAATGGAGCCTCCTTGTTCCTGTTATTTTAAGAGTTCGTGTAAATTGCATGTATTTAATTTTTTTCATGATACGCACTATTTCAAATTCGCATAAAATAATGAAAAAAATTAAGCACATTATATTCATGCTTTTCTTTTCAATTTTCAAGTGTCCCAAGTTAGGCAGAAATGTCCTAACTTGGGACTGCTCTTCCTAACTTGGGATAAGGTTGTATTTTGCCTTTAAACATGACAATGGTTAACATCTTCCGTCTCTGGACACGCTGGCTCAACTTCGCACACGTGGGGAGTTTTTAAATAATGTAAAACAAAAATTTGCTGCATAAAAAAAAAAGATATATCCAAAAATAGCTTCTTCTTTAAGCACATAAATTGATATCATAATAAGTCAATAAGTTGCCTCATATCACATTGTAGTGAGGTTTTCTTGGCATAGAATTAACTGAAAACTATTCAAAAACTTTTCAAGCCAAAAAAAAAAAAAAAAAAAAAAAAAAAAAAACTAAATATCAAATTGATACTTCACTGACTGAAGGGTGTGTGTGAGTAGGGGACAGGCTTGGGGTGAGTAGAAAGCATGTCCCCCTGTTCCTACACCCCCCCAAACCCCCCCAAGCCTGTCCCCCTACTCCCGCACATTTGTTGATTATATTCACCCACACATATTCAAGCTAACTACCTAACACTATCGTTATTTTTGCAAATATATCACACTCTTCCAGTAGAGTCGAATTATTACATTTTCTTGTGAAATGTCCAAAGTGATGATGTTTTACGGTATGATGCTAATATGATGTTTGGAGTTTGACAATCATCTCTCACTCACTCTTTATCACTCACCTTAATTGTGGGTTGTGATGAGAAGACATTTGAAGTGTTGTACATGAAGCCATCAACACTTCAGCAGACAACTGGGCCTCAAGTGGAGTGATGCTCAGACCAGAGAATACATTACATAACACATTACCATTATTATTATTATTATTACTCTTCCTTTCATTATCCTTCTTTACAAACGTCTGATGACATGCTGTGAGTTTGTAGTGTGTTGTTGTTGCCGCCACTGATGATCCACAAACTGTAAATTAATAAAATGAATGAATGTACAAAGTTAAATAAAATTCTAAAAGTGTCCACACTGGGGATTGAACCAAGATTCTCACACTATGACAACCAACATTGCCATTAATTAATAAATAAATAAATACATAAATAAATTATATATATACCGGAATATGCGTAAATCCACAAGGAAGGAAAAATAAACACGGACTCCGTGTTTATTTTTCCTTCCTTGTGGATTTACGCATATTCCTGGATCACGTGCCACCAAGTGATTTATTTGCATATATATATATATTAATGTTGTAATACAATTTTAATACAGAAATGGTATACGTATATAGTTCTCATATGGTAAATTACGTATGTTGTTGGAATAAAACTGGTTCAGAATGCAAATATCTGTTCATATTAGCAATATTAAGTACAGTATATAAGATGGAAGTGAATTTCTGCTGTCGACTGTACAATATGTCTCACCTGTGTATGGCAGTAAACGTACAACATTCTTCACCAACACTTTACTCATGGATGTTATATGTGCCATTATGTTTTATCTGTAATAAAGAATAAGTATGTGTTATCACTCATTCACATTACAGTAATTTATTAATATGTTACATGTTATTATAGTAAAGTCATTGATTAATTACATGTTATTATTTTAAGTAATTGATTGATAGTATAACCAGGTTAGGTCCCGGTAGTTTGGTTAGGTTAGGTTAGGTTAGGTTAGGTTAGGTTAGGTTAGGTTAGGTTAGGTCAGGTTAGGTTAGGTTAGGTTAGGTTAGGTTAGGTTAGGTTAGGTTAGGTCAGGTTAGGTTAGGTTAGGTTAGGTTAGGTTAGGCTAAATTTTTGGAAATGGGGCATTGTCAAAGAAAAGGCCATAGAAGAAAAGTGTCTTAGAATGGTATAAATTAGTTATTAAAGGTGTATGAAACACAATTATAGCAATACATTACAAAGATGATGAGTGACACACAGACCTCTCTCCCCACGTGAGACCTGAGTCAACTTTGGCTATGTCTGTGTAAGTAGGAACACCTC
>JAWZYT010001523.1:0-2500 GCA_034508575.1 Petrolisthes manimaculis
TATACACAAGCAAACACACACATACACCACACACACAAATACACACACATACGCACACAAATACACACACACACTAGTAAACGCAAATACACAGATACACCACACACACAAATACACACATGCACACAAATACACACAGATAACATAGACATACACAAGCAAACGCAAACACACACCACACACACAAATACACGCATGCACATACACACAGACACACAGACATACACAAGCAAACACACACACACACACACACAACATTTAATTCTCATACAAACACAAACCCTTGGATTTATTTTCACAGGCCATCACCATTCATTTTGTGTTAAGGACCCTGTGATCGTGTGTGAAAATTGGAGGCTTCTGATTCCTCCTAACTATGCCACGAAACAAGCTCCTTCCATATAGGTGGTGTTTCGTGACAATATTTGAAGGACTCATTTAACATTTACTACCACACAAGGTCCTTTAATCTGTTCCTGTTTCCAGATATAGACTTACTCTGGAGGAATCATGGAGGTCTTATGTATACAGGTTTGGTTGAAGCTTTGAAAGGTCCAATTCACCAATTAACGTTAGACCTAATTCCAATGGAGATTTTATTGTGCATTCCTTTACTGTTTCTAGGCATTCCAAGCACACCTGTAAACTTATTAGTGCTCGTGACTGTACGTAAACTAACAATCCACAATCTTTAGCCCACCTGAGTCGAAGCCCGTGATCCGAAGCAGGTGGTTTCTGGACGACAGCCCACTCAAACCATCACGAGACCACACACTAACTTGTCAAACCAATGGAGGCTTTGTGTGGGCTGTCGTCTACAAACCGTCTGCTTCAGTTCTCCGGCTTCGACTCAGTTGGGCTAAAGATTGTGGATCGTGAGTGTACCAAAAGTATACCATCCCTTTAAGGAGGTAATTCACTTTTGGTAAAGTCATGGTCTAATGTACTGCAACACCTTCCAATGAGATGGCTTCGAAAAATGATCCTAAACTATAGCTGTTGGTGTGTGCAATTTTGGTTCATAAAATTAACTCAAATAGCTCGCTTTTATTCACCAGGTTGCAGAACATTAGACCATCACTTTACACTCGTGATACATAATTTCAGACCAAAGTGTGAGGAGCAGAAAGCTTCGAATCGCCTGGTATTGTTCATTTCCCCACTCAGTACACCTATAGTTAGAGGCTGAGTTCGAATGCAGGGTGTGTGTGTGTGTGTGTGTGTTAGTGTGTGTGTGGTGCCTGCCGTTCGTCTCTGGTCAGGGATTACGTATCACGAGTGTACACTGGAGTGCCTTGAGTCCTCTAAAGTATATATACCAGGAAACAGGACCAGAAGAACAAAAATTATGTTGTTCTGTTGTTGCCTTGGAAGAGTTTGGAGGATTTAGTTGCTCCAGATTTACAGACGTTGTTGAATTACTTAATATGTTTGGTGACTGTTACAGATATTATTTATTATTATTATGTGTGGTGACTGTTAAATGTATCAATTATTCATTATGTGTGGTGACTGTTACAGATATCAATTATATGTGGTGACTGTTACAGATATCAATTATTTATTATGTGTGGTGAATGTTACGGGTATTATTCATTATGTATTATAACTATTACAGACAGTATCTATTTATTTACTCACCCGCGTCCACATGCCGGTATATCCATGTCCAGATTAGGCCTTGAAGAATGAGGCGGAGGCGGCGGGCCCTGTCCATAGTGTGACTAGGCTGAGTGGTGTGCCTGGACGGCCCTCATAGCAGCACCCCACGCCTCGCCGCACACCCCATCACACAACCCGGTATAATGGTGTGCTCTGGTGGTCCTGCTTTGCCTTGCCCTGCCCTGCCCTGCCCTGCCCTGCCCACTAGTATGTTGCCCAGACCTCCTGCCCAAAATCTCGCACACACACACACACACAGATACACACACACACAGATAGATCTACACGTTGTCTACCCACACACACACACACACACACACATACATACATAGATCTACACGTTGTCTACCCACACACACACAGACACACACACATTCACACACATAGATCTACAAATTTTCTACACACACACAGAGACACACACATACACACACACACACAGATCTTCAAGTTGTCTACCCCCACCCACTCATCCAAAAAATGCCCCCTATATAAAATTCACATTCTTTTGTATATAGTTTTTGTTAGATTGATGTGTGTTTATGTTGTTGTTGTTGTTGTTGGGGGAAGTATAGGTGGTGTGTATTTGTTGTGGTTAATGTAATATGTATTGGGGACTTGTTGGTGTTTGGGTTGTGTGTGTATCGTACGTGTGGCAGTGTGGTGAATAGGCCACGGTGGCACTATGCTGTACACACACACACACACACAGTCACACACACACATAGACACACACACACACATACATATACACACACACACAGAAGACAGACAGAGATACACGCACACACACATAGACACAGTAATACACACACACACACACACATAGACATAGAGA
>JAWZYT010001523.1:7500-72522 GCA_034508575.1 Petrolisthes manimaculis
TGAAGCTTATTATTCCTATTTAGCCATTTGCTTGACGAGTATTTGCTGCATCTGCTGCTGTAGTTTGGTTATACTGTCGCGCTTGCTCTCGCTCTCCTTCTCCAGACGCTCCATTGTTCCCTCGTGACGCTTACTGCAACACAGAAACATTTAGGTCTGCCTCTTCTGACTGACTAATTGGCTGACTGACTGACTTCTGTAGACCCTCAATAAATACAGTATACAATGAATAAATATTGTACTTGCATCCACCATCACCACTTCATTTTACACTCAAGTCACTCATTTTTTGAACACCACCAAATGTTTTCCCAGGTATGTGTTATTCATTACCATTCACACTAATTAAATGATATACTGAGCCTGTGTTAAAAGGATATACTGTACCGGTAAGTATGTGCTAAACTTAATAATCATTTATTGTGGTTTAGAGAATGTAATTACAGTAGTAACTAAGTTTACTCTATTTTTTTTTTTAATATTTTTTTTACAATACAAAATACTCACATTTCCTGTTGGATGTAGTCGACTCTCTTGGCAACATTCTGGCGTGCTTCCTCCAAGTCCTGTCTGATCAGTGCTGGACCAATCAGTTTGTATACCACATTCTCCTCATTAATTACGTCCAATTCCTGTTACAAAAGAAATGGAAGAAATGTTTACTAATATAATTATCTCTACAACTATAACATCTCATTAATTACGTCCAATTTCTGTTATAAAAGATATAAAAATATAAGTTACTCGTATAATTATCTCTACAACTATTTACTTATATAATTATATCTATGTGTACCCCTGTACTGTACACAATGTTGGTAAATTTGGAGTAACTGATTCCTCCAAATTATTCCAAGCAACAGAAAGAACACCATGATTTTTGTTCATCTGGTCCTGTTTGTTTTGTGGCATACTTTGGAGATTATGAAGTAACAAGTTCAGTCTCTCACCTCTTTGACTACTTTGTTTTCGTTGAGTTGGCCATCAAGCTGCGACCTTAATGAAGTGGTCTTCGAGAGATCTGAAAGAAAAATAAATATATAAATAAATACGGTAAATATAAATTACTACATAAATAAACATATAAACTCGTAATATATGCCAGGACATAATACCTGAAATTGCAACTATTTTTTTTTTAACTTAGATTGGTATTATTAAAGTACTCCAAGAAAAAGGTTTTTCTGTCTGGCCGAGCAGTCCCGAGTCTGGTTTACCGAAGCCGCACAGATGCTCGCACCTCCAAATGGGAGTCCCCACCAGTGTGTGCTGGGTAGTTGAGAAGTGTGCTGTGTAGTTTACATCAACACATCTTCTCCCACCAGTGTGTGCTGGGTAGTTGAGATGTGTGCTGGGTAGTTGAGATGTGTGCTGGGTAGCTAAGAAGTATGCTGGGTAGCTAAGAAGTATGCTGGGTAGTTGAGATGTGTGCTGGGTAGTTTACATCAACAAATCTTTCCCCAGCCTACAAGGTTACTATTGATCAATTCACTCTGCACAACAATACAAATTGAGCGACAAAGAGTTAAAGTGGTAGTAGTTTTATATTTATTTTTTTATGTTCTGACACTGGACATAGGCTTCATCCACCCCGTTACCATGGCCCAGGTGAACTGCTACACACGCAAACACACATCACGACTTTAATAATACTTTAATATTACATCCCTTACCGGTAATGTTTTCATTTGTAAAATTAAAAAATACCATGAAAGTTCTAAAAGTACCTCATTAATGACTGAAGAAGTTCAAACCAACATTAATTTTTTAGTTGTTTTTTTCCAGAAATCAAACCAAATACCCCAAAATATAGAGGAAATTGGTGACCAGGGCAAATTTCTGGGACCTAGCTGGATGTGGTAACACTGCGCAGCCCTAACGAATAGTTTAAGGAGTAGCCTGTCTTCCCACCCGAAACCCGTGTTTTCCCTAACCCATAACCCAGCATTCCTACGGGCACCCCATGCTTGTATTGGGGGTGAAAACGGGGCATCTCCAAGAAACACCATAGATGAAAAGTATTTTAGAATGGTCCAAAATACTTGGTACCGAAATTTTCCTTTCTGATCTTATTCTTAACTATTACCAAAGAATTTTCCCTTAAATGGAAACAAGTAACAAACAAAATATCTTGCTTTACCACCTGACACACATGTCCAATAAATAACTTAAATCTATATATAAATGAATACCATAAACCTGTAAATACATTCGTTGTGCTTCAATGAGTGACTAAAGTGTAAAATAAAGTGGTGGAAACGAATATATACGAGAAATATATATAGGGTGTGCAGAGGGCCAGGATATAATAACCTTTCAAATTACCTTTTAACATCAACAAACATCATATTTTAATTTTCCCATGGATAGTAAAGATCACCATTATTATTCCTGTGGTTGTGTATTACCTTTTTGTAGTTTCTTGTAGCTATCAACCTCCTCTTCAAGTTTTTTCTGCAGCACCTCGGGACCCATGATGTTGACTCTGGTGACTACGAACGTATTGTATTTTAGTCATCTTTGTCATTATATTAACTACAACATTTATGTGTATGATGCATATATACGTAAATATCTAGATTAAATATATATATTATTTATCAGAGTATGTTTTTCCAAAGTACTGACAAACTAAAATGCTCAGAAGTATTCAACATAGGCCTAATAAATATATCAAAATCCTTTTATTGGCTATCTTTTAAAACGAATGTTGTATCTAAATCATCGAACTCTACTGGATATAAATATTCATATTATATAAAAAAGCTTATAATTCCCTATAACTATATTTTTCTAGAAAGATGTTCTGTTGCCAAGCTCTGACTACAACACAAATAACCACCAATCTTCTTACCAATAAACTTAAAGTATTAATTAAGATTAATCCCCTGACTCAAAACAAACACAGATAATGTATTTTTGAAGAAAAGTCCTTTTACTTTCATTTCATGCATAATTATGTCAAATTGTAGTGAAGTAAGAACCGAGGTAAAATAACTACAACCTGTCATATAAAAAATAACATAGATTTAATATTAGAGCCTACATGTACAAATTAAAATATCTATAACACGTATGCATAGTTTACCAGACTAATATACAGTATAATAGATAAGAAGTGATTAAATAATAAGAGTGCCGTAGATAAGGTGACATTAGAGAGAGGCTGAGAGAGGCAGCATCCCATCACAACAACAATTTGGTATACCGGTGTTTGTGTTATAACTTTAATATACTGTTTATATTAAGTGTACATGGTTATAATAAGTGTATATAGTTCATTATTAATATTAAATCAACGGAGAAACTTTATATAACAAGAGAAAAGGTAAGTTTTTATGAAGTATAAGTAAAAAAAAGATAATAAAAAGTGGTTTGGTCAGTAGCTTTCCATTCTATATATATATTTTTAGTGTGTACCTTTGACATTAATTGGAGGCTGTAGATTCCTCCAAGCTGCCCCAGTAAACAGACTTGATGTATGTCTTGTATATGTATATGTATGTCTTGCCTGTTTCTAGGAATAGATTGGAGAAATTGTTTACTCCTGAATATTGTTTGTTTACACGAGTGGAGATGATCCTTTTGAGGAGACTTTAAAGGCTACTGATTCCTCCAATATGCTCCAAACTTGACCACGAAACATAATACCTCCGTGTCTGACCAATAGGGGACGTGTTTCGTGGCATAGTTTGGAGGAATCAGAAGCCTCCAGATTACCACCAATAGAATATACCCTTAGGCTATGGTGAATATGTTTTGTCAGTTTCTCAGTTAATTTCTCTACTGGTGTTGGTACGTGTGTGTGTGTTTGTGTGTTAATGTGCTCCTGTGTTTGTGTATATATATATATGTGTGTATGTATAACCAGTCACTGCACTGTAACTTACAGTATATGTGTACATGTATCTGTTAATGTACATGTGTGTGTGTTTATCTTTTGATATATAAGGGTGACAGTGCATATTGGCCATGTTTGATTCCCCAACCTAAAGATGATGCTTGGATTGAATATTGCCTAAAATAAGAAAATATTATTATTATTATGTGTTTTATTATTAATAATAACAAGGACTGGGTTTAGCCCACCACGGCTACGCCGTGGGTGCTTTTGCCTGCGGCGCTGCTTGGGTGTTTATGATAATTATTATTGTTATTATTACCATTCCTATTATCAATATATTTATTTATATATATTTTTTCAGGTATAGGAGACACAAGCACTAAACGCATCCAAGATGTCCAGCAAGACCAAGTCTAAACCCTCCGACCCATTCTCTCCAGGCAATGTCTATCTCATCTTCTACAATGTGTTCTTAAGTCTTGGGTAAGTAATGTAAACAACAATAATAACAGTACAGTACTACTATTACCATTCCTATTTGGCAAAATTTGTTTTCCTTACTGACAAAAATAGTTGATATCTTCACAGTAGTTTGAGTGTATGTAAAATATATAAAGTAATAATACTGTATGTTTTTTTCATGATATCTTTTCAGTATTTTGAGTGTACCGGTACCGTATGTAATTTTTTTTTTTTTTTTTTCAAGATATCTTTACAGAGCCATCCGTCAACACAACAAACGATGGCTGTGTAATGTGTCTTATATATAATTCTAATCCAATTCTTATCCAATTCTCACACACACACACACACGTGGATATTCTCACCTATTCATATCCAAATCTAATTCTTATCCAATGCACACACACACACACGGATATTCTCGCCTATTATTTTCCGAACTACTGTAATTCTTATCCAATTGTTTACAGATGGTTGATAGTGTTGATCCAGACTGTCCATCACCTTGTATTTGATCTGGGTAGTATTGATGGACTTTGGGACAACACCTCAAATGTACTCAAAATATTCCAGTCACTTGCTTTCCTTGAGGTTAGTATCCTTTATACCTGATACTGTATACACGTTAATATTAGTAGACGTTGTTTGTGTATAATATAATATCTGTATGTTATATTGCAAGGAAAAGGTGTGGGTGTGTGTAGTGTGGATGTGTTTGTATGTGTGTGTGGGTGTGTGTAGTGTGGATGTGTTTGTATGTGTGTGTAGTTGAGGCGAGTGTGAATATGCATTTGTGGGTGTGTTTGTGAGTGTGTGTATGAAGGTGATGTGTGCTGTGCGAGTGTATTAATGTTTGTGGATGTGTGTGCGTTACTAACTAAAATCATTTCCCCTTCACACTTACCACAGATCATTCACTCAGCTGTTGGTTTGGTGTCATCTGGTGTTGGTGTAGTGTTGCCTCAGGTGTTCTCTCGCCTCACTGTACTCTGGCTCGTCCTTGCATCATTCCCTGAAACTCATAAAAGCATTGGTAATTATCGGGTTCTTATTATATTGTTCTTAATGGGGTCATTATATTATTTCGCATTGGTCTCCAAACTGTACCCTAAATAAATATATCCCCTCTAATCATGTATTGAAGTATGTTAGCTTGTTTCCTGGTGTAACAAATTTTACTCCTTTTTGAGTAAGAGCATAAAGCATAAGGATGTCTAATAATAATTTTCAAGTGTGTGTGTCATTTGCCAACCTTATCAAAACAATAATCAGTGTTGTAAAGAGACATGTATACACACATACATAGCCTACATACAGTAATTACAGGATGTGATTATATTTACTCATTTAATATTATGAGTTTTTATGACCAATTTTACTCATTATTTCAGGTCTTCCTATGCTGCTTATTGCCTGGAGTGTGACTGAGGTAATAAGATATGCTTTCTACTTTCTCAACATCCTCAAGCAAGTCCCTTATGTCGTCTCATACCTACGGTGAGTAATATTATTACTTTTTTTCTTCGGAGTGATGTACTGATATATACCTTATAAAAAGAATACAATAGGTAATTTATTTTTATCTATATCTACTTTATAATTATAATGTTACTTTCATATTGTGATAAACCTTACTAAATTATTTGTAAAACCCTTGTCATTATATACTGTACAGTATTTATTATAGTGCATTGTTTTTTTTAATACTGTTTATAAATAGAGCAAGCCTGATATTTAGAAATAATACTGCATTTTTATTTACTGTGTCAGATACACCTTGTTCATGGGACTGTATCCTCTTGGTGTAACTGGTGAGTTGCTGGTTATGATCACTGCTTTACCCATCATTGCAAAGACCAAAGCATTCTCCGTCACTCTGCCCAACACACTCAACTTTACCTTTGACTTCTACTGGGTACTCATCATCATTATGCTTCTCTACATTCCCAGTAAGTATAACATAAATAGTTATTTATATTTGTATTTTATTTTTACTGGACATATTGATTAAGGATGTATATAGTACAAGGTTGTTGGTGGTAAATCTGAAGCAACCGATTCCTCCAAAGTATTCCAAGCAACAGGACATCATTATTTTTGTTAGTCTGGTCATGTTTTCTGTCATACTCTGGAGGAATCAAGGTACTCCAATATACTAAATATCTTTTCCTCCAACAGTTTTCCCAATGCTTTATCTGCACATGTTTGCCCAAAGGAAGAAAGTTCTCGGTCCAACACACATAAAGAAGGACTAGACTCTAGACTAAGAGGAGTTTACAAGGATGATAATGTAGTGTTTAACAAGGAAAAGGCTCCTCATTACTCAGTGTTATTTTATTATTTAAATTAAAGCAAAGAAAAGCCTTTTCCTTGTTTAATAATACCACCCTGAGGTACTGGGTAAAGATGGTTTATTTTGTAATGTATTTGTCTCAAACTATAATGAGTAATGTTACTTAATACTGTACTGTAAAGTACCCAATTTTGTGGCCATAATTTTCAAACTCAAATTGTTAACTACTCTACATTAAAATAATTTTCTTCTATAATAAAAAAAAATTGTGTTCATATAATTATTTTTGTTCATAATTTTTATGCATTTGCCATAAGTAAAACATGAAAGAATAGCATTATACAGTATAGTTGAAAGGAATAGTAAACAATTGGTAGATTGGAGTGCCGTGATTCCTCCAAAGTATACCAGAATACATGACTAGAAAAAAAAATAATGGTGTCCTGTTACCTGGAATAGTTTGGAAGTATCAGTTGCTCCAGATTCACCAACTCTATACTGTTCCCTTAAACTACTTCAGGGAAAAGTTCTCTTCAAATGTGAATTTAGTAACGAAGCCCCTTTTCCTTGAAGTAGTACAGTAGTTTAATAATACCACTCAAAGTGCTCTAATGCCTTTTGCTACTTTGTACTTTGCATTAATAACAGTTTAACACACATAATTATTATACAGTAATTAAAATGACCAGCCTCATTGCCTTATGCACTTCAGTATGTACACTGCCAGTCCATACTCCATAACCCACCTGAGTCAAAGCACACAGTCTGGAACAGGCGGTTTCTGGACGACAGCCCACCCAAAACCTACATTGGTTCGAAATGTGTGCGAGGCCTCGTAATGGTATGGGTGGGCTGTCGTCCAGAAACTGCCTGCTTCTGATTTCAGGCTTTGACTCAGGTAGACTGGAGATTGTGGATATTGAGCGTACATTATAATTATTATGCTTTTTGACGTTCCATAATTAATGTGGTGGTAGTCATTAGATAAATAGGGTACAATTGTGTAGCTAATATGTATAAATAGATAAAATTACACTTAGCATGACCCAAACTAGTATTACTGTGTGTTGTCCGTTTTACACCATTCTCTGTTTTTGACCAGTGTAGGTGCTAATATCCCATTGTAATAAATAATAAAAATATGACCAGTATATTCTAAAATCATTTATGTCCTAAAAATTTATCTCCTGTATGATCAGTATAAGTGGATTTTTTAAAAGGAAAGTAAACTCTTTGTTGATTAAAGTGTCTAGATTCCTCCAATCCCAGGAAACGGGACCAGATGTGAAGAAACCATGGTAGTCTGTTGCTTGGATTGGTTTGAAGGGATCATTTCCTCCAGATCTACCAATACTGTACAGTACTATTCCCTTAAGGCCTCCATAGACTATCAAATTGGGTGGTTGTGTAGGCATAGCTGTGGTGTGTATGTGGGTGTGATTGATACTGAACCATATCCAACAAGCTTTTCGTCAATCACACGCTTGTGCAGTGATGCATGATATTGTGTGGTGACTGCTCAGTCTTCTTGCTAGTGTGTGGCAAATTTAAATGATTGCACACAATGCACAGTCGTCTAGTTTGCACAGGCATGAATGATAGTCTATGGAGGCCTTTAATATTATACCTCCATGGTTGTACAGTACCACAATTAAATACTAACGTTAGCTATACTGTCAACAAATGTAGGGCTGGATAATAGACTATCATCAATCATACATGAGTAAACTGGGTGGTTGTGTACAAGGATGAGATACTATTTCTCATTCTTGTGTAAGCATAATGCGGGTGTGATTGATAGTTTGATAGATTGGCCTTGGTGTCATACATGTAAGTTATGTGTTTAGTGTAGTGTGTGTGTGTGTAATGGTCTAGTAGTATCATAGTATGTCGTCACTAAAATGATTTGTAGTGTCCTGTGTGTAATGTAGTAGCTAGTGTATACATATGTGTGTGTGTGTGTGTGTACAATGTCCCTTATTTATGTGTATATTATAGTGTGTTGGGGTTATTGACTTTTGTGTATGCCCTGCCCACGAATGGAATGATTAATTAATTATTGTCGCAGTTATTCCTTTCAAGATATAAATACTCGCTCATTTTGCTACCAGACTATAATAGGCCTATACGTAATTAACTTATTCTATAAATTATATATTTCTCTTGTTATTTCATGAAACTCTTTTCAGCAGGATATGACAGTGAGAGGCAGATATTATTCCATTTTATTTAACCTCTATGTAATTATGAACTAAGCGCAAAAACAGCCAATATAACTATAACAATAGTCAAAGGGGAATATTCAACATAACTCATAAGCATAAGAGAGTATTTGGTTGAGTATTTATTATTAGGTTCCTATAGTGATATTTGTCAAGGGGAGAAAATGTGGATCTGCGGCCTGTTACCCCGACTGTGTTGACCTCTGAACCAATGGGTATAAATGTTCGCTGAATTCTTAACATTCTTTTTATCGGATAGTGGAAACCGAACCTTATTTTCTAATTTCCTCTAATTAATTTAGTAACATAAATAACCCAGCTTTCATAGGGTGGGTATATGTGGTGTTTCATTGTCCTAGAATAAAACGCGAAATATATAATTTGCCAAGTAAACATTCCATACCCTCAGTGTTGCCAGGTGTAGGGATTTTTCTATGTTTTAGGAAATTTTAAAGTCCACACAGAGAAATTATATAAAGATTGATCAAGAGTATACTGGGAATTTTCTACCAAACGAAAATACCAAAATGACCGTCAATATTCAAGCGTAAACAGGGAATTATTGAGGCAAAATGGGAAATTATGATGTTGTAGGTGAGATAAACAAAGAAATTCTGATGTTGAAGTTGAGGTAAAAAGGGAAATTCTGATGTTTGAGTTGAGGTAAAAAATGAAATTCTAATGTTGAAGATGAGGTAAAAAGGGAAGTTTTAATGTTGAAGTTGAGGTAAACAGAGAAATTTTGATGTTGAAGTTGAAGTAAAGAGGGAAATTCACATGATGAAGTTGAAGTTAAAAAAAAAAGGAAATACTGATGTTGAAGCTGGGGTAAAAAGGGAAATTCTAAAGGTGAAGTTAGTGAAAATATCGTGAAGCAGGAGAGTCGAGGAGAGCTGGCAACACTGCATACCCCACACCTTCAACAACATGGCGTCGTTTGTAAACTCGTAACAACACAGAGGCGACGTATAATAAGACCTTCCCCGTGCCATATGCAGCGTCTAGGGAATACATACATACCATCAGTGGATAAATTAATAAACTGGACATTACGGAGGGATGTATGGGTGCCAAATAAGAGCCAACAACGGCCATTAAACACGAAAATAGAGCATATAAATAAGTATTATCTCTTCTGTGTGTGTTTGTGTGTTCGTAATGAATATGGTGGTAGTAATGTATAGTAATGTGACGTAAACATTCTCAAGACTTTCTGCTAATACCTGTGTTAAAAATCAGTGAAATTGATTTAAAGAAAAAGGAAAAAATAGCTGTGTTTATCATACGTATTTCTGTTTATTATCTTCCAAGCAACTATGGATAACCACCCACCCACCCATTGATGTCTCTGCTGTTCCCGTAAGTCCATAGGAATATTAAGGTTAATTTTGAAGGGGAGGGTAGAGTATTGACATTTGGGGAGGTATTGATTCCTCCAAACTATTCCCAGCGAGTAACAGACAACCATTATTTTTGTTGATCTGCTGGTTCTGTTTCCTGGCATACTTTGGAGGAATCGAGGCACGTTCATTGCGTGAATCGACCTTTTGTGGTCAATTTGGAGTCAATGTAGGCCTCCAAACGCAGCTGTAAAACACATCCTCTGTATAGTTCCATACGGAGGGGTTCTGTTTCCTAGTTTGGAGGAATCTGTAGCCTTCCAATTTCCGATAATAGGTTACTCCCATTAAATATACTACCAAACATATACTCTCCCCATAATTAAGAACCCTGTGATCGTGTATGAGACTTGGTGACTTCTGATTCCTCCTGACTAGGCCTATGCCACAAAACAAGCTCCTTCAGTGTAAGTGGTGTTTCGTGGCAATGTTTGAAGGACTCGCTAACCTCCAATTTTCTGACTAGATCACGGGGGATCCTCTCGTGTAGTCAGATTATAGGGGCCTTCTGAGTGGGAGCACTTTAGGAAATATACTAATCTTTGGTACATTAGAGTGCCTTGATTCCTCTAAACTTCTAAAGTAGCCTATGCCAGGAAATAAGATCAGATTAACAAAGATAGTGATATCCTGTTCCTTGGAATGTTTTGGAGGAATCATTTGCTCCAGATTTACCAACATTAGCTTACTGTCATGCTAAGTAGGACTGGTAGGTAAGGGAGGAAGGTAAATGGCTATTGGTAGCAGACAGGTAGGTATGTAGGTAAGGGAAAAGACAGTAGGTAATTGATGGAGGATATAAAAGTGTAAATGGGGAGATACTATAGGTAATGTAAGTAAGGAATGTAAGTAAATAAAGTAGGTAGGATAGGTCAGAAATTAACGAAAGAATGTAGATAAATTAGAAAGAATGCCGGTAGGTAAGGAGGTAACTGAAGTAAATAGGATTGATGAGGAGTTATAATAATAAGTATAACCTAGAATCCTAGATAAAGTAGGTAGGATAGATTATACAAGTTACATAGTGTATATCCTACAAAATTTTGGTAGCAACTTTTCAGCAATTCAAAGTAAAATTATATTCTAGTAATATGTGAATTTTCCCTTTTTTTCAAGTTGAGTTTGAATAGCTTGCCTGAACTCTTCCCTGAGTTTATTATTATTATTATAGAGGGGTCAATAACCTTCCAAACTAACCTACGAATTCTGTCTCTTATAAGGGGATAATATATTTTTAGTAGGCAATATTGGAGTGCCTTGATTCCTCCAAAGTTTGTCAGGAAACAGGACCAGATTAACAATTATAATGGTGGTCTGTTGTTTACAATAGTTAGTAGGAATCAGTCACTCCAGATTTACCAACTCCTTGTAACACTGTATCACCCCCCTTTATTAAATCATTTACATTAATTAATTAAGTAGCCTTATATGTAAAATAAAATGATATACTGGTATCTATGGCTGTATGAAGAGGAAGTGGTAGATATATATTGGGTACCATAAAAGGCCAGTAGGGAGAAAGAAAGTACCATACAAGAATGTATAGGTATAGGGGTATAGGAGGGCTCTGGGTAGGGGTATTGGGGGTAGAAGAGCTCTGGGTATTGGGGGTAGGAAGGTTTTGGGTTGGGGTAAAGGTGAGGTGAGGTGTTTGGGTATTGTTGATGAGGGTTTACATACACAACAGGTGGTCTACTGTTAAGGGGATCATACACTTTTCTTACATTGGAGTGTCTTGATTCCTCCAATGTATGTCAGGAAACAGGACCAGAACAACGAAAATAATGGTGCCCTGTTGTTGCTTGGAATAGTTTGGAGGATAACAGTTGATCCAGATATAGCCTATATACCACCAACACTGTACTAGGCCTACCCCCTCAACAAAGATGGCCAGTACAGTAGAAAGACGGTAGTGAGTGAAGTGTAACGTATAGTATAGCATTGTACGGTATGTAGGCTATAATATTTAGTTGTTACTTAGGCCGACTTATTCCTATTTTATTTTACGTGTGTGCTTTTGAGAGAGCTTATGGACATGTGAGTGAGAGAGATAGAGAGGAGGGAGAAGAGCATTTAATAAAGAAAAAGGGTCTCTTTAGACATCTGAGAGAGAGAGAGAGAAACCATATGTTAAATTTCTCTTGATATGGTTTTCATATGAATTTCAAGAACTCCTCCCTCAGACAGACACACGAGTCGACACAGTTATAATCAGAAGTGACCATAGTTATCAGTAAAATATATTACTTCCTTCTTCCGCCACACATAAGGGTAAAATAATATGGTTCGTTTATATTTATTATGGGGACATAATAATTGTTATGCTATGGATATTTTAATAGTAACCTCCCCCCCCCCCATTACCCCAAATCCCATTCCCCTTTTCTTCCCTTTTCTCTTTCTCTTCCCTTTTCCCTTTCTCTATCCATTTTCCTTTTCTCTATCCCTCTTCCCTATTTTCATACAGCGTTATCCTTTTTCAGTTAATAATCCCCTTTCTCTCCCTTTCTTATCATTTGTGTTTCTTCCTTGCCCTTCCCCTAACACCTCATCCTTCCTTGGCGTCCCTCTTCTCTTTCCTCCCTTTTCTTAATTCGCCATCCTACCTTCGCGACCCTCTTCCCTTCCCTCCCTTAATTCCCTCCCCATCTTACTCCTACTTTTGCGTCCCCCCTTCCCTAACACCCCACCCTACCTTCGCGACATTCTTCCCTTCCCCTCATTCCCCATCTTACTCCTACCTTTGCCTCCCACTCCCTTCACCAAGCAGACTGCCTGAGAGTCGGGCGCTGGAGGCTAATTAAGTTGTTATTGTTTGTGGCTATGTAATTAGTCCATGTTAATGACCTTTTGCCTCTACAACAACGACCAACAACAACTAAAACTACAACAACGATAATAATAATAAAGGAGGAGGAGGAGGACGACGATGAAAAAAATAGAAGCTGGAGATGATAATAATAATGTATGGCTGATGAGGAGGAGGAAGGAAAGAAGAGGCAAGAAATAATAATAATGTATGGCTGAGGAGGAGGAGGAGTGTACGAGTAGGCAATAGGGAGAGGAATGTAGAGAGAGAGAGAGGCCTAAGGCGAGGATGAATATTTGACACCGAGTATAGTCTACGTGGAGCCCAGGAATGTAAATAGTTAGTTCCCTAAAGCCTATCTATACCAGCAGAAAGTTTGGTGGGGAAAAGTACGATCTATCAGCCTGAAATGAAGACGAAAAAATATAATTATTTCCCGGTTCCTTACACGAGCCAAAATTTTGGCTTGGAAAAAATATAGTACCGGTACAGTATTTTATGAAGAGTGTGAGATGATGTATGGAAGACAAAGAATTTACAGTAGATCCTAGTTTCCTACACGAGCCGAATTTTTAGCGGGAGAAAATGTGCTGTACATTATCCTATAATTATAGGCAGAGGAGCCGAAAATATGGCGGGAAAAAGTACGGTACAGAAAATTACAGTACGAAGAGGAACCGGAAATGACTTATGGAAAGCAGTCGTACGGTTCAGATTGTGGTGGTGGCCCTGGTGGTAGTGGGTGTAGCCTACTACTGTACCTTGCTGCTGGGCTGCTTCCTCTCTTGTCTTTTCTTCCTTCCTTTCCTTCCCTCTCCTCAGTCAGTAGTCAGTACAGTGTGTTCCGTGGTCACGTCAGGTGTGCTCTGTCACGTTCCATGTTATGCTTGGTTCTGTGTCACGCTTAGTGGTTTTCGATCATATTGTGTTTGTGTGTTTAAGAGATAATGATGTGGTTGTAATGGAATGTTATAATTTGTTGTAAGTGCATCAAGGTGTGTGTGGAGGTAGGGAGTCAAAGTGTATGTGCCCAAAAGAAAAATTGTGTATAGTGATGTTGACGATGAAATGACAGTATATACAGTGTTTGTGGTATATCTGGAGCAACTGATTCCTCCAAACAATACCTAACAACTACAGGCCTCCAATATTCTTGTTCGTCTAGTCCTGTTTCCTGGCATAGTGCTTTGGAGGAATCAAGGCATTTTAATGTACCCAAAGTGTAGACTATTATTTACCCCCTTTAAATTATAACGTGACAACTCCTCCAAACTGAACAATGAAGGAGAAACCAAGAAGCGGAAACAACAGCCAGACAAGGTATATATTATAGTCACTCACAGATACAGTCACAAGTGTCATTATACCTTTATAAGTATTGTCATGGTGATTTATTTTATCGTGACTCAAACCTCCAACTCTGAACGCTGAAAATCGGAGGACCAGTTATAATTATGCTTTATAGAAAACCCCAGACTGTTGCCCTCTCTAATAACTAATCACAACATTCACACGTCAGTCCGTCAGTCGGTAGATATTGTTTTATTCATAACACGTCGAATGGTTCCCGTTTTACGAAGCGCCATAAATCGTTGTCGTCTCAGTGGAATAGTTTCCCGTGACAAGTACTAGTAAATCTGGAGCAGCAGATTTCTCCAAGCAACAGGACACCATTATTTTTGTTCATCTGGTCCCGTTTCCTGACATACTTTGAAGGAGGAATGTTAAAACACCTAACAGCTGTAGTCGTCTCCCCCCCCCCTTGACATGCTGACCTCAGAACACTGACTGAGTTGACCCCTATGTGTGGATGAAATATAGGTGTCAGAATTCCCACGACCTACCACCACCATGAGAGAGCGAGAGACCATTTTACTCATAGGATTTTTAAAATAGGGCCATGAGAAAAAAAATTAAACCCATCTATACAGCATACACTATAATAATTATTATGTATATATGGACAGGGAGTGAAAGAGATGGGTAGATGTATGTGTACTGATAAATAGATAAATGATGCGAGAGAGCGCGGCTTTTGACTAACCGCAAATCCGCAGCACGTAATAATTTTGGAATGAAGTCAGAGGTGAGAGTTTTATTGTCATACACCGACGTCTATTACTACCCGAAATTGATAACGTACGTGGGAAGACCAGAGTTACAAGGAGGTATTGTTATTGTTGTTGAACTGGTAATGGCCTGCCTTCCTCAGCACACGCTCCATCAAAAAAAAAAGTTATAGGTATCCAACGATTTTAGTTACTGCATTATCACTATACTGTATCTAATAGGTTTAATAAATAATACAGGTAGGAACAGTATCGAAACGTGTTTACTTCTTGGTCAGCCCTGTCATAGATTTCCAAGCAATTTTGTAAGATATATTTCCAAAGACATATAGCCTAGTGTTAATAGTTTTATGGTCCATGACGAAAGTAGCTGGTAAAATCTTGTAGCACTACCAAGGATAAAATCTTTTAGCCACGTCCCAGGGATAAAAAGGTAAATATTTACTTTCTCCAAATAGCTGATGTTCCCCGCATTTAATAATATTATTATTGTACGGTAGCATAACATCCTAGTGGAGGATTTGTTGGTGTGTGAATAATGTTTACAGAGGAGTGGTAAAAAGAAAAAGAAAAGTTCAGTTCTTGGTGTTGTGTGATGTTTATAGAGGAGTTGTAAAAGGAAGAGAAGGGAAGGTTCCAGAGGCCGACCGCGTGCATGTAAATACTGAGCCATTCTGAATGACTAGCCAGGTATACACCTGGGCCATGGTCCCATGGACTAGCCTATAGTCTAACCCAGCCAGTGCAACCTTGTCATTCAGCGCTGACCCCAGCCCGGGTAGCCTATATAGTCTAGCCTATATATTTATTCACTGTATAGCTGACACAAGTTTAAGGAAATGTGTGTGTGTATTTTGAAGTGGTTGTGTTAGCACTTATATAAAAGCTGACGTTATTTGCGTCTTTTTCTGAGCATGGCTATATATACGATATTATTATTATGTTCTAGTCGATGAAAAACACTACGGACTTCAGAGCTAGTGTTAACAACATCGTATATCACTTTTAACTCATATAACACAGCTGGAAGTTTAGATCATATGATTGAATTAATTAATTCCCTCCCCTTCCCTCTCTCCTTCCCTCACTTACGGCTTCCACATTTCCCCCCCTCTCCCTTACTTTCCCTCTCCCTTCCACCCTCCTTCTCCCTAGTAGCGGTAGCGGTGTCTTAAAGTTCTATTGTTCCATTGTTGATAAGGGGAGGGGGGCGAAGGAAGGGAAAGGGGAGGGAAGGTAGAAAGGATGGGCAAGGGGAGGGGTGGGGGGATAGGAAAGAGAGGGGGAGGGGTGGAGGAATGAAGGGAAGAGACGACCCTGACTGTCTTTTGTCTCCATCACACTCCAATACCAATATTATCCCACCATCATCACTACCCCTTTCACCACCATCACTACTACCCCTTGCACCACCATCACTACTACTACTACCCCTTACACCACCATCACCACCACTACAGTAATATCTCCTAACAACTACTACTTCCATAGCTACTACCCTTATTACTATCATCCCTCCCCATTACCACTATCACTACCGCTACCTTTAACCCTTTAACCTCAATCTCGCTACCGTCATCTTCCCTATATTTCCCTCAGTACCATATATAAACCCTCTTCCCATCACCATTACACTAGCTAGCCTACCATATCTGTAATACCCACCACCTTTTATAACCTGAGTAACCTCCCTGAACATCTGCTCTCCACTACTCACCCCAACCTATCTCCCCTCTCCCTCCTCTACCAAACCACCACCACCTTAGCACTCCTCTCTTCCGCGCGCCTTCTCCTTTCACCCCCCACCCACCCCCAGCAGTTTTCCTCCCTCCCACCGACCCCCAACTCTCAAACACCACATGCCAAATTATGTATATGAAGCTTTCTTTTTGTGCCACCCCCTGCTATCTTGAGAGCATTCTTCTCTTTGTTTCCATTACTACCAAGTGGTAGGTATGTACACCCAGGGTAGCCTTTGTTTCCATTACTACCAAGTCGAAGGTATACCCGGGACCCTTTGTTTTCATTAGGCTATTACCAGTTAATCTCGAATTGCATGTAAGTCGTGGCACTTGAACAGTAGGACATTACCACGATAGTTCTTTTTACTATCTCATCAACATCATTCTATCGTTATCCACACGTGCACAGCCAATATAGAATTCAACACAACACACAGCAGTTGCAGAAACCTCTCCGCCCCCCTTTCTCCCTCCTTACACACTTCCTTCCTCTGCAAAACATCTACCATACACTGATAGTCTGACACACACACACATCCTCCCCCCCCTCTCTCTCTCTTTTGTGTTGACCTCTTTTTCCACTTTGGTGTTTACATTTCGTTCTTACAGTTTTCCTGGCCATTTCCAGATAGTTTTAAAATCCGAAACAAGTATTCCTGATGGCCAAAAGTTATTACATTAACAGATTAACCCATACACAATTGATTCATCGAGTTCAAAATAACATAGGCCTAGTGCAATACTAACATTTCTTAGTAAAATGAAAGGGGGCGCCTGATGTGGTTTAAGCTAATGTTGAGAGCAAAATAACCTAACTAGGAGCTATATAGTTTACTTGTTTCCGGTTTGGGACGTGTAGTAACTGCTGTGTGGTGTGGTTTCTCGAGACAGGCAACAGGCGGGTGCAGTAGTTTTCTCCTGTAGTCACGCCCAACATAACTGTACTTAAATGTATCTTTGATGCCATTACTTGGCTACATAGTGCTGTCTAGACTATCTTGAGGACATACTAGTATGTACTGTTACATGCATACATCCATACATGCAGGACTTTTGACAGTGACTGTAATTAGGCCTGCATTCATACCGGTGCATACTGAAACCTTATGTGACAGACTGTAAGTAATATATCTATGTGTATAACTAATGTGCCTCTGTAAATGCAGGTATATGCTGTGTGTAACATGTGTTTCTGTGTGCTTGCAGGTGTGGGCGGTAGGACACGGAGGTGGCAGGATGTGAGGGTGGCAGTGGGTGGGGGAGTACCATGGCCCAGGAGTTCCTACCTCTCTGTGATGTCCTCTTCAATATCATCTCTCTGGCATCCTACTTCTGCGATGTTGTGTTCGACGTGGTCACCATCTACACCCTGTATGATCAGCAGCAGGTGGTCTGGTTCACCTTGGCATTGTCCAGTGTCTTGTTGTCCCTGGTTGTGTGTCAGCTGTGCTCCCTCAAGTGGTACCTCTCCAGCCTCAGAAAGGACTTAGCCAAAAAGGACTGTGACCTCAGCCTTATGATACTCTTGCACTTCTTCCAAGGTGGAGTCCTGTGGCGGTACTTCAAACTCTTCATACCGGTGGATCTACGCTACGTCAAGCATGAGGTGCGAGACCTTTGCATGCTGCGTTTGGTTCATGCATTCTGCGAGGCGGCACCCATGTTGCTCATCCAGCTGTACCTCATCTGGCGGAAACAATCCTTGGCACACATCACGGACCTCAACATGGTGTCCACGGCACTTTCCCTCTTCAGCGTATGTTGGGCCCTGGCATCCTTCAACAAGAATGTGCGGCGTCACAATGTCCACCGGCTGATCCTTACATGGCTGGGGGTGATCTTTCAGTTCCTGTGGCGCCTGGGAACCATCACATCACGGTCACTGGCACTCACAGTGTATGCAACGCTGTATGGCTATTGGGTATTCCTCGTCATTGGCCTCCATTGGGTGTCCATGTTCCTGTGGCTCATTTCACCCAAAAATGTCTTCCATGGCGAGAAGATGCCAATGTTCAAGAAAGTCGGGTTTAGCATGCTCATTGCTTTCTGCTACATCTTCTGCTATATCAACCTCCAGGAGATCAATGCCAGGCAGAAGATGGTGGCCTTTTACATCACAATGCTGCTGGAAAATGCCCTGCTGATTGCTGTGTGGCTGGGGACCCTCCGCTCCTCCCCCTGGTATCAGTACCCGGTCACGGCCCTTGTGTTTGTTGCCTTTGGGTTTGGTGTGGTGTTCATGGTGCTCTATTATCAACACTTCCATGTCAAGAGGCTCAAACACAACTACACCATGTCCTCTTCCATCAATACATATTCCCCTTGTACAGGTAAGTTACAAAGCTGTGTATATAGGCTTCCTGTTCTATTCACAATATGATGTGGATTATTTTGTGTAAGTTGTTAGTAAAAATTTATGCTTACCTATCATGTATTCCTTTGTAAGTATCTACCTCCATACCATAAACTAGCTATATACCGGTAATATCTTATTGCTATTTGTTTGATACTTTTCTCAAGCCTTAGTTGAAAATTATAAAAACAAAATTCTCGTGAGTGAAGTAGTAACATGAATGTATTGACCATTAACACTTACATGGTTTCTTAATACTTACATATTGTCAGAATACTGTAATAGGTCGTCATCAGAAAGTTTAAAATACTGATAATTTTTTTTATTATGTCACTGTTAATGTTGGCAGAATATATGTATAATGTTGAAATATACTTATATACAGAATGTGTTGATTTCATCAGAAAGTATCAGTGTTGTCATACCATTCAAATTTCATCAGTTTTAATGTTGTCAGAATGCATGGATGATATAAATATGTTTTCAGAATGATATTCAGTATGGTGGTTGTTTAATAAGGTGCCAGAATATTATATGTGATTTGGAGTGTTGTCACATTTGGTACCGTACTGTTTTTAATTATGATAAAAATTGTGCAAATATGCATGGTGACTTTGAGGTATATCAGCTTGGTTAGTATTACAGCATTGGTTAAGGAGACTGTCTTGTTGGCAAGTTGGAAGGCTACTGATTCCTCGATCCTGACGCCTGAATGATACTAATATGGGGATCTGTTTTGTTGCATAGTTTCTAGGAATCAAATACCTTCCAATTCACCAATAAAAGAATTTCCCCATAATGTCCATTGATAATTGAAGAGTATGTATGATATTGCAGGATGTCAGTTGGGTCAGTGTACAGACAAGACCCACCGCATGCCCTTTCCATACTACCTGAACGAGCTCTCTGCCAGCGACAACAGCACCATCGCCTCCAACAGTCACCAACACCAGAACAACAAACCCAACAACCTGGAGACGAGTGAGGCCCGGGGAAATGGTATGCATCACCACCACAGTTACCACCATAACCACAACCACCACCATCACCATCACAACCACCACAATCCCACAGATGGGCTCCATGTGCCCGGAGTCTTTACGTGCAGATTCAACCCAGGCATCAAACGAAAGAAGAAGAAGCCAACTAGCTTTGTACCACCACCTGTGCCTGTCCTTCCATCTATAGGTGTGGCTAACAATGCTCCTGGCCGTGCTGTGCCATTCTGGAAACGACCTCTTCCACAGTCCATCTCCAGTGACCACGAGGGGAGCGTTGGATCACGGGTAAACATCCAACAAAAACTCCAAGAGAAGAAACAGCAACAGATTGCAGAACTACGACAAATTGAGGAGGAAATCAAAGCTGGAAAGCTGAAGAGACCACATCCCAGTGACATCTCAGAGTCTGGTACACTGCGGCAACCCATCCCAAGAGCTAAGAAACAGCCTTGGCTAAGACCAGAGCCACTGGACTATACCTACCTTGTGGTGGAGCCCTCAGCAGCACCAGTCCCAGCCCCAGCTCACAGAAAACACCGCTCTCAGACTCCAGAGATCCTGCTGGCCCCACACTACCTGGATAATACCCGGGTGTACTATGATTATCAGGACCCACGCTGGAAGTATGGTAATAACTACCACCTTCCCTCAGACGATATGAGCGGGTCCTCCCATCACTCCAACAATAAGCACTCCACCCGACGCCGTCCCAGAAAGTCACAGGACAAACACAACCAGGACAACAGAGATAAGGTTATATATAAGTCCTATCGCATCCCCTCGGACTTGGACAGTCAGATCTCTCTGCCCAGGTCCTACACACTACCCAGAGAGTTCAAGTACTACAGGAGACCAAAGTCCAGGAAGGCAATACGGACTGATCACTTCATGGCATCAACCAACTCTAGTGATGGTCAGTGTACATTTGTTTGTTTATTCATTTACTGTTTATGTATATCTCTATATTTGTATTTTATGCATACAGGAATCTTGTGTGTGTTCATATAACTTACTTGTTTTATTAATGTTTTCAGGTGATGTAGATTCATGCGATGAGGGCGACCTGGAGGAATCATTGGCCCGCCTCAACAACAACAACAATGCCAATAACAACACCAATGCCAGTAACAACAACAACAACACTGTCCACTTTCACCTCAACCACCACAACCACCACAATCACCACTACCACCACCACAGCTTCCACCACAACCATCACTCACCTAACAATGCCAATAACACCACCCCCACCAACATCAATAACAGCAACAGCAACACCCCCATCAATAACAGTACCAACAATATCAACAGTTGCAGCACACCAATCCCCACCACCTCCTCCAACACCACCACCACCTCAACCAACACAAGCCAGAATAACAACATTAGTAACGGTCACAGCAACAACAATATCAATAACAGTATGGTGGCGGAGAGTCCCCCCCACCCCCAGCATCCACTCCGAGCCAGAATCCACGCTCCATTCCACCGCAACTTGGCCAACACTCATGAGACCAAATTGTGAGGGGAAGGAAGGTTTGAACATCAGTATGGAATACAGTAAGAAAATCCGAGTGGCAAAATGAATGTGCAGGTAGCTGTAAAAATATAAATGTGTTTTGTAAGTCAGCATACAAGTGTGTGCATTTGTGATATTAGGAAAATGTTGGAAGGTATCAAAAGTAGAAAATACAAAAAACTACAAAATTCAAGAGAAACTTATAAACTTATTTTTGGTGTTGTGCCATCTCAGAGGATCAATACAGTACCAAAAGAGAGACAATTAATCGGCCAAGGTGTAGTGTTTGAAAGATACGAGTTGCATCATTGGGAATGAGTTCATCAAGTAAGGATAGTACAGTACATCATTTCAGACAAATTAGATAATGTACATTTACATAATGATGGCATTACCATATTTGAATTACATTTCTCGGTTTCACAAATATTGATGAAATCATTATGAAATTGTGATGTTCTGCGCTTATATTAGGCCAGTATGAAGATGGCATTCAAAATAATAATACTCATAGTTTTTCCCAACATGGACATGTTATTAAATATACCTACCTCTCTTATTCTGCCCTGTTTGTCACCCGGAAAGTTGTTGCTATATTTCATGCTGTTAGTATGAAATATTATCAAAACATAAGTTTCTTGAAATGGAAATATCTGCGTTATAAATGCAGAAATATGAAAATACCTCAGTAATTTATCTTGACATCTGAGAGATGTAGTTTACATTCACACTTGCTTCAGATAATGGGGCAACTTAGCATAACTTGCTCATGAAGACCTGCCAAATGTTTACCTATTGTAGGCTATGTCTGATGTGTTGTGGACATCTTTACTGAACACAGTGGAACTGTTCACATCAAAATAGTTACCATATAAGTGACCCTTACTATACACTGGTCACCTGCTATGGCTATTGTGATTGATACTACCAACTATCAGGCTACATTCATCACAGCATTGTATGAAAGTTTAAGGATATGCATAAAACTTCAAACAAAGGAAGGAAAATACTCAACAAGTTATACTGGTGCCAAATGGAATATTGTAATCTTATGTGTCAATATTGTTGTCAAAATTTTGTCAAAAAGTTTCTTTCATACTACAGGATACAGTCGACCTCTGCTACACACAGGACTTTTGTATCAGATGGTGAAAATTCACAAATAGCAAACTTACCCCACCAAATCCACTAATTTTATTGTTTAAGTCTTGTTTGCTATATACACACACTCACACATACACTGCTTGCTAGCACAGTGGTTGTCATCCTCACTTGCCACTTGTCAGGCTGTAGTTTATGCCCTCTCAAGACTATTAAGAATTTTCACAGATGAGCAAGTAGTAACTGTCCTCCTTGAGCAAAGGAATGGGGTGTGTGGTGTGGGAGTGGTCCCAGCCTTGCCCGGAGATCTCACCCTAGTGAGGTCAGGTAAGGACAGCTTTTCATACGTGCGCACTCTTTTGTTCCTTTTTCCTCCTGCAATTTTGTCAATTAATTTCCCACACAAAGCCACTAATATGCAAACCCGCAAATAATAAGGTTTGACTGTTCATGATGAAAGACATCTCTTTTGTTTTATTTTTAAAGCTGAAATGTACATATTTTTAGCTATAGTATTCAGCTTATATACTGAACTATTTTTAACAGTTTAATTCTTCGGATGGTTACCACTGACTTGTCTTGGTGATATTGCATATAAACAGCTTTTGTGATCTGACACCTTTTGGGATTCCATTATGTGGGTTGCAGAAAATTCATACATATTTATTATTCAGGATTTTCAGATTTCTAAATTGCTATGACAGTTACAATGTTATCTACCTAATCATTATGATATTGGGATACATATGAAATTGCTTTGATTGCTATTTTCCTCAAGCCTTTTGATGGGTTCTATTTTGTTGGTCTCCTACATTAGGGGCATCAGACAGTTCCAACTACACACTGTACATACATTCAAAGAATTAATCCACTTTACCAGCCAAATCTCTACTCAAGAATATACCTATCTTCACATCACAGCATAATCAACTCTACACGTACAGAACCCTTTGCTGGCCACACCATCCAGTCTCTCAGGGGCAAGAAGCAAATGAGTATACAGTACTGTACTGTACTTGTATTTGTGAGAACAGGCTGCACCCATCCCCCTTACATAATTACAACAGAGGAGTTGTAGTTCCTCTGCCATTTTCATCCTCCTGTGAGGAGTCATTCCCAGTTACTGTATAATTTTGTGCTCAGATTTTCAAATGTTTATTGTGTACAGTATCACGAGTAATTGTGAAATTTGATCTTGATACTTGCTGTTTGTCACAGATGAAAATTGGGCATGTATGGGCAAGATGTTTCAGTGTTTGCAGCAATGCATAATATATTTTACTTACACATATCTATATGATGGAAGGGAAGCTGTTGATGTGCCATATCTGTCAGAGTCCTGTATGATATTTCTTTAGGTGTGAGTGCAGCACCAAGATTTTATGTTGATTACTATTTATTTAGTATATTGTACTGGTGTACTGATTTTAGATTATTATTTATAACATTTATTTAAAAATTTACTGTTATTTCCACTTCTGTTAGTGGAATAAAATGAACTTTGTTTTGTATAATCAAAATGAAATGTGTCTCCTTTTGATTTCAGTATTATGAAATTTATTTAATGCCTCACTGCTTGGCTGGCTATGTACTGTACAGGACTCTGGGTATAATAATTTATATGGACCAACAATATATAATGGTAAATCTGAGTGGAGCAGGTATTTGTACATTATACACCAGCTGTATGTTTTGCTAATTTGTACCTTGGTGAAAATAATTTAGATATCCAGTTACTCTACTTGAATGCAATTTTTATTTTATATTTACAGTATTGAGTGCTCAACTGAAGCTCTAACTAAGCTTCTTGTAGGTACTGTACTTTTAGTAATGTTTGTACATACTCTGAACTACAACTTAGCTAATCTACCATCCATCCGTTCATTGGACAGAATAAAATCCTACTGGAGTATCTTTTCATCCTTCAGTATGTACTGTACAGTCTCACACAGGAATATTTGGTATAGCCCAGGTGGATGATGTTCCCACCTCTCCTCTTTATGGATTGCAGGTGCTTGCAAGGCAGTAAACTCAAATTAATCCAAATAAACTGAAATATATCTCGACTAGAGAGCCACATTTGAGGAGTAGTCTTTTTTTAAAATATTCTGTTAATGGTTTTTCAGTGCAAAAAAAGAGTAAAAAGGCTCTTCCTCAAGTAATATTTCTATATCAACACAAAACTAATTCCAAACTGTTTTGGTTCTAAAGTGTGTTGGGTTTTCTGTTTATTTAGTTACCACCTGCTATCCAATGATGGAATTATTACCCTCCACCTGCAGTATACTGTAAACAACTATATCTGCTGCTGTATTCATGTGTGTAACATTACAGAATTGTATCGCATTCCTCTCAGGTACCTTGTCATGCAGTGCCCAGTCCATCATTCTCTTGTACACCCTTGTGTGTTGTAGAGTGGACTCCCCTCACTGTCTCCTCTCATATGTTCTATATTTATGTCTTATTTTGATTTTTTTAATATTTCTATACTTGTATATTTGTGTTATGAGTCCCATGTGTGTACAGTATTTCCATGTTTCACATGTCACCTTTGCCCCAATTGATTTTGTTTATTTGTGTTATTTGAGCAATGTGTGTTTGTTTCAATGTTTTGATTCCATTGAAATGTTCACATTAACCTCTGATGACCTTGTTGATGATGCCTGTTGTGTGTATAATTATATACCCACCTTTATTAGGCTCTTATTTATTTCCAAATGCCTGTTTCCTTACTTGTCCATTTTCTTGTACCATCTTAAGTGCCTGAAGTGAACTGGTGCCTGGTACTAAGTGCCTTATGTGAACTGGTAATAGTTCTGCAATACTGAATAGAAATTTTTCACTGTTGATAAAGCCTCAAAGTCTTCTGCAAATGAAAAGAAGCTAAAGTTTCTTCTTTTGACACTCTTACAGACAAAACCACTATTTATGTTTAGGTCTGGCAAGTTATGTTGGTGACGAGGCAAGAAAAAACATTGTATCTTATTACCAGTATTTATTGTTCTCTTACTTTGTTGCGGATGTTATTGGATCCAAGGAAAAGATTTTACCAGTATATTGTATTTGTTATAGTACTTCATATGCGAGTATATAAACTGAGCACCGTAGTATAAATTTTTTTTATTGTGCGCATAGTCATGTGCCATAATAAAATTCCAGGTGTCATTGAAGTTTGGAATAATCTGACATACCCATGAATGTATTACAACACTTCTACTGTCTCTATATACTTGCTCCATCAGGCTATATTTTTGTAACACACTACTGTATATTCATTGTAGGTGCCAAAAGGTATTGAGTTCACTGCCAAAAACTTTTCTTATTAGGTGCCAAAATTTCTATCTCTTCATATCCAAAAAATTATGTTAATTAGCCTACTGTACTGTACTTATTGTGTTCTTCTGAAGGGACCAACATTTGCAAGTTTATCATTACTCATTCATTGTTACTCATCTGTTGCAGTATTGTACAGTATACTTGTCCTGTCTTTGACTAATATGATGTCAAAATTTTAATACTCATGGACTGTACAAAGTATGGGCACAAGAACTAACAGTCATATTGTTAAGCATCAAGAAGAAATTACCCCATATACAAAATGAGAATGTGATACGATCTTAATGGAAAACAAGTAAAAATCAAATAATCTTTTATCATATTCATAGTAATTTAGGGTGTGTTTTCCACCTTAATGTTTATCAATGTGTTAGTAAAATGTTGTCCCTGTATATGTTGTTGCTGTAAATCTGTATATAGGAGTATTTTGATATGTTGACTGCAATGTGACCAGTTGTTAGATGATAAGAATGACTTTTATTAAAGTTGTATATTCAGATTTATATTTGTTGATTTCTTTTTTTCCCATTCATCATCCAGCCAACCATATTTCTTCCTTTTTTGCCTTTCCTCTAACTCGCACCTTCAATCTCTCTCTCACATGGCATAGCAGATAATATCCTTTCGGTCGTATCCCGTTGTGAAAAACCCTGAGCCAACGTCATCAGTGAAGGCTCCACCACACAGTGCCACATTCTCTTCCACCGTACCGAACTTGTGCTCCACCTGTTGGATATTCAAGCATTTCTTTAACTTAACAGTATATAAGCTCCATCACCTATAAGTGACATATTCAGCCTAATTGATTCCAGGCAACAAGATACTGTACCATTATTTCTGTTCATATTTGCTTATTTCATGGTATACTTCGGAGGAATCAAGATGCTCCAATGTACCAAAAGTGTATTCCCCCTTTAAAGAAAACTTTGACTTTGAATAATTACGTACTTCAGTTACTATATAAGCTTCATGACCTGTCAGTGCCATTCAGTCGTGTTCTAGGTGTCTGAAATTCCTATTCAAACTACTACATTGACAGTAACTACATAAGAAGCAAACGCACATCAATCAGACTCACAGGAAGGTCAGAGGATGAAGGGTTGAGCTGCCACACCCTGATGTAGGAGTCCTCACTCGTGGTCAACATTAAACCACTTTCCTTCGCTATGTCCAGCCCAGTAATACTTCGAGCGTGACCACACACCTGAAACATCACCATTATCATCATTATAGTTATAGTAAATGTTGGAGAATTCATTAAAAAAGTTATACAGAGCTCAATAATCCAATAAATAACAACAATTATGGAAGGCGAGAAGTGGAACCATTGAAAATTGATATTCCTTCACCCATAATTGGATTGGATGACAAGTGAACCCAATTATTGGTCTTACAAAATTAACACGAGAAACACTCGATCACAAATATTTAAGGCTAGGACAGATAATATAAAAGTTACGTGACCTCAGCGATGATCGTGCCACATTGTAGGTTGAAAATTCTTATGTGTCCTGAGAGGTAGGCGGCCACCACCTGACCTCCCCACGCGGCCAGACACGTCACTGGTGACCTGTAATATAATTCAGATTATATCATAGTACTGTACACTGGGGGTCAATAATTCTTCCTTATCTGAGGCATAGTAGGACTTTCTACCATCTGAAGTAATTTGGGAGGAGTGGGATGTGAGGTTGGTAGAGATTCACGCCGTGTCTCGGATTAGAACAGAATAATTAACCCCAATGTAAGTAGTGTACAGCCATGGCTGATAGTGATGGTCCAAGGAGTGTTGGAGAGCAACTGAACAGAGTTCGAAAAAGTTATTCTTCTAAACCTCTCTCAACGTTGAGAATGGTTTGGAAAATTAACTTGTTGGAACTCTATCAGCCATGGCTGTACTTCTTAGTAAGGTATTGCCTCTTTCAGCAGTATCTTACCTATTCGTGAAAATTCCACATCCATCACACAGCTTTTGACTTCATTCCCCGAGATCGCTCTGATAGCAAAGTCACATATAGGGACTAATCACTGATCCACTTAATAGTACTACGCGTGGGTGCCAAATCTACGACTCGAGATCAAACGAAAACCAACCAACCAACTCTTGTTCGATACTCCTTTCGACCCTGTGACTAAATCAACCGTATTTTGGGACTCACTTACCCAAACGTGTCAATACAGCATACGTTTTGGAATCCTTGGTCAAGTTGGTCGTCCTGTGCCACTTTGATAACTCCCTCATCGTCGCCAGAGACCAGGACCAGCCCGTGTGAGGCCAGGGTAGTGATGGGTCTGGTGTGCCACTTCTTCACCACCTCTACTGTCCTCACCTCTTCATCGCTTACCCTCACTACTACTACCTCGCCCGTGTGAACACCTGACCACGAGAGGACAAAAAGGAGGAAATGAGGTAAAGTAGCAGGATAATGGAACCACAGTAGAGTCCATTTCTCATAACAAACAACAAATGTACAGTTGGACACAGGAATTGTGCTACAGCCCAGGTGAAATATACTTGTCCCATTTGAGTAACCAGTGTCTATTATCAGGTAGTTGCTTTTTATTACCATCCTCAATACTGACTTCTGCCCCTGGTGTCTCCTATTTGGCACTAAGGAACTTGATATTGGGAGAAATTGACCATCTTTCACTTGGGCTATACCTCGAATTCCTGTGTCCAACTGTACACATCTATTCAGTTAGTGAGTTACTCGTGCAGTCTTCATACTTAATTAAGGGGAGAGTATACTTTCGGTACTTACATTGGAGTGCTTTGATTCCTCCTAAGTATGCCAGGAAACAGAACCAGAGGAACAAATAATGGTGTTCTGTTGCTTGGACTAGTTTGAAGGAATCATTTACTCCAGATTTACCAACACTGTACTTGACCCTTAACCCATCATAAACCCTCTACTTTCCTTCCTTACAATTTTTACACTTTCCTTTCGTATTCAGTGTTACTCTTAGATATACATGTACAGTTGCCAAAAAAGGTATTGCGACAACTATTGATACAACATTAAATATAATAATGTCCATAGTTGTTTGTAGGTATTATAAGTATGTATTACAGAAGGATATGTATATTTCCTTCTGCTATTCATGCTTATAGTCCATACAAATAGTTGTGGATATTACTAGGGTTAAAGTTCTATCAAGATTTGTCGCAATACCTTTTTTGGCAACTGTACACTTTAGGTAAGAACACACACACACACACACACACATACAGAGAGAGAGAGAGAGAGAGAGAGAACTCACCAACACACACGTAGCCAGAGTAGATGGCCGCGATTCCCCTGGTGAAGGCCTGTGGTGCGTCTGGTGGTGTGGGAGGCAGGAGGTGAGCGTAGAGTAACACAGACCCGTCCCAGTCGTAGAAGAGAGCCCCTTTGGTCGTGGCCAGCACCAACAGTGTCCTCGAACTCACCTTAACCCATGCAGCCTACAACACACGTATGTACAGTGGGCGGCAGAAGTCCTGTCGCCTCACTTGCTTCACCGAGACATGCAGTGTTCATGGACTCGAGAAATACACACGTTTTCTACACCCAATAATCTCGAGTCTATGAACATCGCGTGCCTCGGTGAAGCAAGTGAGGCGACAGGACTTTTGCCGCCGACTGTACAGTGCTGATAATTATGGAGCAAATGATTCCTCTAAACTATTCCAAGCAACAAGGCACCAATACTTTTGTCAATCTGGTCCTATTTCCTAGCATAGTTTGGAGGAATCAAGGTGCTCCAATGTATCAAAAGTAGGCCTATAGGCTACTATCTTCTTAAATTACCTGATAAAATCCCCCTTAGAGGGTATATATTAAAAAAAAAAACTATAAACAGTAGTCTGTCATTAATATTTACCTATAATGTATCTACATCTCGCTACCCTGCCTCATTATGTTCACCTGCATAATGGAGAGTGAGGACTGGCTTGAGGTGACCACTTTAGCCTCCACCAACCTGGGCTCCACCTCTGGGGTTCCTGGACGGACTATGTTGAGTTGATCTTTATGTACAACCCCGGCGAATGTCTGCAACGAAGGAGGAAGGAGAGAAGGGTGTTAATTAATTTATCAGCACAAACACCTACCTGGTATACTAAATTAATGAGACATCTAAAATAAAAAAGGATTATCATGAAAATCTGGCTGCAGGTAGTGTCACTTTTCTGATATATGATGTTATTTAATTAAGGGGAGATTCTTCTGTAGGCAAAATTGTAAGGCTGCCGATTCCTCTTAACTATGCCAGAAAATAGACGCCCTCATGCAGTGGTACTACTATGGGACCTGCCAGGCTGATTCGTGGCATTGCTAGACTACTGTAGTTTGGAGGAATCACAGACCTTCCAATTCACCAACAAAAAAATCTCCTCATAATGATTGATTGATGGATATTAGGCGCCGCAACATCGAGGTCCTATAGCGCCAGAAAAAAGGTGATAGAGAGGTGTGACAGCAAGCAGGAAGGAAATGAAAAGAAAAGAGAGACAGTTGAAGAACCTAAAGATGGGAACTATTTAGTCTGGTCTCTCACTAGCGACCTTCCTAGCATGGGAAACCCTCTCTCCCCGATATCGGGGCAGAGCAGGGGCTGGAGCCCCCTCTAGTATAGCTCGCCAGGTCCCAGAGACACACAAGCCCCCACCACGTCAAGGCGGTTCCCGTTGGGGGGAATCTCCTCATAAGTAACCAAACAGTCACTCTTCATGCATTTATCATGAATATGGTAAAAAAAAAATATTTATAAAATCAATTAACTCTTTCGAGACGACTGTCATATAGGCCTACCCATAGATTATACCTCCATGCATATACCTTAGCCAACATAACTATAGTTTAATAAATTATTCATCTATTCCATAATTGATACAGAGGTTAATTGCTCCTCACCTCTCCATTGACGGTGACTCTGCTGACATTGTTGGGGAAGAGAGAGGCTGAAGACTTAAGCACCACCAACTTCTCCCTCTGATACATCATCATGTAACACTATATTGTCACCGTGTTCTACGTGAAAGAAATGACTTAATGCAGTTGTTGGTGTAAACGGGACGTATTTTATGTATGATTAATTATTTAGTATGACGACTCAGTTGGAGTGAATATAACACTGTGATGATGTGAATTAGTTCCAAATAAAGGGACTTTGTTTGTTTTGACATATAGCAACGATAGGCTTATGTATTACACTGTAGGCCTACGTTTATGTCAGACACTCACTGTAGCCCAAGTTAAATCACGAATAGGCTATAGATTGAACATAATAGTTTCAGAGATATTCACAATACAACTATTCACTGAAAAGCTACTGAAACGCAAAACTAAGCAACAGTACAAACAATAATCTCCATAATGACAGGAACACCTTTCCCTCTATTACGGCACCTACTTCATTCACACGTCGCCTAGCAACCACACAGCATACACAAACACTCACTAAACCACAGGTAAGGAGGAGTATTATTGATAAGAATATGTCTTCTTTTTAAGAGAAATGTATATAATATTTGACAACCATTTTATTGAACAGTAGAGTAATCAACAAATTCCTAATCACAGATATATCCATAGGGCTTTGAGTGACTTTGTAAAGATATTTAGATGAAAATTTGTACGGCACACCTTAATTAGTAGAGCTGGAATTTGACAATACTCAAGGTTCATACAGATTGCTGATGATTAAGTATATAAATAGGTCGTAAATCATAACATTGTGTACGAGTATATCTGTTCTGTCTATCAACACGACCAACTTACCGAAACAATAATAAAGAAATGGTGAACCTTTTGAGGAAAGTCGAAATATTTATTACTTTCTATGTGTTATAGCTATTTTCTCTTTGCCGAATCATATCAGTAATAAAGTAGCGACAGATTGTTCATAAGCAATATAAGAACTGTAGTGTGATTTTATTTGTAATTCTTACACTTTCAAGAGAAGCTCAACACAAAAGATTTACTAAACAACTACAAAATAACTACAGTATAGATCACCGATAAAGTAAAAAGATGAAAGAATACTTACAAGTTAGAAAACTACTCTTACTGAACCTTTATGGGATGAAATATTATTGATATAAAGGGAATAAATAGCTGATAAATTAGGTGCTTTGTTTAAGGGAAAAATACGCATCTGGTGAATCACTTGTTCCATTGTTTACATCTGCAGAAGACACGGCGACCCCGCTGTCACAATATATCTTATCTATGGCTATCAGTGATGCAATCGCAGGGTTTGTGATATCTAGCACCCTATGATTCCTTACTATGGTGCTGCTAGTGAGGTTAAATAAGCGTATAATCCCCGTGGTGCAGGAGAAATATGGTGTTGTTGGTGTGGTGGTGGTGGCGAGTGGTAGTGGTGATGGTGGTAGTGGTGGTGACAGCTTCATGGCCTGCTGGGGTTCAAGCCAATGATGCCTCTACCAACAGTCTCACAGATACAGGTCAGTCATTGTGTTAAAAGTTATTGTATTAGTCTGAACACAATTAAAATAGGGTTTGTTGTACTATTTGGAACTCGAGTTCTTTTATTTGCTTTGTTTAAGTTACTTTGTTCTGTACTTTCGTTCATTTTTATAATTAAGAGTGACTGAATGTGACCACGTATAATTTAAATATGATATATGACATTTTCATGATATGGACCACAGTAAAACACTACACTTCTCTGTTCATTGTAGCCAATTATTTTTGAGGACAAAGATAACTTACAGTACAAAGCTTCTTAGCTGCTAAACAAAATATTTGGTAACAGGTGGTGTTGTGGTGCGTGAGGTGTTGGCGGGGAGGCAGGTGTACAGTTACCGCTTCTACAAGGATGTCCAGATCTTCCACTTTATGGTGCCCCACCACGTCTCGGTCTCAAAGTACAACTTCACTGCCAATGACACGGTTGCCTGTGACCCACGCAACATCACCATGTATGTCAATCAGTTAATAGGTCTGATTTCCACATTTGTGTATTTTTCCTATTTTTTTAAAGAACAAAGTATGATACTAAGTGTTATAAAGTTATTACCAGAACTTCATCAGTTTCACAGAAAATTAATTTTAATTCTTTGTAGGATATTATGAAATGGGTGTATTATGATATGAGGTTTTTGTGTGTAGTTTCCTACAGGCCCACAGCTATCCTGTGATCAACCCTGATGAAGCAGAGTTCCCACCAGGGCTGTGGGTCAACCGTTCTAAGGTTTATGAGTTACACCTGCGTTCTGACCTCCAGCCTGCCTACCTTTCCGTCCCTAACCCAGTGGCTGGTGACTGGTTCATGGTGGCCTTCATCACTGAGGCCTCCAACAGAATCACACAGGCGGTGAGTACCGTACTGCTGCTTGCATATTTGGATACCAAGTTTGACTAGTTCTGTTTATAACACTCTCTGTTATGACTGCTAACACATTCAGCATTTGTAAATGAATATTTTTGTAGAGTTGTTCCACTAAAAGGAACTATGATAATTCACTGACTTTTAGTGAGGAACTGCTCTTCATAGAACATACAAAATGCCGTGCATTAGAGTAGACAAATGTTTTTTCTGCCTAGGGGTTGTTTCCCTCATGTCATGCGTGGCTGCATGCTGAAGCATCCCACAACCAGGAGAGTGATATCACCACCGTGGTACCTGAGGTTCATGCCCACCAAGACATACAACTGCTTCAGAAGATTGAAGACTCACAGTATTTCAGGTACAGAATATTTTCTTCTCACAGTAACAATATTCAGTTACAAACAAAAGTAATGTAATTATTTACATGTAGTAGCTTTACTGTAATAATAGATATCTTGTAGTTTATCTGTGAACATAGCTGCAACTGCCTGTATACAGTATTACAAAATATCTTTGTGGATTCAAAGTAAATCAGTATAACATGCTGAATGATATGTACTGTACATTATATGTGAATATCTTATTAGTTTAACAAATTTCTTAGCCCAGAAAGTTCTAATTGAGGAAATATTAGAATAAAAATCATAACACATAACAGGTTCTATGTGCCATCGGCAACATGGGAGGTGGAGGTAAACATCAGCAACTGTGTGGTGCTGGAGGGAGGCAATACTTCCTCTTCCTCTTCCTTCTCCACTTCTTGTCCTGTTGATGTGGCCTTCAGGACTCAAGCACTTCCTGATAGAGATTCTCAAGACACAGTGTAAGAAGATATTTGTACAGTATTAATATTTAGAACAGTGAGTCATTTTAACAATATCTACTGCTGGTTTGGCTTCTCTCCAACCACACATTTCATTCCTCTTTCTCACAAAAAGTACTACTGTTCAATACTAAGAAGAAAATGAAAAGTTAATGCATCCCTTTGTTTGCAGAATCTACAACTGTGGTGAGATAGATGGGCCAGACTGTGTTGTAGACCTGGTACCAGAGGAGGAGGCTTGGCATTACCTCCAGATCTCACCCACAGGGTCACCTGTCCAGCTCAGCTTGGCAGTCAAGCTTTACTGTGAGTTATTGTCATGGCCAAGCCTCTTTGGGCATAATGGTTAGCATGTTGTGAGCTTCAATTTTGGTGTGAAATTATGTGCCCTATTTCACTGGGTAGACATTTCCTCCCTTTTTGTCTTTTCCAATTTTATTTGGATCCTATGATAAATGGGGCTTTAATATCAATCAATCATCTTATCATCATTAAATCATGATGATAGGATTGTTGATTTTTTAAAACATTACCCTGAAACAAGTAACTTTTTACAGCCTGTGAGGAAGCCATGGATAGCAGCTACCACCTCCTGAGCCGTGTAGATGTTGACCGGTTGTGTCGTGGGGAGAGGAGTGCCTTGCCACTTCATACCAGACATGAAAGAGCAGAGGAACTTAGCTCAGGGCAAGATAGAAATGAAAAAGATAGCCCAGCAGAGGGGGAGAGGACTTGGAAGGAAGATAGAGAGGGAATATATGGGAGAAGTGATAGGGGAAGAAATGAGAAAGGAGAGGAAAAGGAAAGGAAAGGAATAGAGAAAGAGAGTGGGGGGAAAGAAGAGAGAGTTGGTAATACCATTGAAGAAGAGAGCAGTGTTATAGAAGCCTGGGAAAGCTTCATAGAAAAAGAAAAGACTTCTCTGGCTGAAAAAGAAGGTGCCTTTGTGAAGGAGCATGTTGTGGATGAAGAGAGTGCCATGGGTGAGGAGAGAGTGATGGGTAAGGAGAGTGCCATAGATGAGGAGAGTGCCATGCATGGGGAAAGTACTGTGGGTATGGAGAGTACCATGGGTGTGAAGAGTACCACAGGAGGGATGGAGAATGTCACAGAAGCTACAAAAAACATGACAATAGTGGGAATTGCTGGGACTGTCTCGGAGGGAACCACAGTGGACACAGAGGAAGGTGTGAGGAACCTGACGTTAGGGTTGCTGGATGGAGAAGAAAGAGAGGTCGGTGCCAAGCGTGTGGTGCCCTTCCCTTCGGCTCGACCTAGGCAGGTCCTGAGAGAGAAATGCTGGCCTCGGTAAGTTGGGTTTTCTTTTATATTATTCAGGGGGTATTGCCTTCAGAGATGTGGTAGTACGATTAGGGCTTGGGCACTACTTTAAACCCAAGTCAGTCTCTATCCTTTACAATTGTCTTTCTTTTCTTTGCTTTTCCTTTGTACTTGCTGTCCTTCCTCTATGTTTCATCCCTCCCTTTGGTACAGGGTCTTGCTGGACTAGAATAATGTGTGTTATTAATTACATAGTTACCTGTGAAATATATTCACATGTATTCTAATGCTGTATAATGCCAAAATAATTCATGATGGTGGCTCTATTGATAGTTCATTACAGAATTATTATTTTCAAATATACTTTTTTGGTTTTATTTATTTATTTATTTATTTTTTAAATGCAGGCACAACTTAGTGAAGAAGACGTTTGGAGGGAACTTTGTGTTTGAATATGACCTTTCTCCTGATGAGAATGGATCGGTGCCATTGCTACTCAACCTCACCAATGCCTCCCCAACCCTCCTCACCTTCTTCCTCCAACCCATCATTGACATTGGTGGTACATTGAGTGTAGAGCTGGCCCTTTCTCCCTTCATGGTGAGTAGTCCCCAGGTTATATCCTCTAATATTTGTTTGGCTGCTTGAGAATTTTTTATATGCTTCTGACCATTTATTCTCAACTCATAGTCCCAACCCTTAACTCCCTCCACAGAACCTGACCGTCCACAACTACACGGTCTATGGTTGCCTGACCCTGGGGAAGCGGGAGGAACCGAGCCCAGATGGTGACGGGTGCAATCGTGGACACAGCCTAGAGGTCAACTCATCTAGCCCCATGACTGCTGCTGTTGCTGTCCTTGTCCCTTTCCCTGAGCCTGGACCTTGGTACCTCACTCTTAGACCATATTGCTACCTCACCAATACCAGGTACTGTGTCTGCCTCTGATAATTTTTTTTATATTTTTCTTCATATGAAATTGTATATTGTAGTAGTCTTTCTTTTACCTTTAAAATTTGATGCTAGAGATTTTCCTACAGTGCAATTCTTGAGTAACTTGTTTAGCCTCATTTTCTTTAAAAAATTAGTACTGTACTAATTATCATGTATTTACCCTGAATAATTTGATACCACACACAGTAGATACTTTAGAGTTATTATTTTATTATGATTTTTTATGCTATCAGTGAGAAGATAGAGTGCAGCAGCAACGTGACGACAATACTGTTCAGTGTGACTTCCGCGTCGTGTCTGGGAGGCAAGTGTGGACGCTATGGTTCCTGCTACCAGTACATCTCGGGAGGCTTCATCTTTTCCACCTGTGTCTGTGATGCAGGTCACTTCCCAACTGTGTTTGGTTTTTGCTCTTTTTGCTGATGTTTTGCCCCATTACTGTGTAACTCAATGTGAATGTGGGGATGCATAAAAGTTAAATTGATTTTCTAATGTTCAATAATGTACCTTCAAGAGTACAGTAGTTAAGTGTCAAACCTTCAATAAATCTTATTATAAACTTAATACCAGTAAACATCATGCTTGTTTGATTGATAGGAGTTATGGGTGGCTGATAATTGTACATAGGGGTAAAATTGTGTTATCCCACGCTAGGTCATTGGTAATGTTGGTAATTTATAATATCCAACTTTATCTTCAGAAAGTATATATGCATATTTATATATAGTAAATAAATTTATTGATATATGAATGATAAGGTAGCTTGATAATTAGATAAACTGTACATAGTACATTTTTTACCAAATTTCCAGGTTACCGAGGGTGGGGGTGCACTGACAGCTCCAATGCCACACCTAACTGGGAGCTTCTCTTGGGTACATTACTCCTCACCCTCTCCAACCTGTTCTTCCTCCCAGCAATCATCCTTGCACTCAAACGCAGATACTTTGCTGAGGCTCTGGTCTATGCTTTCACCATGTTCTTCTCCACGGTAATAAAGCTTGCCTAAATTCAGGTTATGTTATCTAATTTAGGATATTTTTTTTGGAAAGCTATGCAAAGTTTTATGTGGCCTCTAATGTTAGCAAACTGGGGGCAACTGAGTTCTCCAGACTGTGCCAAAATACTGCATTTGTAGTTGAAGAGTGTGTGATGTAGCAGAGTTTGGAGAAATCTGTAGCTAACAGTTTGCCAGTAATAACATGCTACCCTATTTGTTACAGGTACCTAAGAGAATTCCCACAGCCTCCTATACAGTATAGGTCTAGGTGGAATATACATATATGTTGTTGATAAGCTGCCCCAAATAGCATGTTATTTGTCAGATGCATTTTGTTGCAGATTCCATGTGTGATACTCATTTGAACCTAATAGGTAAGATATTATTGTACTGAATGTCTGATTGTTTTATATGTAAGTACTATATATTCTTGGTTAAAATTTTATATATGTGACATATCGTTACAATATACCGTATATTGATGGCCTTTTAATTTGTCCATTATATAATTGTCCTATTGCTTAGTTAGCTTGTGTGCATGATAGCCTATATGGGATGTCTTATACAGTTAACCAATGCTACTAATTTTTAGCTTTATGGGATAATTAATGACTGACTTTAAGTGTAAATAACTGTTTTACTAATTTCAAGCATAGATAATGTGGCTGTCATATTTCCGCCATACAGAAATTTCATGTGCACATACTGGTATTATAAGTAGGGTTTATTGATATAAAAAGCGTGACAATGTACAGCACTTTAGTGATACAGTAATACCAAATATTTTGAAAATTCCGTGTAAACTCATGAGGTAGACGAAGATCTGTTGTGTTGGTTATGTATAGTTGTGTGTACTAAATAATTGTAATTCAGGTTATTGGTCATTGTCTAGCCATTAAGTATTTTTATATAAAACATCATTACCTTCATGTTAAGTTTGGATTTTAGATCATCAGTAATGGAGTTTTTTCATGGAACATTTGATCTTCTGCTTTCAGTTCAAGAACACCAAGTTGTTTAAGACTAGCCATTATTTGTGAATTAATGCACATAGTTTTCATATTTGAAAATTAAATATGCTCGCCTGTAACTGAAAAAGGCCAGGTCTTCATCTGAAAATACACTAGTTAGCAGCTCTTGTTTTAGGTTAGAACTGAATGTCAGGAAATATAATAATACAGTGAAGTTTACAAGTGTCTGGTGCCCTGATGAAAGATCTAAGAAATATTGTAAAGTAGTCTAATGGTGCTGTAAACTTGCATTTTCATTTTACCTGAAGCCATATTACCCAACTGTAACTGACCCAACAGTTCTACCACGCGTGTGACCAGGAGGCCTACAATTTTTGCATGATGCGGCTGAGTGTGATGCAGTTCTGTGATTTCTACTCTGCCATCTTCTCCTTCTGGGTGACTCTGATTGCCATGGCAGAACTTCCTCACTCCTTATACTCCCTCCTTCATGTGGCTGGAGCTCTGGTGAGATTGATTTAGAATTTGTATATTCTTGTTGTGCATTAAGGAATAATTGAAAAGCACCATGTGATAAAGATCCTTTGTTGACAGGTTGATAACTTAGTAAAAAAGTGTCTGCAATAAAACCTCTACTGGTGTTTTTGTATACTGTATAATGTTTAGGCAACTCTTAACCAGTCTATTCAGTGCTGTAGAACCAGCAACCTTATGAAAGGCCTTTCATGTCCTTCAGCTTTGGTACTTAGTATGGAATGATAATAGTAGGACAAGTTCCCAGCACCAGGCATGTGGCCAAGCATTTGATGGATATAATACATTGGTATCAGTAATGTACCATCAATATTACAGTGATGGAAAGAGAAGCCATTGCAAGTGGCTATAAAATTTCCAATGTTTCTCAGATTGTGGCGCTGGGTGTGGAGTACGACAGGACGGGTTTGTGGGTGTTTGTGGTGCCGTCTGTTTCTGCTTTCCTTGTCATGACCTCTTCATGGGTGAGTCATACACAGGGTTTTGCAATAATATTTTTGGTTTGCTACTGCTCAAATTCCTAATGTACAGTACCATTATCACCAAGGTTAATATTTTTTTGTTTTGTGTATATGGCAGATATGGCACTGCAAGCAGGAGCGCGGGTGTTACCCTAGCAAGCGTTACTGGCTAACCTGCCTGCTGCCCGGGGTCTTGTTGGCAGCCACAGGTCTCATCTGTTATGCTTTGCTGGAGACCCATGACAACTACTACTACATCCACTCAGCCTGGCATGCCACCATGGCCCTAGCGATACTCTGTCTCCTTCCGCCTTCACGCCAGGGCAAACAGGGTAGGACGCAGCTGCCTTATGGGTGTGAGGACTTCTGTTGTGGTCTGAGGAAGTGATGTCAGGCCGGCATTCAAGAGACAGAACCCAGCCACTTGTGATGGTGTCTTGCTGCTAGGGAGGATCATAAGGAGTGCAACTGACTATGCACTTCATGTCTTCCTTTTCTCTCTGTGATGTTACTGGGGCTTTCTGGTGCTGTTGCCACTATAATAGAAAATTGTAGAGTATGGTGGTGGTATCTGACAACTTGTCCAAAATGATCCTAATGGAAGAAGCCTGATATCAAAACTACGGCTCATTGTTTTCAATTATAATGACAATTGCACTGTTCATCTGAGCTGTAGTGGTGATGTGTCTATGAGAAGGAAGGTTTTTTATATTCCTTCTTTCTCTAGGACATCATCAGCATCATTGCTTCATCTGTTGCAGTGTCCCATCATAGGGAAGGAATGGATTGTTCCTCTCCTACAGCATCACCAAGGCTCCTTGGACTCTTTTGGTGTGTCATTAGGAAGGATTGTGACTAACATCACTATCATTCCTATTTGAGTCATTACCAAGGTGTCCTGGGCTGTGTTTGTTGAATGCCACTCGGATATACATTCCTTAGCAGTGATAATACAGTAACGTATATTTAACACATGAGAGAGAGTGAGGTTGATTTAGGACTTCTGAAGCCTAAGTTCCTTGAGAAAAATTAGGTTGATTGTGTAAATAAGCTTGCATGTGAATAATTGGAAAGAAAGGATAGAGATAAATAGAACTAATAAATCAGAACCTAAAGTAGGAGGTTTGGGCAAGTAGCTAATGGATTTTTTTACCTGTTCTGAAATCCAATGTATAATAGACAGTAGAAGAGATCTAATTGCAGTACCGGTTGTTTATAAGTTATAATATGGGACTTATTTGGATTGTCAGATATTAATAATTATATATGTGTTTAGTACAATTTGCCAAAATGAGTTGATGACATTCCTGGTCTGGAAAAACTTGGGTTTTGGTAATCATTCTGAAGCCTAAAATTTAATGATTATCCATTATATTTTGTTTGCCATATTTTCTATTTCAGATATCATCAATTTTTGGCATATTCCCCCAAACGCTAAATTGTGTCTAGCGCATTTTTTTCTTCGTTTTAGCCTTTTGGGGGAAACTGTGTCAAATAATTGAACTTATTGTTATCTTTTGAATCGTGTCTAGTTACCACTAAAGGTTTTGTTCATTCTCTTACCCTAAGAAATGATTCCTAGCATGATAGGTAGTATATATTTGTAGGAAAAATAATAGTAGTTTATAATTTACATTAACCCAGTGTGATTCTTCATACAAGTGTACGGCATATAAGATATTGCCACTAGTTATGGGAGACTTCACATACTTTCAGATTTGGTTTTGCTCACTCGTTTGTGACTTTATAGTTTTGAAAAATCAGCAGAAAAGATTCTTTCCATCATGAAAATAGTAAAATACAATATTATTGAAGAAAGTACTGTACCATATTATGTACGTTAATTTGAAAGATTAATATAAAAAAACTAGCCCTTTTTACGTGGAAAAAGACCAATGAGAACAAACACACCGACTTATATACAGTAAGTCCCCATTGAAGGGTATGAAATGGGATGGCATTTGTGGAGCAACTGTACATGAGACTGAATCAAATACATTCATGTACAGGGAACTTTGTCATCAGCTTTGCATAATTATTTCCGACGGTGCTGTGATGATTCCGCTGCTACCGAGCCTAGTACAGAACATCTTTAATAATTATACTGTATACTGTACCTGTATAAGATAATTGCAGTGATGATTGCAGTGATATCAGCAGTAAGTTCATATTTTTTGTAGGCAATGATGATCTTGTGATGCATTTCCTCAACAAGCGTTTGTGGAATTTCCAGTAGCTGTCTTGTTTTTTAATTTGTTGTCTTTACGTTTGGGCTTTTTGGTAATGATTTAATTTACATGTTTGTCGTGATAGAAGTTCTCTAGTCCTTTTTGAGATGATGATGCTAGTGTATGTCTCTAGTCATTTATTTACATTCTGCCAAAGATATCAGTACTGTATAGTGCATTTTCATGTGAGGACTTGATTCATGGAGCCGTAAGCAAGAGGTTTGGTGTGCTAGACAGTGACATTGGCTCATGTATTGGTTTTGGAACAATGTCACCAGTCATCATCATTACTTTACCCATAACTTTTCTTGCATACAGCCCAGAGTGTCATGAACAGCATGCAGTTTAAGGGAGAGTACTGTACAGTGTTGGTAGATGTAGTACAACTGATTCTTCCATACAATTTCAAGCAGCAGGATGCTGTAAATTTTGTTCATCTGGTCCAATTTCCTGGCAATCTTTGGAGGAATCAAGGAGCTCTAATGTACCAAAAGTGTGTTACCCCCTTAAGCCCATCATATTAAAACTGAGAAATTTATTTGAGATACAACCTAAAAGGGTAATTTTAGGCCAGAGTTGTTGCATCGCCAATATATTTCCTAGGTTTGATATTATGAGTGTATCTGCGGTGCTTTTCTGTGTACTAGATAGTTTCCCTTGTTTAATCCTGAGTTTGTTTGCCAAGTCTGAATTGAATGGGTGTAGTGATTTGTTTTGAGTGAGGAACAAACTGCAGCATTTTTAAGTACAATATATATACAGTATATATATATAAACAGGATATGGTATGCATAGCTTGGAACACACTTGAAGTACTTACTGGTATAACTTTATATAATTTTGTTTTTCTTTTTCTACTTTGTCCAATTTTTCCATTTCTTGCATTACATTTCTGTCATTCAGGTCATTCATTCCACTCTATTATCATATGGTGCCTCAGCATTTTTGTTTCAGCATCACCCCAGATTGCTTGTAGTTTTGTTATACTGTAGTTAGCATTATTATTTTTTGGCAGTAACACTATGCCTCTTGTAGATCAATGTTTGCATTGATTTATTTTAATAAGAAAATTCTATCCTTAACATTTATGTGGAAATTTATATGTAAAATCTTTGTTACTACTGTACTGTACTTTCCTTTTTTTTTAGTAATGTACTATAAAGTTGAAAGTGAGTATCCTTAATATTGACTAGTAAAAGCCATAATTGCAACCTACCATGGCCATTCTGTACTAGATGTGTGATCCATTGAGCCATAGGATTGTGTTTTCTTTGTCAAGTTAGGGAGTTCAAGTAGCATTGGCAAGGTGTGCTCAGCATACCAGTTGTCCAATAAATAATATTTGTTGAATCAAGATGGTAAATATAATGAGGAAAGCACTTTTATACGAGGACTCTAATCTCGCATCCTTATTTATTTCATTTTGTTATTAATTTTTCCATTTCCTAATCATAGGGCCTCCTAGTTTTGTCCTTTGCTTCTCTAGTCTTATAGTATGTGTAGTGATTATTCACCCATGTTAAACAGGGACCTTGACTCTCAAGTTGCCTGTAAATAGTTGTGCATCTGTCACACTCCTTTGTCGCATGGGTTGTTGATGTCCACCCTCCTTGACCTTCTACTGCTTTGTGATAGGTGCAACGTCCTCACAATTGTCAAACACTATTTTTTTAAATAGCTCGACATCGCCACTTTAGGGTGGCGTTTTTACGTAATATTCTGGCTTAATTTGTTAGTTGTTTTATTTTTCTTTGCTGATTATCTTTTCGTTTGATATTTGTGTTGTTTGTTCTGTATAGGGTTTTCCTCTTTGTTGTCTATTTGGTTGGTTGTTTGATTTTAATTCTACAGGCTTCCTTTATTATTAATTATTTTCCTCCTCCCATTGTAATTTGTGCACTTTTCCTTTTATCACCATGAATTTCCATCCTTATGAGAGCCCAGACCCTGTAGACAGTAGCTAAATTGGTCTTCCCATGTAAAAAAAAAGTTATAAATCCAAGGTCCTTAAGAACAGGAGTGTCAGTCTGAGCCATAAAAAATCTTTATGATACTACAGTACAGTATTCTTGGTACCTTTCATTTTATTTGCCCTTTCCCCTTTCCCTAATTGTTGGTTTCTTGTTGTTTCTTATCATATTGAAAATATTTTCAACAAATTTTTTATTGTTACCAGGTCAGTATAAGCCTACTGTACAGTGATGGTGAATTTTATTCATTCTCTCATATAGTATTGCGGTTGATTTTTTCATAATATAGGTACTCATACAACAGAATGGGTATGTTTGTGTACAAACTTACCTATTGTGGCCCTCTCCCAGTTTCTTGTCTGAATAGTCCATTTAAATTTTGTTGCTACTGTACATGGACACTTGGCTGAGCACCATATCTTGCATACACACAATCGTTCATAGACTGCATACTGTACTAACACACACAGTTTGCTTGAAACGATTAATGAATTAGGGTTGTGGCACAGTAGTATTAAAAAGAATTATTATCCCAACTGGTTTCTTTCATGGATTTTTTAAATCTGCACATGAAAGATAATGGGATAAAAAGTATTGATTTGGAAGTACTGTACTGTATTGATACTACAAAGTGTAGAAACCCACAGGAGGAATGTATAAGACATAGAAGTTCCAAAGTGTATATGTATTTCAAGAGGTCATAAATTGGGAAAAGCTGTATTTGTATACCCAATCTAAGTACAGTAGTTTTAAGTCACTAACAGTTTGCAAAGCATAACAAATTTGAATTAATAAAGCCTTCCACCAATTCTTGCAATCCAGTAAATTAATGGTAACCGTGTAGAAATAGTGAGAATATTTAGGAGGCAGGTGATAACTAAGGGCAAGTTATATTAGGTAGTGATGACGCAATGGTGGGTCATCGTTGCAGATAGGAGCGGGGATGAGGAGGTGGAGCCACTGTCCGGGGCCACGACACATCTTGAGGAAGGGCGCAACTACTCCCCCGGGTCCTAGCCTAGTCTACCCTCTCCCACAGACTTGACCTACCACACCTCCCTCTCTCCCACCCTCAGTCCTTCACACCCTCATATATACTCCCCAACAACTTCACCTTTCACTCACTTACCCAGGCACCCTAGACTAAACTCACTGCCCAGCTTACCTATAACTCAATGTCCTAGCAGCCTCATCCACTGCCTCTTACATTACTTAACTTTATCAACTTTTCCCCTTAATTTTGTGAGGCCATCAGGTTTGTGTAATGGTTGTGCTTTTACCTTGTGACCGTAAAGGTCCAGGTCTGAAATTTCTCACAGCATGTATACCTTGTGGAGAGAAGTAATGCCCTCTTATAATCTCAGTGGGTCACATACCCTGTATGGCCTCACGCTGTAGAATTTTTATCTACAATTTTCTTTGGTTGTGTTATTTTCATTTTTGTACACTATTATTGCATATACTGTATGTTATTACATATGCTGAAGTTGCCATCGAAAATTCATATATGTGCTGCTTTGAGTCGCCATGCACAATTGTGAAGGGTTCCAATTGTATTAGCAATACTTTTAACTACTGGTATGGAACTTTTGACAAGTGTTTGATACAAGTGTATGTCACAGATTTACAGTCTCCTGTTTCATCTAACCATTCTTCACTTCACCCAGCATTATTACAACCTACCCCATCCTATCAGGATCTGTCTTTACTAAGTCATGGCCTCCCTAATGTCCATATCTAAAATGCGTCTCATTCCGTCTAATTCTCTGCTATCTAGTTCTAGATTGTCCTACTTATCCCTGCCTCATGATAAATATAAATAACCCTGCCATTCTGTTTTTTGCCCAGTCCCAACTACTGTGCCATGCTTACTCTCCTTTTCCTTCCTGCTTCAATAGTGTTTACTTTAGGTGTGTTAGTCTTTAGCTGGCCATCTTGGACCATGAGTACAAGTGGAAATTCATTAGTTTTGCCAATGGTGTATTTTGTCGCAGCATTTGGAATAGAACACATGTGAAGCACAAATGATATCAATATTGACTTAAGAATGTGTCCAGGTCAGCAAGTTTAAATATTTTTCCACCTCTATCTTTGTTTGGCTTAAAATAAGTTTCAAATGTGATAATTTTGTGTGTAATTGATTGGCAAAAAAGTCCTGTCAATACAAATGCAATACTATACATATTGTATGAATGTGTTTAAGCAGATTAAGATGCTGTCAGTTAATGGGACTCCATCAAGGCACATGAAGGCTTAATAGAAACAATATGCTGCTGTAAGATAATGTCAGCAAACTGAAGGTTACTGATTCCTCTAAATTAGGGACAACTACTTAAATGGAATCTGATTGTTTCTTGCCAGTTTGGAAAAGTCAGTAGCCTCCAATTTGTCAGCATCATCATTTTCCTGTAAGTCATATAGCACTGGGCTGGTGCAATGGTAACATTCCTGCCTTGTGCTTGCATTCCCAGGTTTGAGGCTTGTTGTTGTATTGCATGCAGTCTGGTTGGTGAAAGGCAACACCCTCCTGTAACCTCAGTGCAAACTGCATGACTTTTATGGCCTAAACATAGTAGGATCATTTCAGTTTACTATCTTGATCATACTTTTATTTACTTTTATATACTCTATCACTAACTTCCTTCTAACTTCATCGTGTGACTTGTATATAAACCAGAGTTACTAATTTTCAGATGATTTTGTTGTTCATGAAATTATCAAAATAATTATATAGTCACAAATCTAATGATTAGTATACCAGTATTATGTTTGTCTCTATTTTATTACAATTTATTATATTATGTTTACAGTTTTTCTGTATCCCACATGACACACAGCGCCCATGATAAAATAAGAAAGTAAAGGCGTTGGTGAAATAGAAGCTAGTGATTACATGTATATGTATTTCAATCTGTGTCACACAACAGATTACCTAATACAGTATCAAACAATGTGTTTCTTAGCACAGGTAGAAAGACTCAGTAGACCCCAGTCCCCCAGCCAAAACTTAATTAACTCCATAATGAATTAGCATGGAAACACAAGTCATATTAGGTAACACTAAGTTCAGCAGGGATTCCCATGTTAACAATGTCAGGCTTAAAGTTGTTGTTTGGTCAATTGTTTCATTTACAAGGCAGGTTTCTGTGTGTTTATAAGTGGGAGCATATGTGGATTAGGAAGTGGAACTTGTGTGTGAGAAGGAGTGATATTTGTGCTTGTTAGAGGGATTTCTTGTGTTTGTATGATGGATTTGTGTGTTTTGTTTAAAAAAAAAAGTGATATGTGTCATAATCTTTTCAGTCTTGCCACCAGTCCCTTGTACTGTGCTGCAATATCACAATATCACTTTTGTATCAAATGCAGAGTTCCTTTTCATCATAAAAATATTCAGTACCCTCCCTGATCAGTGTTATTTTACTTGACATACTCGTGAAAAAAGTGACTTAAGGGACCCTGTGTTGTAGTCAGAAAATTGGAGTCAAATGAGTCCTTCAAATATTGTCACGAAACACCACCAATATGGAAGGAGCTTGTTTCATGGCGTGGTTAGGATGAATCAGAAGCCTCCAGTTTACATACACGATCACAGGGTCCTTAAAATGATGTAACTGGTTATACTGTACTACAGTGTTTGACAAGGCAGATTTTTAATCGGCGGGAGTATAACCTTTCTTTCTAGGTTTTATGGTCAATGTTGTGACATTTAATACACATACTCACAGTGATTCAGTAACCTATTTAAGCTGGAAACTGTGGCTGTGTGTTTTTCTTACGTCACCTTGCAATAAGGTTTGGGAGAGATAACAACTGTGATATTCATTCATGTTATGTCAAGTTGTATAACTGGCATGTAGCTAGCCTACAAGCTAGAGTGCTTATGCTAACTGATACAACCAGATGTTATGTTCTTTGACATTTAAAAAAGCAAGGTTTTTCCACAATCATTTAAAATCACCTGTTAGTCAAAGGAAAGTAAATAGGTCTCAGTATTCTTCAAGAGTTACTGTAAATGGTTCTCAAAATTTTTATTTCAGAATGTGTATGTTTATAATTGAAAGTAACTTATTAAATACACATTCAAGATTTGAGAGATGGATATTTACCTTCCAATGAGGAAATAATTTGGACTTAAGCAGAAATATTGTTCAGTAGAGTTGCTTTATAGGCAATTGTCAATGAATCAAGACATTATGCACTGTATTATTTATGTGATGATGTTTTCTGCTTGAATATTAGCATAATAAACATTAGTGATACGAGAATTTAACCAAGACTAATTTTAGTGCATGTTGCATGTCACTAACGCTGAATGCAAAAGAAACTTCTAATCACACAGCAAGCAATGTATGGTGTTAAATCAAGTAAGCAGTAAAACATTGCTTATATTGCACCACAGCACAAGCATTTTGTACAGTTGCTGATAACAGTTTAATAGGTTGTCATTTTTCTAAGTTGTACTGTACACCTAAAGCATATTTTTATTATTTGACAGCTAATATTTACACATTGCTTTATTTTCCTAATTTGTTCATATAATGGGGATCAACAGAGCTTTTAGTCAATTAATTTAAGCTGTGCCATAAAGAAATTCCTATAGTATTTTTTAAATAATTCAAAATCATTAGCCTCCAATTTGCCAATAAAACCTTAGACCTTGTTGCCAATATTCCCCCTCCTTTATAAAGTTACATGCTACTGCTCCAACTGTACCATAATTTGATGAAAGTACAGTACTGCAGTATTTACTCTGGATATGGGAACTCCATGAGACAGATGTTTAAATATGCAGGAGTTACAAAAGTTTCACAAAATGGACCAGTATATATATTTAATTGTATGTTAATGGTGGTACAGTTCTTAATTTTTTATTACTTATAGCACTGCCTCCTCAGCCTTGTTTATCCCTGTATGATATTGCTGACCTAACCTACCCTAACCTATTGACACATTCTGTTTAACACAAGACGATGACTTAACAATAGAGGTTATTTTTTCTATCTTCAGACAACAATTCACACATTTTTGCAGGAAAAGCATCTTTCACCCCTTCTCAGTTGGCAATGCCTGACGACGCCATCAACATTATATCACACAAAAGTAAGACATTCATTTAGGTTGAATTTGCCTATACTAATATGAATTGTACATGATTTAGGTTCATTTAATCCTTTCATTGTTCTTAATTAATAGGATTTAGCAACGAAGTGTTAATTTAATGGGGTTAATTCAATGCTTCCATAAAAAACTGTAACTTATAGTTCACTCACAGTTGAAGAGTGTCTCTGCAACACTACAGTATAATAATGTTCATGATGTTAAATTACGGAATTAATCCATTAAACTTATGAATACTGCAATTATTCAGAAATTTTGCTTGCAAACAAAAAAAAGTAAGTTTTGCGTTTATCTGCCATTGTTGCTTCACCTTGCATGCTATTTTTTTTTTTTTTTTTTTAAGATAGAAGTATTTTAAGTTTTAGTTATTAATTTTATATGTTGCATTGATTGATCTTTTAGTGCTAGCTTCATGTTCCTATACTGTATAATGTTTCAGTATTAAGGATTCTATTACATAATTATCCCCTCTGTGGAAAGAGTGTGGTTAATTAAGTTTATATTTTACTGTTTATTTCTAATTATTTACATATATTCAGTTTATATTTTGTTAGTGATCATCAAAAGCACAATGTTGTATGATTATAGGATTTGTTTTTATGCCCATGAATTGCAGATGTTCCCCCATGTTTCCTCAGTTGAGTAATCATTTCTATTCTGTGTAGTACTTTTATGTGTAAACATTCAGTGTTACCCTTTCCAATATGTAGTGAAATAGGGTTTATCATTAGACAAGGTGTGCATCGTAGAAACTTAATGTATATACAGTAGATATCACACATACTGAGCAAAGAAAGTACTGTATTTCACTTTTTGCTAATTCCAAGTCACCTAAACTGTTGTTATGCATATTAATAAGCTGAGAAATTCGTACAATGCTGTAATATATGGAGGTGTGCAGCCTAGTAATCAGGTGTACTGTACAACTTAAAAGTACTGTATGGTGTGATGCTCAATTTTCTTTGCTGGTATGTATGTACAACTTTGAGAATATGTATGCTCATAGAAAATCTCCTCATGTGTATAATTTTGCAGGCCTCCTACTGAACTCAGAGCCCAGCCTCCTTACCTCCTCCTCTCAGCCTGAAGTAACAGCCTACAGCCTCACCACCCTGCATGAGTACCCCAACCACAACTATCACCACAACCACAACCATCACCCTCAGCCCTAATTTACCTCCAACGGTACTAACTGACTGGGGGTTGATGCTTCCTTAGGGGGCTTCTTGGTAAAATGTGGCAGTGGTATTGTACTGTAGTTACCCTCTCCTTGCTCTCTCTCTCTCTCTATCTATCTCTCCCTATCATACACAATCACACAGTGCATGTACTGTATATTCTCTTTTACTTGATTATCCACAGTATGTATTACTGTACAGTATATCTTCTACTCCCATTGTCTTGTACTTATTGATTGTTTTTCATCATAGTTTTTCATTTTATATTTTACTTTCCATATGCTTTTAGATAATAGACTAAAACTTTGTATAAGACTCACCAAATCAATTACTTGTATTGCTGTGTATCTTGTGCATGGTGGAAATCAGCCGGCCATGAGTAACATTCTGAAGTCCTAGTCAATCTGACTACTTAACCGGCTGAAATCATACAGTCGTCAATCATGTTTTCTGCCCTTGGCCTATTACATTGTGTTAATGCAAGTTGGTCATATATTACAGTGGTTAAGTGTGTTTTTTAAATAGCTAGTTCGTATATAAACAACACAAGAGTCATTATAGTACACAAAAAACAGCTTGCTTTAAGTCTGGACATGCATTTGGTTTTGATGTTAGTGATGTGTTGTTTAAATGACATGGATGCATTGTTTTGTTATGCTGAATATTTTGTGTGTACAAGTGTGTGTTTGTGTGTATGGGTGTGACAAGGATTATTATTGTACTCAGCATGTAAGAACCTGTACTTTAACTGGCCAGTTGGTGAGGAAGGTGACTGGATTTTGCTGGATAAATTTTTAGAAATTTAAGTCCATTTTTGTTCTGCCCTTGTGCTTTATATTGTGGGGTCAAGCCATACTATCTTTACTGCCTGAGTTTATGCTTTCACTTTTCCCTCTACTGATTTATTTGACCGATGTCCAAAATACTATTGTGAGTGCATCCACGGCTGGAGTATTACGGGGTCTACTGTACAGTACTTTTCTGCATGATTAATATATACTGTATACTGTAATTCCTTTGTCAACACTGGATTATATTGGCCATGTGCAAGAACATTTGTGGTGTTATTCATGGTGTGGTAATGATATGATGATTCCCCAGACACAATACAGAACCATTGAACCAGTACCATGCTATCATCAACACCATGAATATTCTTACAAGAACATTTGTGGTCTTCATTATGGTTGGGTATTGGTATAATGACTTCCCAGACACAATACAGAACCATCGTACCAGTACCACACCATCGTCAGACCATAGTACAGTACAGTGGTCTCTGGTGGCAATCCACAAATTTGTAAAGTTATAGGTTCAATCCTTATGAAGTTATGCAGAATTTTCTTACTGCCAAAGAAAGTCTTGAATGTATTCCTCTCCCATTTTATCTTCTCTGAATGCTGTGTGAGGATGGGGTTTGGAAATGCAAAATTGTAAGAATCTAAATACTGTATAGAAATGGGTTTATATTTCAGAAAGACATTTGATATGGTTGATTACCTTTCTCTCCCACAGTAATGTTACCCGAGTACTGTATTGGAATTGTGAAACATTTTGAGAGCCAGCAGTGTCTATGTTTAAGGTGTATATAGTAGGCACATTATATAATTATATATTTAAAACAGATAATGTGGCAAATGAAAGGTATTTATATTTGAAGTGGTTGTGTATACTGTATATATATTTGATTAGTGTATGCATTTCTGGATGTCATAATTATGTACTGTAATGTTAGTTGAGCTTGAGTATGTGAAAAACTCATAATTATTTATATTTCAACTCTTAAGGGGGAAGTACAGTGTTGGTAAATCTGGAGCTAGCCATTCCTTCAAACTATTCTCAGCAACAGGCCTCCAATATTTTTTTTAATCTGGTCCTGATTTCTGGGATACTTTGGAGGAATCAAGGTGCCCCAATGTACCAAAAGTGTACTATCCTTTTAAAACTATTGAAGCTGCCCTCTTCTATAATCAAAGCTGGTTGATATGAACTGAAACTTTCTAAGAGGTGAACAAACCTTTTATAATTCCTAACGTGAAGAGAGTCATAGTTTTTATGCAGATCTTGATTTGACTATTTTTACTTGGTGTGCAACTCTGTGTGTATGTATGTATGTCCATTATATATATATCTCTCTGTCTTCCTGTTCTCCGATAAAATGTTGTTGGAGGCGGCAGTGTGAATAAAAATACACACATGGCATCACCTCACCTTAACGTCTCTTGATGGGGATAAGACATTGACAAACTGGTGGTTATGGAATACCTAAAAATTGTCCCAAGGAACAGACTGCCATGTTATAGGGGATCTGTTTTGCAATATAGTTTGGTGGAAGTAGCAGTAGCCTATGATTTACCGAATAGGTCTTGCCCCTTTATTGTACACATTTCTATATAAACAACCCATTCTAAACCTCATAAAAAACCCATGATGTTAGCAAGTTGTAAGATTCTTATTCCTTGAAACTGTGGGAGGTAAAATGTTGGTGGTGAATTGGATGACACTGATTTCTTTCACACTTTGCTAAGAAATTCTTATAAGATGAAGTGGTTTGTTTCCTGACACAGTTTGGAATACTCAGTACAATACTGTACTTGTAGTTTTCATTATACCAATATCTACTTACACCCAGAAGTATAACCCCATATACCTAACAGATATAATGATTTAGATACACAATGATCCAGTAGTTGACATATGTGTGGCCAGTTGCTTGTCACCTATTTTGTATATGTATTAACTAGTGATTTCCTTTCTGAAAAGTGAGCTACTTACACTTATAACTTGGGAGTACAATACCTGTTTGTGAGAAAATGTCATGATATTAATTCCAGTGATTATTACTTGTACTGTATGTACAATAGCCGAGTTAAAGATATACATGTAGTATAAATGACAATGTAGCTGAAATTTAGTTGGTAGTAAAGGACTATAATTATAGTGTTTAGCAATTCTGAAGCAACTGATTTCTCCATGTACACTATTCCAAACAACAGGCCACCATTATTTTTATTTATCTGATCACGTTTTCTACCATACTCTGGAGGAATCATGCAAGGTGCTCTAATGTACCACTTGTATAGAATTTAGCCCCTTACTTAATCCATGTTAGCATAAGTCGAGGAAGGTGAGGTGTTGCCAGCCACTGACATCAATTAACGGGAGATTCTTTTGTTGGTGAATTTGAAGGTTTCTGATTCCTCCAAACTATGCCAGAAACAGACCCCCTGTTAGTACCATTGAGGGCATCTGTTTTCTTGCATAGTTAGGAGGAATAAGTAGCCTTCCAATTTGCCAACAAGAGACTCTCCCCTAAAGCATCCATAAATAAGACCAGGTTGTGCCGTCACTAGCTTATTAGACGGCCAACACGGTGATCTAGGTGAAGCCTTAATAACAATTATTATTTTATTACGTAATACTTAAACTGACTCTCAGGGAAATATTAGCAAACATTGAAAAAACTGAATGCTGACATAACCCTCTGAGATTTCACAGTAGTGCACTCTCCATGCAGTCAGTGTTAAACAATTATGGCCTCGTATGTGAAGATGCACATTGGAACCTCACTACACTGAATGTACGTTCCCAAAATAAATAAGTACATACAGTTTTCTTGCAACCTTAACGTTAAAATGACACCCTGGCAATGGGACTGACTGATGACGGCTGAGAGCCTACTGAACCAATGTGGGCCATGTTGTTGATTTCCTTAACTATCCCCTCTGTGAGAATATTTTGGGGGGCCACTGTAGCATATGTGGTGTAAATTATAATACAGGAGACAGCTGCACTAGAAATACAGTACTTCAGTCAGACAACAATTAAAACTTGAAGTGCATTCTATACAGCAGCCAATTTTTAGATATTTATATGTTCCCTTGATAAAGTGTGGTTGTGTTTTGTTTTTTCTATACCTGGTGAGAGAATTGCCATCACAAGGTTTAATAGCCATGATCAGTGTATAGTTATGTAGTTTAAACCACCACAAAAGTTTAATTTCAAGTCACTACACTGTCCAGAATCTTTTGCTCTGATGCTTAAGCTACATGTCACCTAAGTATGACTGAAATTGGCCCCATACTGTACATTAGAAGGTTGGCACCACAGTTAGTTCTTTTGTGGTATCTGTCTGGTGTACAAGCTTTCTAGACCGTTTAGTAACACCTTTAAGTATCCCATTTAATTACAAAGTTATCATACAAGAGATGGTGTGTTATCATAGTTACAAAAAACTTCCCTGTGAGAGAATGGGCTATATTCAAGAAAACAGTGGTGCATACAATGATGTGGTACTGGTACAATTGCTCTATAGAAAAACAATAGAGCTGTCTTACCGGTAGCATAATATCGTCAACACCACGGATGTTCTTGCATACAACCCAATGTTTTCCTTAAGTACAGTAGTTCAGCCTAATATAATACATTGGTAAGACTGTACAAATATATAGATGATCAGATTGCTGTTGACCTAGCAGATCTGAAGTGTTAAAGTTTGCATTGTTCTTTGTTTAGTCAGTATCCATCAACAAAATGTCCCTCTTTGTCCAGTTTTGGCCTTAGCAGCCTTACGAGATCATTCCATCCAGATGAGAGCACAACCTGACTAGTCAAATGAATGTGTGTAAGTAATATAGTGCTCCTGTACAGTGCATTTAGGGTATAAGGTGTACATTAATGCGTCATTCCTAAGTTGTCATTCCTTCACACACACATACTGTACATGCACACACATTCTCTGCTTGCACACACTTTCTCTGCTCCACCACACATACATATGCAAATGTATACACACATACACACCTGGTAAAAAAAGTATCTTTACGTCTCTCATGTGAAGTAATCTGAGTCCACACACTTATATAAATGCCTAAAATCCAAAAGCGAGACAGAAGGATTTTAATTCAATTTCAAAATCATAAGAACAACCCCTTGTAAAGATACTTATTTTATGTTAATATTACATGTAGTTTAATTCCTGAGTAATGTTTGTTATTTTAGCATGTAATGAGTACTGTCTCTGAGAGCAACTTATATGTAGTGCCACCTTCTGAAAACGTTCACTTGCCATGACGTTTGTAGTGGAATGAATGTGTAACCCAGATATTGAAATTAAGATGAAATAAGACAGAGAATTGCGAAAAAATGCAGTCAAATACATTTTTTCTCAATAACCTTAAGACACATTTCTAATTGATTGAACATGATTTTCATAGGGTGGTTCATTAATTTACTACTATATTATGAAGGAACATTCATAGTGACCAAGAACCTTGTTACATTTATGTGATTTATAACTTTGTATGTTGTTGCTATATTTAGTTCTGATGGCTCAGACGCCAGACTGATGATTTACCTCAGACGGAAAGTAAACTATCAAGAATATAATACGAGGTCCTCATTAATAACCTGCAGGCTTTTGTATAAGTTTATGTTATTGTGAATGTTATGTACAGAATTTTATAGTGACAATTCTGATATGGCATAAGTTCTTTTTATGTTAAATTTCATACATACAGGTATAAGATATTATAAAGACTGCTGTTTTCCCTATCTTTTATACAGTTTAGTTTATACTGTACTTCACTGTAGTCCCACACTGGGCAATCTTACATATGTTTATAGCTGTCCAAAGTAGCTAGGAAGTATTCATGCATGCCATGCTGCCACTGGGAATGGGTTGGATGCCCTCCCTTAAATGATCTGCTGATGTGGCCCAACCTTAGGGACCTTCACCCCTAAAATACTGTATAATCCTTACAATATATTGCCTTAGTTTAAGTATTAATTTTGTGTAGGGCTTAACAGGTTTGGAAATACCTTTGTTACAGTTTGATTTAGATACAGTTGTAAGTCAACACAATATATGAAATTTGTTTTTCATTTTAAGGTAGCGCCCCACCTAAGGGTAGGGTGAATTATTATTGTGACAGCATTTTTATTTCATATTTACCAGTTTCTGGACAGGAACAGGGCATAATCCAAACCGACCAGAGGTCAGTAACATCGTCTTGATCGTGCCTCCATAACTTTCAGTTGATCTGAGGTGGGATGCATTGGTTCATTGTTTACAGAGGTGGATAGCCTTAACATCCTCTCTGGGGATGTCCAACTTAATTACTTGGTAGTTGATGATGGGAAGGAAGATGTACCCAATCTGATTCGTCATGGAGATGGCAGGCAGGTTACCAATGATAATCTTAAGGGTCCTTGGTTTTCATGCCTTGCTGATGACTATGGGTTAGATCCTATGGTTGCCATCAGCATTTTCACTGCACATGGTGATAAAAAAAATGTGTTTCATCACTACTGAAGGATTTGCAATCCTGTCTAGACTCCAGGATCTGCAGTCCTGTGAGAGAAGGAGTCTATACTCCAGGATCTCTACTGTCTATGAGGAAAAAGAAACACACACTGGAAGATGAAAGAATATCTTTCATATAATTTTCAATTATTTACTAAGTAAGAAAGATACATGACAATGCTAAGGAGTTGCTTTCATACAAGATAGACAAGTCAGACATTTCCCCATGACAGGAGTTGACAATACCTAACCAGACTTACAGTCTGGGTGAGCAGTTTCCATGGGACACTTAATCTTTTCATATTCCTTGTCCAAGGCTAATTACTCCTCAGCACACATCCTACAGGATTGACGTAGGAATAGTTTGAGTAGAGTGTACTGAATCTTTATCCATTTTGGTGGCAGAATGGTTGCATCACAGCCTGGTGGTAGTGGTGTAAGGACATCTTACAAACCACAATGTACGGTAGTTGGCAAAATATGCATGTATTTTAACATTTATGGAATGTGTAATTTTGTAATAATTATCTTTAGCTGACAAAATTTACAGTACTAAATTGTTATGAATATTTTCAATACAAAAAAGTAGAATCCTGCATCATTGCTTCCTTTTGTTCTTATTACACTATGATTATGACCTATTCTTTCATCACTTTGTACAGTTGCCAAAAAAGGTACTGCGACAACTATTGATACAACATTAAATATATTAATGTCCATAGTTGTTTGTAGGTATTATAAGTACAGTATGTATTACAGAAGGATATGTATATTTCCTTCTGTTATACATGCTTATAGTCCATACAAATAGTTGTGAATATTACTATGGTTAAAGTTCTATCAAGAGATGTCGCAATACCTTTTTTGGCAACTAAAAAATCAAGAATTGTACAGTCACAAGCAAATATTTATTAACACTACTGTACACATTTTTATATTTGTATCACTTTAAGAAATAAGGTCAGTCAGCCTGGTTTCATGTCTCACTTTCTGAAACCCTATACTGTAATGTAATTCTTCTCTTTCATACTCGATATCACAATGATTGGATATTTAAGAATTAGAAACGTGAAGTTGACAGGAAGTGTCTGCAACATTTGTCAGTGACTGTACAGTACTTGTTTTGTTTTTTACTGTAACATGATTATTCCATGACCCCACAACACCAGAGTCTTACTAAACATGTTAGTGAATGTTATTTGTTGGTAGTAACATAATGATAAGTGTATTGTATAAATGTATTCTTTATACCACTAGTTGTCAAAGTAGTGTGTTGTAATAGGTGCAGATTTTTATCAGCATTTGAAGTTTATGAGTAAATTTGGTTATAAATGTATTGTATGAACTTCTTAAGTCTAGTGAGTGAAAGGTAGAAGTCATATTAGTCATGAAAATCAAAGTTACTTTACAGAACTGTTTATTTCTGTTGTGGGGTGTGTTGTGTGTATGAGGGATAGCATATGCATGTATCCCTTAACCAAGTTCTCTAAATGTAAACTGCATTCCAAAAAGCTTGGCTCAGACACATCTGTTTCCACAGTAAGTACAGTACAGTAGTATAATTATAAGCACCGAGGATAATATCGGTATAAAGAATATTCTATCTGTATGATGTGTGTTTGTTATCACATAGGTTACAGTATTACTATACTGTACAATACAGTAGTTCATACCTTGAAAAGAAGTATATCAAAGAGGTGCTCATTTGATTTATATATTCAGGTACACAAAAATCAATTAGTGTAGTACCTCACATGAAGACAGTTTATAAAATACTGTATTACATACAGGTAAAGTATATTAAGTAACATTTCATATTACAGTATACAGTAGTAGAGTATGGTGAGTATATTCTTACACAGAATGTTGTTGACAAAGTGGAGGCTGTTGATTCCTTCCAACTGTACAACAATTAGACTGCCTACAAGTGTACTGATAAAGTCTATTTATTGATAATATTTGGAAGGAACAGTAACAAATGTACAGACAACTTTTTGCCACTTAAAACCTGTAAGAATATGTGATCCTGCTGTTACATGCCAGAAGAAAATAATGATATGTAAAAGATATAATGGTACTGTAGATAATTAATAGATGGCATTGTATATAACAATAGGTACAGGTACTAAATTTTTTAGTGTGTGTATTGGAAAACTTTTGGAATGGAGTTGAAGAAAGTGACTTAATTAAGGGGATAATACAGTATATTTTTGGTACTTTGTAGTACCTTGATTCCTCCACCAAAGTATGCCCAGAAACAGGACCAATATAACAAAAATACTGGTGGCCTGTTGCTTGGAATAGTCTGGAGGAATCGGTCACTCCAGATTTACCAATACTTTACATACTTTCCCCATAGCTAAAAATTGAGAGAAATGATATACTAGACATATTATTGTTGGTCTGTATTTATTTCATGATCTAGTAAATTATTTGGGCAGATTTCATAATGCATACACTACTTTAATCATAATATGAGAAGAAACTGTTACGAACAATCATTTTTTTTTTGCTATTTCGTGTTTATTATGGTTTTCCACTCTTTTTTATTTGAAGACACAGTAGCAAAATATTATCAATATATGCTGCTCCTCAGATGATTATTACTTTATGGTACAGGAAATTTCATAATGTTTGATATTTTACCCCACATCATTTTACTGTCTAATGGATTCTTCTTCTTATTATAATTTTTTTAAGCTATAATCTTTGTTTTGTAATTTATTATCCACCTCCCTTTTTAGTTCATGCACAAGTTTTATTTTAATTGTCTTCTCTGTCCCTGCGTTACCCGCCTTTTAAGTGTCTGAGCCATTTAAAATAATTTTACAATTCAGTATGTGGAATTAATTTTCTTTACCTTGCCAACTTATTTGAAACTCCGACTAAACATATGCCAATGTAACAAGGGTTTATAATATTATGATGTACATTAATAAGCAAATACATCCTCTGTATATTATAAGTTTTAGTTGAACTATCTTACTGAACTGCTGACTGAAAAAAATGGCCAGTAATCTTTAATCCTACCAGTAGTTTCTTTCAAAATAATAGCAATACCTGTATGGTATTATTTAAGTATGGCTGTACAAAATACTGTAATACGGTACATTGATGTGTTCTGGGTTTGTGTATAACCTTATTAGTCATATTCTTTAATGAGAATGGCCAGTCACATTTATATAAAAAAAAGGTGATATCCATTATTGCCTATGAATGTTGATGATGTCCATATTATAAAGTAAGGATAAGTTGTGCAGGCTACATAACTACAGTATATTTGTATGTGGTTTGTCTCGGGAAAGATGTACAGATGCGGAAACAGGCACTCCTGAAACAGAGCCCCTCATTGAACATAGGGTATATGGAGGAGTGTTGTGTGTAGAGGCAAGTCCCATTCTATGCTTAATAAGGGGATCGTTTGAAGTGTCTCTGTTTCTTGTGTTCGCAATTGTACACAGTCTGGTTTTCTAAGCTGATTGTAGATGTCCACAGCCGGCATTATTACGATATTACCTTCTATTTAATTGGCTGAGAATCGACTCCACACTAATACTGGGTCTTTAACTTCAAACTTATCATGGTTAACTTTTACTATATGAGCTGTGGACACTTGTGATCAGCTGTGGTGAAGAATCAGACAATATAATTATAGAGAGCATTGAGGAAAAGATAATAATATGCTGTCACAGTAGAGTTATACAATGTCCAGCTAATGTAAAACAGGCAAGTGATAGGTTTCTTCATACTACTGTAAACTTTGATATCTTGGCTGACACAGTATAGTACTATATTATATTTTGAACTTTATGATATAATTGAGAAATAAATAAAGGCTTACTAAGAAGTCACATGTTTGTTACTTATTTTTACACCTTGTGGTTGATCACTGGCGGGAAAGATATACAATATAATTCGGTATAAACTGCCAACCATCTAGTTTCTTCAAACTAGGTATAATATCTGATTCGAGCCGACCACTTTTCTCTCTTCAAAAACAAAACAAATAAAATTATGGTGTTTGTTCTGTTGCTTGGAATAGTTTTGAGGACCCAGCAGCCTGTTATTCCACATTGATCACCAAACACTGTAGTAATACCCCCTTATTAATCTGTGTGTGTGTGTGTGTGTGTTTAGGTAGATACATGTGGGTCATACATGATACGAGTCTAAAGGAACAGATACTGGGGAGGCACTGACAACAACATGACGTGGAGCTGATGTGGAGGGAGAGAGAGGTAGGTAGGGAGATGAGAGAGAGAGGGAGGGAATGGGGGAGAGAGAGATAGGAGGACAGGGGGGGGGGGGTGAGAGGGAGAGTAAATTGTGAAGACCACTTGTGTTATCACCAATATCTTTCAGTCGGTCCTTCACCAGAAACACACACACACACACACGGAATCGACTCACAGGTAAGGAAGGACACACTCACTCACATACTGTATATGCTTATTTTAATCGCCTTTTGTCCCATATATATATATAACTTCTTTATAGTTTGATGTTCCCTCATTTCTCCTACTTAACTTTTCTCTCTCTCTCTCTCTCTCTCTCTCTCTCTCTCTCTCTCTTAGCTTCTTTCTATGTCTCGTGTTTCTACAAATTTGTTTAGCTTTTTTCTCTCTCTCTCTCTCATGTTTATTTCCACCTCTTAGCTAATATATTACTTTGCCCCATATATGTAACCACCAGGAGCCACTCAGTAATTATAACAGTCAAGGTCACTCACAAGATAAAAAAAAATAATCGAGTTCTTAGTTCTTAGTAACCATGGGACAATAATGATAAAAGAAAAAGAAAATAAAGCTAAAATTGTATTCGTAAAAGGTTGGTGGTTATCTATTAAGTTTTCATAGCGAGGAATAACTAATTTATTAATTTATTAATTTTTTTAATTAATATGACTCAGCAGTGCTTCGAAATTCTCACTTCAAGAAGGAGAAAAAAATTATGAACTGTTTCGAAATGAGTCTGAAACATATTGAACCTATTCCCTTACAGTTAAATAATATTAATAATAATAATAGAAATAATAATATTAATAATAATAATAATAATAATAATGATAAAAATAATAATAATAATAATAATAATAATAATAATAATAATAATAAAAATAATAATATACCGTAAATAATTGTTCGTGTTGAAAAATTTGAGTGCACAAGATAAAAAAATAATAAAATATAAAATAAAATGAAACAGGATGAGTGTGGTGGTTGTGTAAGAGATGGACACGTGTAGTTTATGAAGCCCAACTGGAAATTTATACAAGCCATTTTTCAGTCACCATCGTCTGAGGTGTCAAAATATTTCATACGAGAATTATTGGACCGATAGTTTTTTTTTTTTTTTTTTTTTTTTTTTTTTTTTTTTTTTTTTCGTGTGCTACTGTACAGTCGGCGGTAAAAGTCCTGTCGCCTCACTTACATCACCGAGACAAGCAGTGTTCATGGATTCGAGAAATACACACGTTTTCTACACCTAATAATTTCGAGTCTATGAACATTGCGTGCCTCGGTGAAGCAAGTGAGGCGACAGGACTTTTGCCGCCCACTGTACTATGGGCTCCAAAAATTCGTATACCCGTTGTTTGTTGTATTCAAGCCTTGACAACATATAGAAACTGTAAGACTATGTAACTGCAATATAACAACAACATTATTATTATTATTATTATTATTATTATTATTATTATCATTATTATTATTATTATTATTATTATTATTAGATTTGTTGTTTGTCAGTCATCGAGCCACTTGGTAGACCATTCATTGCAGTATTACCAGAATAATGACCTCTCTTAAAATATAGACTGTGTATGAATTTCTGTGACTAACTGTACATACATGAACACGTGTCCAGCCTGTCCCCTACTCCCACACCCCCCTTAAATAAGTCACTCATAAGTCATTTACACGGCTAAGATCGACCCTTTATCCTGCCTAGTATTGTGAGATCAGGTCAGGTCCATTGACCCCTGCCATGTCTCTCTACTAACTTATCAACTGTTATCTATTTATGTCATTCTCCACACACCTGCACACTCCACAACAACAACAACTACTACTACTACTACTACTACTACTACTACTACTACTACTACTACTACTACTACTACTACTACTACTACTACTACTACTACTACTACTACTACTACTACTACTACTACTACTACTACTACTACTACTACTACTACTACTACTACTACTTCTACTACAGCTACTATTACTCCTACTACTACTACTACTACTTCTACTAATACTAATACTACCACCACCACTACTATACTACTACTACTTCTACTATTACTACTACTACTACTACTACAGCTACTATTACTACTACTACTACTACTACTAACCACTACGTACTAAAGATTCTTATCGCCTGGGAGACAGGAGATGCTGGTGATATGGTCCCTGGTTTGAGATACGACCAGTAATTTCTTTTTTTTTTCGTGTGATATTTGATGGGATTATTGTTTTGATTTTCAACATGTTCATTTGTTAGATATACTGTACATGCCTTTGAAATTCAGGTCTCTCTCTCTCTCTCTCTCTCTCTCTCTCTCTCTCTCTCTCTCTCTCTCTCTCTCTCTCTCTCTCTCTCTCTCTCTCTCTCTCTCTCTCTCTCTCTCTCTCTCTCACGATATTTATCTTTAACACACACACACTTTCTTTCACTCTCTTTCTTTCTCTCACACAATAAAATAAAATAAATTATCTTTTCCTACATAATACATGTATTTTTCTCTTACACACACACACACACACACACAACACACATACTTTCTCTTATACAATATTTCTCTCTCTAACACACACACACACACACACACGTATGCACACACACGTACGCGCTCTCTCACCCTCTCTCTCTCTCTCTCTCTCTCTCCTCTCTCTCTCTCTCTCTCTCTCTCTCTCTCTATTGTACACGGAGCCTCCTTTCTCCCCCACGGTCCTCAAAAAATTACAGACTTAGCACAAAGCAACATGAAAGTGATAATGCATGAGAAAACAAAAAGCCAAGAAGAAAGGGAAACAAACACACAATAATAAAAAAAGAAAAATTAAAAAATAAATAAAATATAAATGTGTAAACAAAAATAATATATAAACAGAAACAGCAGCTGGAGGAGGAGGAGGAGGGAGAGTTGAGATTCTAAAAATAAAATGAATAAAAAGACACAAGGAATAATTTTTTAGGCTCGTCATTTGTTTTGGTTCATGGAGAAGGGGTAACGTATCGTGTTTATAGTGTGTTAGGATAGCTTGTTTGTGTGTGTGTGTGTTTGTTTGTTTGTTTGTTTGTTTGTTTGTTTGTTTGTTTGTTTGTTTTATAGATCGAGGGGAACCTGAAGGTAGTGTGATTTTGATTGACCTGATTTCATGCTTATCAAGTATTTATTTAATTATTATATGCATATGTTTATTAAGTACCGTATTATGTGATGTGTTTTCTTTTCTTTCTGACTTTATTTGAGGCTTACAACATGTTAGTATATATTAATAGACCCAAACCACATCCTCTTGTTTGTGTGTATAAAGTGAGTGATACCAACATGTTTATACTATTTATTTACAGGTGTGTGTGTTGAGTAATAAGAATGGCCTCGTTCATTGACACTTACCACTAACCCCCCGCCCCAAGCCTGTCCCCCTATTCCCACACCCCCTTAATAGACCCAAACTACACCCTCTTGTATGTGTGTATAAAGTGAGTGATACCAACATGTTTATACTATTTATTTATAGGTGTGTGTGTTGAGTAGCAAGATGGCCTCGTTTATTGACACTTACCACTACTGGGGGGCTGAGTTCGTGTCATACCTACAGACCACGTGAGTATCTTTTCTTGTACTGCACATTATTTTAGTCCTGATTTATGTATTTAATGATATAGTATACTGAATAGGGTATATAATGATAATATTTTTACCGTAGAATGGTATGTGTGTGTGTGTGTGTGTGTCCTCTTCTCAACCACTCATCCTCACCCACTCCCACAACATCATACCCTTTTCCATGTCTGTTTGTATGTGTGTGTGTGTGTCTGTATACCTTTAACGTGTGTCTGTATGTCCCTAGCGTGTGTGTGTGTGTATGTGTGTGTCCTCTTCTCCTCAACCACTCATCCTCACCCACTCCCACAACATCATACCCTTCTTCATGTCTGTGTGTATGTGTGTGTGTATGTATACCTTTAACGTGTGACTGTATGTCCTTAGCGTGTATGTGTGTCTCCTCTTCCCCTCTTCTCCTCACCTACTCATCCCTTCCCACACCCCAACAACAGATTACCAAGCCTGGGTCCTTTCTTCATGTGGGTGAGTGATATAGGTGACCCTGGCCTGGCTTTCACCCTCTACTTCCCGGCTGTTGTGGCTCTACATGCTGGTGTTGGTGTTCGACTCATGTGGTCCATTGTATTCTGTGAGTGGTCTAACATGATACTCAAATGGTAGGTGGTGGTGTGTGTGTGTGTGTGGAGGTGTGTGTTGTTGTGTGTTGTGTTTTGTGTTGTTGTGTTTGTGATGTGTTGTTGTGTGTTGTTGTTGTGTGTGTGTCTGTGTGTGTTGTTGTTTCATATTCGTTATTGTTTTATTGTTTGTGGTGTGTGTGTGTGTGTGTGTGCTGTTGTTTTTTCATATCCGTTATTGTTTGTGTGTGTGTGTGTGTGTGTGTGTGTGTGTGTGTCCAGTAATCAT
>JAWZYT010001524.1:2500-17500 GCA_034508575.1 Petrolisthes manimaculis
ATATACGATAATATTCAAATACAAAATACACAAAAATATAAATAAGTAAATCACCTGTAGTGGTCTGCGTCCTCTTGTTTCCTCTTGTTTCCTCTTGTTCCTCTTGTCGTAGTCCATCAATGCTATAAGGACATATAAGATAATAATAATAACAAATCATGCCTCACTCTGCCTTAATCTCTCTATCTCTCTATCTCTCTCTCTCTCTCTCTCTCTCTATAATTCTATATTTACTATCTAATTATTATTAGTTTATCTATGCAAATAAAATACAGTTACAATCTATACTAAATATACAACCTGTATGATCCTGTATATATTTAAGGTTGTAATTATCTGTATTATTATTAATTATTATTATTATTATTATTATTATTATTACGTTATAACAATAAGTTTATCTAAGGAGTTTGTATATATGTGTGTATATGTAGTGATATATTTACCAACCGTCCTCTTCTTAGCTGATACTCAATCTGTAAAGAAGAAAACGAACGTTAATATATTTTGGTTTGTAAAAAAAAAAAAAAAAATTGTAAAAAAAAAAAAATTGTAAAAAAAAAAAAAAAAAAAAAAAATTATAAAAAATATATATATATATATATATATATATATATATATATATATATATATATATATATATATATATATATATATATATATATATATATATAAAAACAAGCAACATTAATGTATGTATGTATAAATAAATGTTGAGCACATATGGAATACATATAACACACACACATACACATACGATAATATTCAAATACAAAATGCATATATAAATACATATAAATACATATATAAATACATATAAATACATATTATATAAATACATATAAATACATACTATACACCTCACATCAGAATGCATAAAAAGTATACATATATAATAATAATAATACATATATAATAATAAAACGAATATATATATAAAAAAACACGAATCATTAGTTAGAAAAAAAAACCATGAATATATATATAAAAAAAAACACGAATCATTAATTAGAAAAAAAAAACACGTATATATAATGAAAACAAAACAAAAAAAACACGAATATATAATGGAAAAAAAAACACGAATCATTAGTTAGAAGAAAAAAAACGAATATATAATGAAAAAAACACGAAAAAAACACACGTATATATATATAAAAAAAAAACACGAATCATTAGTTAGAAAAAAAAAACACGTATATATAATGAAAAAAACACGAATCATTAGTTAGAAAAAAAAACACGTATATATAATGAAAAAAAAAACGAATCATTAGTTAGAAAAAAAAACGAATATATAATGAAAAAAAAAAATCATTAATTAGAAAAAAAAAACACTAATATATAATGAAAAAAAAAAAACACGGAAAATATAATGAAAAAAAACACATACATACAGGATAAAAAATGATTAGTAGAAGAGTGAGTTGTTGTGCGTTTCAGTGACTGGTTGTATGTCACTGGGACCTGGCGAGCTATACTAGAGGGGGCTCCAGCCCCTGCTCTGCCCTGATTTCGGGGAGAGAGGGTTTCCCATGCTAGGAAGGTCGCTAGTGATATCTCACCTGGTAGGGCATTCTGGTCTCTGACATACTAGACCAGTCAGCCCAAGATGGAAATAACTAGGCACGCCAGCCAGCCAGATTTGCTAAACGTTGTTCATGAATAAATATTGTGTGTCTGGTTGAGTGTGCCAGGTGAGGAGTTGGTTAGACACAAGGACAATGGTAATACTAGTACTAGGAGTAAGAATTGGTGATGTTATGGGTTGAAAAGTCTGTCGTGAATAGCTTGATGGAGTTTTCTTTTAAATTGGGAGAGAGTTGAGGCTTCAACCACATCCTGTGGCAATGAGTTCCAGTCATTCACAACACAACACGAGAAGAAGCGTCTGCGGACCTCTGTGGCAAACCTGGGGTGAAGTATTTTCAATGGGTGCCCTCTAGTACCACAGTGGGGGGCCATCACAAACAGGTCATAGGGTTTAATTACGGACATATCATGGAAAATTTTATAACACAGGATAAGGTCCGAACGGAGAAGTCTTCCATTTGTAGAGAACAAGTCCAGCCTCTTCAATCTCTCTGGGTAGGGCAACAGAGACATGTCCTCCACTTGTTTAATCCAGCGACCACCTGGTATTGTTCATTGTGTGTGTATGTATGTGTGTGTGTGTCTGGTCAGTCAGGGATTACATATCACGAGTGTGTGTGTGTGTGTGTGTGTGTGTATACCTGTAGAACTGAGGGGTTATAAGACAAACATATACACATCATAAACACAAATTAAATTATTATTTTATCCATTATCAATTTATAAAACAAAATAAGGCATATAAATAAATAAATATACAGTGTGTATGTATGCATGTATGTATCCTGCATGGTTATAAATTACAGGACAAACAAACACACACACACACACACACACACACACACACACAAACCATAACAGTTCGAATTACGATGGGGTTTCCGTCAAGCCAAGCCGTTATTGACGTCCACACCGTCACGTTTAATGACGTCGGCTGTAATGTGAACCAAGGGTATTCCTCAGCTGGACGTCAAGCCAATCCGTTATTGACGTCCACACCGTCACGTTTAATGACGTCGGCTGTAATGTGAACCAAGGATATTTTTTGCACATCGAAAAATAAATTAAATAATATTAGTGAATTAAATATTGACATTTGTTATTGTTGGTTATTGTTATTGTTATTGTTATTAGTTATTAATTGTTATTGTTGGTCATTGTTATTATTGGTTATTGTTATTATTAATTGTTATTATTATTGTTGGTTATTGTTAGTTATTGTTATTGTTGGTTATTGTTATTATTAATTGTTATTATTATTGTTGGTTATTGTTATTGTTATTATTGTTTGTTACTATTGGTTATTGTTATTGTTGGTTATTGTTTGTTACTATTGGTTATTGTTATTGTTGGTTATTGTTATTATTAATTGTTATTATTATTGTTGGTTATTGTTATTGTTATTATTGTTATTGTTGGTTATTGTTATTGTTATTATTGTTACTATTGGTTATTGTTATTGTTGGTTATTGTTATTGTTATTATTATTTGTTACTATTGGTTATTGTTATTGTTGGTTATTGTTATTGTTATTATTGTTATTGTTGGTTATTGTTATTGTTATTATTGTTACTATTGGTTATTGTTATTGTTGGTTATTGTTATTGTTATTGTTGTTTATTGTTATTATTGGTTATTGTTATGGTTATGGTTATTGTTATTGTTGGTTATTGTTATTGTTGGTTATTGTTATTGTTGGTTATTGTTATTGTTATAGGTTAGTGTTATTAATATTATAGTTATATATATAAAACTACACACACACACATCTATACACACACACACACACACACACACACACATCTATACACACACACATACACACACACACATCTACACACACACACACAGGGGTGATGATGTCTCTCTCTCTCTCTCTCTCTCTTGTTGTACAGGTATCTGAAAATATAAAGAATACATTATTTATTTATCTTGTAAGTGTGTGTGTGTGTGTGTGTGCGTGTGTGTGTGTGTGTGTGTGTTACTATTTATTACTATTTATTTATTAATTTCATTATTTATTTAGTTATTTATTCATTTATTTGTCAGTGTAAACAAAAGGGAATAATTATTACCTTATTGTTGATTAATTAGATGGTGTGTGTGTGTGTGTGTGGTGATGGTAGTAGTAGTGGTAGTGGTGGTAGTAGTAGTAGTAGTGGTGATGGTGGTAGTGGTAGTAGTAGTAGTAGTGGTGATGGTAGTAGTAGTAGTGGTAGTGATGATGATGGTGGTAGTGATGATTGTACAGCCATAAGTTAATCATTTCTGCGAACAAACATGTAATTAAAAAAAAAAAAAAAAAAAAAAAAAAAAAAAATTACATTATTAATATCACACATACACAATTTCACAATACAATTATTAACTTCGCAGTCCATAGGTTAATATTTCTTAATAGTCGGACTTTCGTGTGTGTGTGTGTGTGTGTGTGTGTGTGTGTGTGAGTGAGTGTTTCGGTTTTTAATTTAACATTCGCTGTAATTACTTCTTTAACACACAAATTAATATTAATAATGCCTAAATGATTAATTACAGTAATTAAATGATTAATTACAGTAACTAAATGATTAATTACAGCAACTAAATGATAACAGAATATTATTATTATTATTATTATTATTATTATTATTATTATTATTATTATTATTATTACAAGATAAACATTATGAAATATAATTATATACTCACCAACAAGTGGTTAATAGTCACAGTAGGCCTATACAACAACAACAGCCAGGCCTAGGTGGGGGTAGGCCTATACAACAACAACAGCCAGGCCTAGGTGGTGGTAGGCCTATACAAATAAATTCGAACGTAATAATGCAGTAATAATTATTGTCACATAATATAGAAAATTAATTATAAAGTATATATATAATCAGTCTTATCCTATAAAAAATTTCGAAATAATATACAGTATATATTTCTGGAACACACACACACACACACACAAACACACACACACACACACACACACACACACACAAGCAATTTACTGTCTAATGTTTTCACGTTCATATATGAGGTTATTGTTTTAAGTAGTGTGTGTGTGTGTGTGTTATTGTTTTAAGTAGTGCGTGTGTGTGTGTGTGTGTGTGTGTGTGTGTGTGTGTTATTGTTTTAAGTAGTGTGTGTGTGTGTGTGTGTGTTATTGTTTTAAGTTGTGTGTGTGTGTGTGTTATTGTTTTAAGTAGTACGTAGCTGCTTGTAGTAAATTAAAAGATGGTAGTTAACGTGTGTGTGTGTGTGTGTGTATTATTGTTTTAAGTTGTGTGTGTGTGTGTGTGTTATTATTATTATTCCTCTTTTACACCAGTATTATAAAAATAAAGATAATAAAGATAATAAAGATAATAAAGATAATAAAGATAATAAAGATAATAAAGATAATAAAGATAATAAAGATAATAAAGATAATAAAGATAATAAAGATAATAAAGATAATAAAGATAATAAAGATAAAGATAATAAAGATAAAGATAATAAAGATAAAGATAATAAAGATAAAGATAATAAAGATAATAAAGATAAAGATAATAAAGATAAAGATAAATATAATAAAAATAAAGATAAGATAATAAAAATAAAGATAAATATAATAAAGATAAAGATAAAGATGATAAAGATAAATATAATAAAGATAAAGATAAATATAATAAAGATAAAGATAATAAAGATAAAGATAATAAAGATAAAGATAATAAAGATAAACTAATAAAGTGTAAGTAATAATCCAGTAGAGATAGAGATACCTTTTCACTACGAGAGACAAAGAGACTGATTGTAAGCAACTATTTCACTTTATCTCTATTTACTCGTGAAAAAAACTAGTCCCCTAAAAACCTATATATTTAACCATTCCAACAATTTCTTTCTCCCAGCAGGTGTATTCTCTAGTTATAACTACTATATGTTTAACTACTATATTTAATATTCCTATATATTATCTTTATCCTCAGCCACATAGAATACAATTATTCCTAATATTAATTTTAACAAATATTTTTCCGCCAACGAAAATATCTCGTAATTTTTTTTTTTTTTTTTTTTTTTTTTTTTTTTTTTTTTTTTTTTTTTTACCCTACACCTCACTTAATTAACTAATTTTCTAAGTAATTTACCCGTAAAAATGCTGGTATTTTATGGAGAGTGAAGTTAGTAATTATATATTAATTATATATATATTAGTTAGAGGAAATATTCGTAAACACTTTTAACACGAATAAACCCAAAATTAAATAAATTAGGCCACAATTAATTCAATAAATATATCACTTCAATTAACCCAAAATTAATTAAATTAGACCATAATTAATTCACTAAATATATCACTAATAAACCCAAAATTAAATAAATTAGGCCGTAATAAATTCAATAAATATATCACTTCAATAAACCCAAAATTAAATTAGATTAACCCTTAAAGGACCGGGATTGCTAAAATTTCCCAAGGTTAAGGAATTTTCCCCAATTTTTTTTACTCCAGACGTTGGCTACACTGGTTTATGGTAGGATGGGATGCTCAGACTGAGTACACACACACTGCCTTTTCTAGGGTAAAGTTGAGGAATTATTGATGTTGTTATGTCCGAGTGTGTTGGTGAGTGATTTAGCTGACGAGCGCCTACCCCCATTTTCTACTACCTCGCCACGGTCACCACACCCACACAAACACTAGCACTCACTGTACGGCGACAGTACCTCATTCAACTCGTCGTAATTCTGTAACCATTAAACTTACAGACTTCCCATTGGTACCAATCGAAAGAGGAAGAGTTGCTCGTTCTCATGGCACTAAAATAATTCACTCGTTCGTTGTAGGTTAGGAGTACAGAGCATGCAAACACAGGCTATTTTACGTGTTTTTCGCTCAACCCCTGGTCCAGCCTGTGGGAGGCACAGTAATTTCACTATCCCCGGTCCTTTAGGGTTTAAGCCGTAATTAATTCAATAAATATATCACTTCAACAAATATATCACTAATAAACCCAAAATTAAATAAATTACGCCACAATTAATTCAATAAATATATCACTTCAATAAATAAATAATCTCTACTTAATCCTGATTGAAGTTTGAACACGAATTAACCAAAAATTAAATTAGATTAAGCCGTAATTAATTCAATAAATATATCACTTCAACAAACCCAAAATTAAATAAATTAGGCCATAATTAATTCACTAAATAATAAATAATAAATAATTCAATACTTAATCCTGGTTGAGGTTCTGTTAACACTGTGATGGTCGGAGGTAAACTGAACTAACAGCCGGCTAGATTACTCCCTCACCGACACACACACACACACACACACACACCGAGACATACACACACACACACACACACACACACGAGAGGAGAGTTGGGAGAGGAGGTTGTCGGTGTGTGTAAATTATGAGTTAACATTTCTAGTTCTCCCAACCTTAGTTTTATACCTAGATTAATCATTTTTTTACCCTATATGCAGGGATAGGTGATGCATCTATCCTATAAATTTCATCAACGTATCTCTTATAGATTTTGTGTAAAACGATAATTAGTGAGATAATTGAAGGTTAGCGAGTGCTTCAAATATTACCACGAAAACACAACTTATATAGAAGGAGCTTGTTTGGGGGGGGACTGGGGGGTGCGGCAATAAGGGGACAGGCTTTGGGGGGGGACTGGGGGGTGCGGCAATAAGGGGACAGGCTTGGGGGGGGGACTGGGGGGTGCGGCAATAAAGGGACACCACTTGTTTGGTGGCGTAGTGAGGAGGAATCAGAAGCCACGAAAAGGTTCATATTATATACACACACATACACACACACACATACACACACATACACACACACACACACACATACACACACACACACATACAGACATTATATACACGATCACGGGGTTGTGTGTGTGTGTGTGTGTGTGTGTGTGTTTAATTAAGTGGTGGTTGTGACTCGTTAAGGGAAGGGTAAACATATTAGTCATTTTAGGAGATAATTATTCCTCCAAGCTATTCTGGGGGGGTGCGGGAATAGGGGGACAGGCTTGGGGTGGATAGAAAGCCTGTCCCCCTATTCCTGCACCCCCCTAAACCCCCCAAGCCTGTCCCCCTATTCCCACACACCCCAAACCAGTATGTGAACTAAACTATACACTATACACTATACACTATACACTAGACTATACACTATACACTATACACTAGACTATACACTATACACTATACACTACACTATACACTCGTGATACATAATTTCTGACCAGAGTGTGGGGAACAGAAAGCTTCGAATCACCTGCTGTTGTTCATTCCCCCATGTTCGTATATGGGGTGTGTGTGTGTGTGTGTGTGTGTGTGTGTGAATATCCACTCTCCAGCCACATACTAAAACTCTCTCTCTCTCTCTCTCTCTCTCTCTCTCTCTCTCTCTCTCTGTGTGTGTGTGTGTATATCTCCACTCTCCAGCCACATACTACACTCATACATACATACATACACTCATACATACATACATACATACATACACTCATACATACATACATATACATACAAACATAATAACAGTTCAAATTAAACGCCTATTGTAACTCATCACTCTGTGTATGTGTGTGTGTGTGTGTGTGTTAATATTATAGCTCTATATGAGTCCTATAGGTGTTATATAGTTTGTATAACCTTATAATATAATAATAAACACAAATATTATAGTTTACACACTCGTATACATACACACATACACACACACACAAAGATACATACATAGATACACACACAAATACATACATAATACAGTATATACACACACAGACATAACACATACATACATACATACACACACACACGTTCTCAGTCCTTTTACCAAAAACCAAAATTTTGACCGACGCAAAAATTTCAAAATTCCATATATGTCAATTTTGAGTAATGGATATGAGAGGGGGGATAATTTTGAGGGGGGGTGTAGGACCAAGGGGGGGGGGAGAAATTAGGTCCTTTTTGCTCTCAGATTCACCGTTTTCGAAATATATGCAAATTTGTATCCAAAATTTTCGAGTCTAATTTTGAGTGGGTAAATATATATGGATTTTGATGAAATTTGGTGAGAAGGGAGAATATTGTAGCTCCATGGGGTGTGATATATTGTGGTGTGGTGGAGAGGTGTGAGAGGTGAGGTGATTTGATGTACGGATGGTTGGTTGTGTGTGTGTGTGTGTGTACTGGTGTGTTGGTGTGTGTGTGTGGTAAGGTGTAAGGTGTAGTGGTGTAGTGTCGGTGTGTGTGTGTGTGTGGTGGTGTGTGGATGGTTGGCTGTGTCGGTGTGTGTGTGTGTGTGGTGGTGTGTGGATGGTTGGCTGTGTGAGTGTGTGTGTGTGTGTGTGTACTGGTGTGTTGGTGTGTGTGTGTGGTAAGGTGTGAGGTGTAGTGGTGTAGTGTCGGTGTGTGTGTGTGTGGTGGTGTGTGGATGGTAGGCTGTGTCGGTGTGTGTGTGTGTGGTGGTGTGTGGATGGTTGGCTGTGTGAGTGTGTGTGTGTGTGGTAAGGTGTAAGGTCCTCACCACTCACTGACGCCTCGCCCGGGCCAAAAAAAAAATTACATATGTGTATTCCTCACATGATATCTTTGTAGCCAGTAGTCCTAGACAGCTGGGAATAGTCTCATTGGAAAGAGGAAGAGTTTTTGCTTAGAATGAAACTAAGTATAAGTTTCTAGGCATTGTAGTTTAGAGAGAAAGAGTGGATATATATGTGACCGACAGAGAGAGAGAGAAATGTGTGTGTACGCGTATGTAAGAGAGAAAGATGAAAGTTACATATGTGTATTCCTCACATGATATCTTCGTAGCCAGTAGTCCTAGACAGCTGGGAATAGTCTCATTGGAAAGAGGAAGAGTTTCTGCTTAGAATGAAACTAAGTATAAGTTTCTAGGCATTGTAGTTTACACGTAGGCAGTGAGTGAAGTAAAGAGGTTGGTGGGAGGAATGTGTGTGTGTGTGTGTACGGTAGGTTTGTGTGTGTGCGTATGTGTGTACTGTGCGTACGGTAGGTGTGTGTGTGTACGGTGTGTGTGTGTGTGTGTGTGTGTGTGTGTTAATATTATAGCTCTATATGAGTCTTATAGGTGTTATATAGTTTGTATAACCTTATAATAAGGGATGGATAGAGGATGGGAAGGGATGGATAGAGGATGGGAAGGGATGGATAGAGGATGGGAAGGGATGGATAGAGGATGGGAAGGGATGGATAGAGGATGGGAAGGGATGGATAGAGGATGGGAAGGGATGGATAGAGGATGGGAAGGGATGGATAGAGGATGGGAAGGGATGGATAGAGGATGGGAAGGGATGGATAGAGGATGGGAAGGGATGGATAGAGGATGGGAAGGGATGGATAGAGGATGGGAAGGGATGGATAGAGGATGGGAAGGGATGGATAGAGGATGGGAAGGGATGGATAGAGGATGGGAAGGGATGGATAGAGGATGGGAAGGGATGGATAGAGGATGGGAAGGGATGGATAGAGGATGGGAAGGGATGGATAGAGGATGGGAAGGGATGGATAGAGGATGGGAAGGGATGGATAGAGGATGGGAAGGGAGGGATAGAGGATGGGAAGGGATGGATAGAGGATGGGAAGGGATGGATAGAGGATGGGAAGGGATGGATAGAGGATGGGAAGGGATGGATAGAGGATGGGAAGGGATGGATAGAGGATGGGAAGGGATGGATAGAGGATGGGAAGGGATGGATAGAGGATGGGAAGAGTTGAAGAAGAATGGGAAAACTTGATAAATTAAAGGATTAACTTAAATGTTTTTATTATGAAATACGACACACACACACACTTTCTCTTTCTCTTTCTCTCCCTCACACACACACACATACACACACACACTCTTTCTCTCTCTCTCCCTCACACACACACACATAAACACACACACATACACACACACACACACACACACAGAGAGAGAGAGAGAGAGAGAGAGAGAGAGAGAGAGAGAGAGAGAGAGAGAGAGAGTTTTAGTATGTGGCTGGAGAGTGGAGACACACACACACACGCACACAGAGGTGGCGGCGGCGGGGGCGTCTGCGGCGGGGGCGGCGGCAGCGGCGGCGGCGATGGCGACGATAATAATTAATAGAAAATATATATATAAAAAAAAAAAAAAAAAAAAAAAAAAAAAAAAAAAATTATTAATTAAAAAAAAAAGTTAATTAGCGGCGGCGGCGGCAGGGGAGGCGGTAGCGGGGGCGGCGGCGGCGGCAGAGGCGGCGGCAGCGGCGGCGGCGGCAGAGGCGGCGGTGGCGGCGGCTGCGACTACGACGACGATGACAATAATAATTAATACAAAAAAAATATATTAAAAAAAAAATAAGAAAAATAATTATTAAAATAAAAATAAAAAATACAAATTATTAATAAAAAAAAATTAGTTAATTAGTGGTGGCGGCGGCGGCGGGGGTGGTGGAGACAGCGTCGGCGGCGGGGGTGGCGGCGACCGCGGTGGCGGGGGCGGGGGCGACGACGATAATAATTAATAAACAACAACAAAAAAATATAAAAAAAAATAATAATAATTATTTAAAAAAAATAAAAAATAAAAATTATTAATAAAACAAAAAAAATAGTTTATTAGTGGCGGCGGCGGCGGCGGCGATGGCAGGGGTGGCGGCGGCGGTGGCAGCGGCGACGACGACAATAATTAATAAACAAAAAATAAATATTAAAAAAAAAAAAAAAAAAAAAAAAAATATTAAAAAAAAAAAAAATATTAATAAAACAAAAAAAAATAGTTTATTAGCGGCGGCGGCGGCGGCGGCGGTGGCAGCGGCTGCGGCGGCGGCGGCGGCGGAGGCGACTACGGCGACGACGACGACGATAATAATTAAAACAAAACAAAATATATTAAAAAAAAATAATAATAATTATTTAAAAAAATATATATATATATTTATTTAAAAAATATATAATTAATTAGCGGCGGCTGCGGCGGAGGCGGCGGCGGTGGCGGCGGTGGAGGCGGTGGCGGCGGCGGCTTTGGGGGTGGCGGCGGCGGGGGTGGCGGCGGCGGGGGGTGGCGGCGGCGGCGACGACGATAATAATTAGTAAAAAAAAATAAAAATAAAAAATAAAATAAATAAAAAAATAATTATTAAAAAAAAACAAAAAATAAAAATTACTAATTAAAAAATAAAAATAGTTAATTAGCGGCGGCGGCGGCGGGGGCGGGGGCGGCAGTGGCGGGGGCGGCGGCGGTGGGGGCGGCGACGACGATAATAATTAATAAAAAAAAAAAAAAAAAAAAAAAAAATATTAAAAAAAAAAAAAAAAAAATATTAATAAAACAAAAAAAATAGTTTATTAGTTGCGGCGGCGTGGCGGCGGCGGCGGCGGCGGCGGGGGCGGCGACTACGACGACGATGACAATAATAATTAATACAAAAAAAATATATTAAAAAAAAAAGAAAAATAATTATTAAAAAAAATAAAAAAATAAAAATTATTAATTAAAAAAAAATTAGTTAATTATCGGCGGCGGCGGGGGCGGGGGGCGGCAGCGGCGACGACGATAATAATTAATAAACAAAACAAAATATATTAAAAAAAAAATAAGAAAAATAATTATTAAAATAAAAATAAAAAATACAAATTATTAATAAAAAAAAAATAGTTAATTAGTGGTGGCGGCGGCGGCGGGGGTGGTGGAGACAGCGGCGGCGGCGGGGGTGGCGGCGACCGCGGTGGCGGGGGCGGGGGCGACGACGATAATAATTAATAAACAACAACAAGAAAATATAAAAAAAAATAATAATAATTATTTTAAAAAAATAAAAAATAAAAATTATTAATAAAACAAAAAAAATAGTTTATTAGTGGCGGCGGCGGCGGCGGCGATGGCAGGGGTGGCGGCGGCGGGGGCGGCGACGGCGGCGGCGGCGGAGGCGGCAGCGGCGGCGGCGACTACGACGACGGCGATAATAATTAATAAACAAAAAAAAATATTAAAAATAAAACATAAAAATTATTAATAAAAAAAAATAGTTTATTAGCGGCGGCGGCGGCAGCGGCGACAGGGGCGATGGCGGCGGCGATGGCGGGGACGGCGGGGACGACGACGACGATAATAATTAATAGAAAAATATGAATAAAAAAAAAATAAAAAAAAATATTATTAAAAAAAAATAAAAAAAATATTAATTAAAAAAAAAGCGGAGGAGGCGGCGGTAGCGGGGGGGGCGGCGGCGGCGGCGGCGGCGGGTGCGGCGGCGGGTGCGGCGGCGACGGCGGGTGCGGCGGCGGGTGCGGCGGAAGAGGCGGCGGCGGCGGCGGAGTTGGCAGCGGCGACTACGACGACGACAATAATTAATACAAAGAAAAAAAAAAAAAAAAAAAAAATAATTAATATTTTTTTAGTTAATTAGCGGCGGTGGCGGGGGCGGCGGCAGCGGGGGCGGCGGCGGCGGGGGCGGCAGCGGCGACGACGATAATAATTAATAAACAAAAAATATATATAAAAAAATAATAAGAAAAATAATTATTAAAAAAAAATAGAAAATAAAAATTATTAATATTTTTTTTTTAGTTAATTAGCGGTAGCGGCAGCAGCGGCGGCGGCGGCGGTGACAGCGGCGGCGGCGGCGGTGGCAGCGGCGACGACGACAATAATTAATAAACAAAAAATAAATATTAAAAAAAAAAAAAAAAAAAAAAATATATATTAAAAAAAAAAAAAAATATATTAATAAAACAAAAAAAAATAGTTTATTAGCGGCGGCGGCGGCGGCGGCGGCGGCGGCGGTGGCAGCGGCTGCGGCGGCGGCGGCGGCGGAGGCGACTACGACGACGACGACGACGATAATAATTAAAAAAAAAATATATATATTAAAAAAAATAATAATAATTATTTAAAAAAATATATATATATATTTATTTAAAAAATATATAATTAATTAGCGGCGGCTGCGGCGGAGGCGGCGGCGGTGGCGGCGGTGGAGGCGGTGGAGGCGGTGGCGGCGGCGGCTTTGGGGGTGGCGGCGGCGGGGGTGGCGGCGGCGGGGGTGGCGGCGGCGGCGACGACGATAATAATTAGTAAAAAAAAATAAAAATAAAAAATAAAATAAATAAAAAAATAATTATTAAAAAAAAACAAAAAATAAAAATTACTAATTAAAAAATAAAAATAGTTAATTAGCGGCGGCGGCGGCGGGGGCGGGGGCGGCAGTGGCGGGGGCGGCGGCGGTGGGGGCGGCGACGACGATAATAATTAATAAAAAAAAAAAAAAAAAAAAAAAATATTAAAAAAAAAAAAAAAAAAAAATATTAATAAAACAAAAAAAATAGTTTATTAGTGGCGGCGGCGTGGCGGCGGCGGCGGCGGCGGCGGGGGCGGCGACTACGACGACGATGACAATAATAATTAATACAAAAAAAATATATTAAAAAAAAAAGAAAAATAATTATTAAAAAAAATAAAAAAATAAAAAATATTAATTAAAAAAAAATTAGTTAATTATCGGCGGCGGCGGGGGCGGGGGGCGGCAGCGGCGACGACGATAATAATTAATAAACAAAACAAAATATATTAAAAAAAAAAATAAGAAAAATAATTATTAAAATAAAAATAAAAAATACAAATTATTAATAAAAAAAATTTAGTTAATTAGTGGTGGCGGCGGCGGCGGGGGTGGTGGAGACAGCGGCGGCGGCGGGGGTGGCGGCGACCGCGGTGGCGGCGGCGGGGGCGACGACGATAATAATTAATAAACAACAACAAAAAAATATAAAAAAAAATAATAATAATTATTTTAAAAAAATAAAAAATAAAAATTATTAATAAAACAAAAAAAATAGTTTATTAGTGGCGGCGGCGGCGGCGGCGATGGCAGGGGTGGCGGCGGCGGGGGCGGCGACGGCGGCGGCGGCGGAGGCGGCAGCGGCGGCGGCGACTACGACGACGGCGATAATAATTAATAAACAAAAAAAAATATTAAAAATAAAACATAAAAATTATTAATAAAAAAAAATAGTTTATTAGCGGCGGCGGCGGCGGCGGCGACAGGGGCGATGGCGGCGGCGATGGCGGGGACGGCGGGGACGACGACGACGATAATAATTAATAGAAAAATATGAATAAAAAAAAAATTAAAAAAAACATTATTAAAAAAAATAAAAAAAATATTAATTAAAAAAAAAGCGGAGGAGGCGGCGGTAGCGGGGGCGGCGGCGGCGGCGGCGGCGGCGGGTGCGGCGGCGACGGCGGGTGCGGCGGCGGGTGCGGCGGAAGAGGCGGCGGCGGCGGCGGAGTTGGCAGCGGCGACTACGACGACGACAATAATTAATACAAAAAAAAAAAAAAAAAAAAAAAAAAATATTAATTAATATTTTTTTAGTTAATTAGCGGCGGTGGCGGGGGCGGCGGC
>JAWZYT010001524.1:22500-87500 GCA_034508575.1 Petrolisthes manimaculis
CTGTCCCCATCCGCTTCCGTGTTTGAGCCAGAAGTAATTTGAGTTTTATTAGACCAGTGGTTCCCAACCGGGGGGAAATTTCCCCCAGGGGGGAAATTTGGATGTTTCAGGGGGGAAATTCTAATCTGGAATTAAAATTCTGGAAATTATCAGTAGTTATGTAACGCCCGGGAGATGGTATAGTTAACCTTGGAGATATTTTTTTTCCCACGCTCAAATGAAGCGGTTACTGATTCGTGATTAAAGATATAATTTGCTCTTGTATTGGTCACATGTAGTTTACAGTGGAATTTTTCACCTAATTTGGTTGGGGACATTCTTGGCTTCATTATAGGGTAGAGCTCTTAATTGTAGTTAAACCACGGGCTGGGATCAAATCGTCAATAATTTGGTTGGCAACACTGGTACATGAAGGGGGAAATCTGGATGGTTTAATTAGGTGCATGGGGAAATTACAGAAAAAAGGTTGTGAACCACTGTATTAGACCATAAAGGAGTAGTACCGTTGAAAAAGCTGCCACCATCAACACACAACAACAACTCGTTCAAATCAAAACAAAAGAAAGAAAGACGTGAAGATGAAGCTGCAGAGAGGAATGTTGTTGATGAAAAGAGTTTATTGAAGATTATTATTGATATACTATTTTGTCCAGTGATGACAGATGACAGGTGTGTATGTAGGTGAATATTGACAGGTGTGTGTGTGTGTACTGTGTAGGTAGATATTGACATTGTGTGTGTGTGTGTACTGTGTAGGTAGATATTGACATTGTGTGTGTGTGTAGGTAGATATTGACGTGTGTAAGTAGATATTGACGTTTGTGTGTAGGTAGGGTATTTTTACAGTAAACCTGGGTTCAGTAAAACGTATATATTAGTATGTTTTACCACTAATTAGGACCATTCTAACACTATTTTCTTCAATGGTGTTTCTCTCGGAAATGCCCCATTTTTGAGATATGCCCAGTTTTCATACCCCATACAAACTTAGGGGAGAGCCTCGGAATCCGGGATTTTGAGTGGGAGAAAACACGCTGTACACTATGGCGTTGCCTTTATAATATGTAATTGTCTTAATTAAGTAAACACTTGAAACCGGAAATAAAAGCGAAATAACAAAGTTTTCGAGACCGATACAATTATAGCCCAAACAGCAGCATTACAACACGTGTTGGCTTGGGTTGGGCTAGATATTCAAATCAAAGGGTTATTTTGGGAATTAGTATTACCTAACCTGACCTAACCTAACCTAACCTAGACCACGACAGACTACCGGGACCTAACCTGGGCTAACTACCGGGCCTAACCTGGGCTAACTACTGGGCCTAACCTGGGCATAAAACAGGTATAACAAATAGAAGTAGTTACCGGGTAAATATCCAGGAACGTAGATGGATACAGGACACTCAAACACAGTATTCCCAAAACAAAATATAGCCAATACAAGTGGCGTGAATATTACAACATTGGCAACACTGATAGATAGTGTTTTCCCCCCACCCAAAACCCCGTATTCCCAGGCTCTCCCCCAAGTTTGTATGGGGTATGAAAACGAGTCATTTCTAAGAGGAACAAAGTTAAGAAGTGTATTATAAAGGCAACGCCATAGTGTACAGCGTGTTTTCTCCCACTCAAAATCCCGGATTCCGAGGCTCTCCCCTAAGTTTGTATGGGGTATGAAAACTGGGCATATCTCAAAAATGGGGCATTTCCGAGAGAAACACCATTGAAGAAAATAGTGTTAGAATGGTCCTAATTAGTGGTAAAACATACTAATATATACGTTTTACTGAACCCAGGTTTACTGTAAATTTCCCGTAGGTAGATATTGATGTGTGTGTGTGTGTGTAAGTTAGGTGAATATTGATGTGTGTGTGTGTAGGTAAATATTGACATGTGTGTATGTGTGTAGGTAGATATTGACGTGTGTATGTAGGTGAATATTGACGTGTGTGTGTGTGTGTGTGTCCAGACACCGTGGTGAAAAGACGTGTCCACTCCAGCTCCGTGACAATGGCTAAGGTGTCTGAGACAAAGACGATACCCCGAAACCAACTCGAGAACTTAAGGAAGAGTGAACTGGTTGATATGATGATAACAATGAGAGATGATGAAGGCACTGCAAACATAACCAAGAAACTGAGTGAGGTGATGGAAGAACTAGACAATATAAAGAAGCTCGTGGTGTCGCCTACAAGTGTCATCAACAAGAAGATGGACGCCTTGGAAGCCAAAATGGATAAACAAGCTGACGTCATCTACAAGCAGCAGCTATATCTTGAAGCTTTGGACCGAAAGGAGAGAAGGGCAAATATTGTCATCCTAGGGGTACCTGACGAGCAGGAATCCCTTAGTGGAGCAGTCGACGACGAAGGCAATTTAAACAAGATATGGGAAAAGCTTGGTGTAATCCACATTGTTGGGACCCACCGCAGGCTAGGAGGTGCGGCGCAGGACGGTATGAATCGCCGATGCCGCCCTATCCTGTTGACGCTCAGGGATGAATCGCAGAGGCAACACATCCTTGAGCGAGCTAAGAATTTGAAGACAGCTGCTGAAGATTTTAGGAAAATATATGTAAAGAAAGATATTCATCCAGCAGTGAGGAAGGAGTGGAAGAGGTTGTATGACCCTGAGAGGACGGAGAAGGAACGAGCAGGGAACGCGGGCTGTGTCATCTATTTCAACACCAGGGAAAGAAAACTGTATCGAGACACCGTCGTAATTGACAGTTGGAACCTACAGGCGTTTTGACAACCTTGTAATGTAAGTGACCTGAAAATTATATCATGGAACATTAATGGAGTATGCACAAAGTTGGAAAAAGAATGTGTCAGAGTGTTGTTGAGTCAATATGATATTATATGTCTTAATGAAGTTAAAACAGGATTAACAGTGGAATTTCCAGGGTATGTAACATATCGCAGTGCTATAGATGGGTCGGCAGAAAGAGGTGGTACAGTGGTGTGTGTGAGGAACAGTCTAGTGAACCGGGTTCATTCTGTTGATGTGAGTAGTGGTGACCAAGTGTGGCTTAAATTTAAGAATCTACAAGGTGTATTAATGGGATTCTGTTATATTCCACCGTGTGACTCCCCTTATTATTCACATGCATCCTTTGCTGCAATCCAAGAGAAATTATTATCCTGTAATATGACTAACAGTTGTATGATAATGGGAGATATGAATTGTAGGTTTGGAAGTCTGGTGAAAGAATTTCCCGCCCGTATTAGATCCGCACAAATGTTCAAATCAGTTTCTACTCCTGATTTGTCATATCCTATTTTGCATGATGATGATAAAACTGCTAATAACAATGCTGAAGTGTTATTTAATGTTTGTATTGATAATACGTTAGCAGTTATCAATAATCTTATGACCCATGATAAACATTTTAAAGGTAATAAGACTTACAAGAAGAGAGACACTTGGATATTGGAGCTTGACACTCGTGTTGCCTCCATTGACTTGTTAAAGCATGTAACTGATTTCGGTGTTCTGCAGCAGAATGACCTTCCCTCTGACCATGCCCCAATTTTTGTGACTTTTTCAAGTATTGGCATTAATTTAGATGATATTTTGATGAGGGCAGAGTCACTGGGAGATCATTCGGTGCTTCACGGCCCCCTGAGTAAGCCTAAGCTCAGTAAGAAGCCTGTAAAATAGGGTAACATTGTTAAGACTATTTTTGAAGATAACCTACATCAATGTATTTTGCCTGTTAATAATGATGTGAATGTGATGGCTGATGGTGTGACAGAAGCTTTGTAGGAATGTGTGAGGAAAAGTGAGGACCGTGTGAATGATAACTTTTGCAGTGATAGAAATTTGGGTAGATGGGAAAGACTACTACAGGATGGAGATGACTCGAGAGTTTGGAGAGCGATTGACTGGAAGGGAAATGTAAATACGATAAGTGGTGATGCCGAATCAGGGAACCGACCCAGTGATGACGAGTTCAAAACTCATTTTGAGGCAATACTTAACCCGATACAGGCTACCACCGATTACTCTATTATTGACACTAATGTATCCATTCCCATTCTTGATGATCCAATTACTCCCCAGGAAGTGGAACATCAAATCAGGAAAATGAAGCCCGACCTGACGGTCTAACTCCAGGCGTCTTCTCTATGCTCCCTGCACACTGGATCCTGAACCTGGTCTCTCTGTTTAATAATGTATTTTTCTCTGGTCAGTATCCTTCGTCGTGGACAAGGGCAAAGTTTTTTACAATTTTTAAGAAAGGTGACAGACGTAACCCAAGTAATTATCGTGGCATTAGTGTGACCAACTCAATAACGAAACTATATGACATGGTTTTGTGTGAGCGACTTTACCACTGGTTCACACCATACAGGGAACAGGCTGGTGCACAGAGACGGAGAGGATGTATGGAGCATATTGTAACCTTAAGACTCCTTACAGATATAGCACCAAGAAAGAAAATTAAACTATTTGTAACCTTTATTGATTTTTCCAAGGCCTATGACCTTGTTCCTCGTCAAAAAATGTTTGAAGTATTAAAGAAGGCAGGGTGTGGCAAGGTAATGTTGGCAACACTGACAGCAATGTACAGCATCACAGAAAGTATCATGGGCTCTGTAATGGTCACAGCTACTCAAGGTGTAAGGCAGGGACTATCAACTTCATGTTTCTTGTTTATAATTTTTTTAATGAATTGATAAAAACAATTAAATTTGCATGTCAACCTGAACCCTTCTTACAATGGCTATACATACTAATGTTAATGGACGACACTATTTTATTGTCATCGACTCGGACTGGTATTTTGAATAAACTGGATGTATTAAGAACATTTTGTCAAGAGTATGGTATGAAAGTGAATGTAGGAAAGACTAAATTTTATGTTATAAATGGTGAAGCAGGTGACAGGGAACCGCTGTGTGTAGGTGACCTTGTGGTGGAGTATTGTGACAATTATGTTTATCTAGGTTCACCCTTTACATGTGATGGCTCGGTTTCGTCAGCAGTGAAAGAGCATGCCAAGACAAAGATCTGCCAAGTTTTGAAATTTGTTTCGTTTATAGGGAAAAATAATAATATCCCTTTCATCGTTAAACGTAGAGTGTTTGACGCAGCCCTAACATCGTCACTTTTATATGGCTGTGAATCCTGGTTCGGTGCTGACACGAAACCAGTTATCAAACTGTACCACTGGGCTATGAAAGTGTTGTTAGGTGTGAGGAAGAATACCACCAATCTTGTATGCTATGCTGAACTTGGATACCCAATCTTGTCAGACCTCTTACAATACAAACAGCACAAATTTGTTCACAAGTTATGGCAAGAAAGGTCTGGCATGAATGATGATCCCTTTACTCTCGTTGTTACTATTATACATACAATGAACACACCTGTCACCAAGATTGTAAAACGATACACCCAGGATGAAGTCTCGGACATGTCACTATTGATAAGGAGTGTACATAGGGCTATTTTGTCATCAGATACATCTAGATGTAATGTATATAAGGCTATTAATCCGACCATGAACGTACATGATTTATATAGAGTGAGACACACAGTTAATGATATACAGAGAATCTCGTTGACGAGGTTCAGAGTTTCAGGACATTCACTGGCTATCGAGACGGGACGGTGGAATAGACGGGGGCGGGGCCGCCTTCCTGTCGAGGAACGTTTGTGTGTGTGTGGCTCAGTTCAGACAGAGAAACATGTCGTGGAAAACTGTCCTGTAACTAGACACTTACGAGATGATTATATATTTAACACTTTGGATGATTTGTTTTGTAAATTTAGTAATGATGTTGTTTGCAAGATTGTTCATGATATATTGAGGTCGTATGCTTAGTTGTATAATTGTTAGTTTGTTTCGGAGTATTATTTACCATTGTGGACTACAAATAGCTGATTATGTGTAGTTGGTGATATAATAGTATTATATTTTGTAATTTCAACTTGTAAAAATTTGTATTTTGTTTGTGGTCAATGAACTATCTATCTATCTATCTATCTAGGTGAATATTGACATGTGTGTATGTGTGTAGGTAGATATTAACGTGTGTGTGTGTGTGTGTATGTAGGTGAATATTGACATGTGTATGTGTGTAGGTGTCAGAGATATAGATAATACTATAGTCTATCCCATCCTAGGTTGCAATTGGAGCCTAGGTGTATTTTTAATGCTGGTCTCTGATTGGTCAATATCTCCAGCAGGCAACCTCCGTTCACGCTTATCTTTCCCAAACCAAAACATTGCATTTCTCCGAGGTACATTTTTTTTGTTTTTTCGTGGTGCCTCATTTATTTCACTTAATATCTACTTGGTACTTTGGTAACCTGACAGAATAATGATAGAAGATTACTTTTATCCTGAAAAAAATATCCATATCATTAAAAAATATACGATTAAATATGAGTTGAAGTGAAACAAGTAGCTAAGAATGTTTATACTACTTTTTTTATATGCCGATATTTACTTATAAATATTACGCTACCATGATTAAAAATAGGTGGATGATGTAGATAAAATCCTCCTGTATTGTCATGGTGGTATAAAATTGTAGATAAGACAGAAATTATTGCTGGAAACCTAATTTTAATTTAATTGACTGCCACTCCTTGGTATACCTTTAACCTTTAAGTATCTCACCTGGTTTACTGACCTGGTAGGGCCGCCAATCAGTAGCTCATGACACACCACGGATCAAGCAGCCCAGATTACAAAAATGACACGCCAGTCAGATAAAACAAAAGAGCTGATGTTCATAGTAATTTAACTTCACTACTCTGTGAGGTATCTTTTTTCATTTCTCTTTATTATAAACCTTTTCACTGTTGTCACAGGTCCAACACCAACCAGAACACAGCCCTGAGGGATAAATTTGTGTCTGTTGTTGGACCGGTGTTTGCTGGTGGTGATGAAGGGAACATACTCACTCTACTCACCTCACTCACTGGCCAATGTTTGTCACCATGATGAAGGACTACCTACTGGTAACACCAACAGATGTTGACAATAATGAGACTAATGCAACAACAAATAAAGCCACAGCTCAGTCACTCATGTTCAAATTAATAGTGATTCATGCTAATCTAGATGCAATAGGAAGTGAATAATAGTGTAATATGGAAGCTACAACCACATTTTGTTCTTAAGAATATCAAGTGTACAGTACTGTACTCTAATCTCTTGTTTATTAGTGTGACAGTGCATATAAGCCTTAGTTGTACCAGAAGATGGAAAACAGTGTATTGTATAATGCCTGCTTCAAAGTATATAAATATTGCAGTTTTGTTCAGAGGAAATGGGATCTTGCTGCATCCAAATTAAAATTTATGCAATATATAATTGATTTAAAGTTTTGTATAAAGATTCATGGCTGCAGTAGATTATGAAACACTTATTATAATGTACAATATAAAGATATGTATATACAGTATATAAGTATAATAATTGTGATAGTTTTGATTTACAATTGTGTATGAACAGAGTTTACCTGGTGGCTGCTGGCTGAACTCATCACAGTTAATGGATCCAAGATGGTATATGAAGCCAATATCAACTTACAGGTCACCATCATGAGACTCTTGGCCACACCAAGTCATCACCTCTTTGTCAATCTCATGAGAGATTATGTCACTATAGGATTAGGTAAGTGTCCACAAAGTATCAAAGTACATTAACCTTGTCACTTGAGTGATTTTTAATGTACTGAAACCATTAAGAATTGATATATTTGGTAATTCCAAAGATTTTTTTTTTTTTGGTGGGGGAAGCACAGTCAATGTCCAAAGGATTTGATATGCATGAAAGTATTAATTTAAACTTTTCAGAGGGTATAGAAGTCCTGTTTGGTAAACCAGTTGTATCATGCCAGTGTTTCTCATCTGTGATTGATAAGGAAAGTGTCCATCCCAGACCAAGAATCATTGAGTTTACTGACAACCCACAACACTCACCAACATTATCATGGTAAAGTTTATGTCACCACTTTGTACTGTAAGCAATACAATATATTTAACTATAGTATTATAAATTTTCCATATCCAAAACTTGGGCACAGTTTGTGGGAATATTCACTGCAAGGTATAGAAAAAACAATAAAGGAAAACTAGTTTTTCCTACTAATCCAGGTGATAGGTGACTTGAAGGATGACCTGTTTGACTTGAGAGTCCTTGATGACAAGATGTGGCTGTTGTCCATCTCCTGTCTGGAAGCAGGAGACGATGTACTTAAAGCTGCTTCTTTGTCTGTAATATCTAGTCTCATGGATGCATGTGGACTCCCAGTGTCTGTAGAGGTAAGGTTGTGTATATTTTAATTCTTAGAGTAGTGTATGGTTGGTTATTTATCACTTATAGTAACAAGGGTTATAGTTATAAGGTTTTGATGGACCATTTGTAATAAAGACTAAGGTCTCTCTGATATTTATGAAGCTGTGGTTCCATGGCACCAAGCTGACTAAAGGTTTATCATTTTTCAGAGAGTTGACTACCTCATTCAGTGTGTGGCAGCAGCTGTGTTGCTTGTATTGCAGACGACTGATCCCCACAACACCGGGGCAGACTGTGATGGAGGACATGGGACTAATGGAATAGATAGTGACAGAGATAAAGTTAGTGATGGTGCAGGATCATCAAGCCAGAATACCAGAGCAGACAGAAAAAAAGAAGAGGGTGATGGGAGTGTAACTGCATTAAAGCACCTTGAAGTGAACTTGTGTAGTGTTTTGTCTGGTGTTCACCAGTACCTTCACCAACTGTCACAGTGTATCAGAGAGGATCTTTTGGCTAGGCTCACCAAGGCTCTCACTCCACCCAGTCAGCTGGAGAAGATACCTGCTAATGTTAGCACTAAAATAGTGAATAATAAGTTTTATAGGATGGTAAGAAACTATAGAGTAAAAAAGGCATGAGGCCATAATACTGTATTCCAGTAAAATATAGAAACATTACTTTCTACAGCTTCTTTTATCTCTCTTACTGTTTCTATGTATTATCTACAACAGTAGTCTGTACTTTCATATATTTGCAGAGGTCATGGTAATTTTCCACATATTAGTCTGGGTGGGTTGTGGTGTTCTCACCAAGTTAGAGGTAATTGTTGCATCTTCAACTGTCACATAGCAGGAATCTATCACATCATAGTTGATGGAATTGATAGCCTCCAATATATTCATGAACATGACATACTTACCATTTGTTTACAGTCAAACTACATGTGTTTCAGATGTGTTAAGGAAACCAGTTTTGCAGTGTTTTTCACTGCTACATGACTCTCTTGCCTCCACCCCACACAACACTGACGAGGCCTCCATACTTCACAAGTTTGTCAAACACAACCTATTGACACCTCAGGTAAGATGACATTGTACAACTATATAATTATACAGGGTGTCCGGATTTTTTTGCCCGAAAATTTGTCCTCTTCCTGCTTTATTAATTCTGAAAAGAAAATACTCTATTGATGTGATCTTGTTTTTTTTTAGTTTAGCGGTATTTAAGACATTTAATTAAGGGGGGGTGGGAGTAGGGGACAGGCTTGAGGGGGTTTTGGGGGTTGCAGGAGTAGGGGGACAGGCTTGGGAGGTTAGGGGGGTGCAGGAATAGGGGGACAGGATTTCTACCCACCCCAGGCCTGTCCCCATATTCCCGCACCCCCCCCCCAAGCCTGTCCCCATATTCCCGCACCCCCCCCAAGCCTGTCCCCTACTCCCACCTCCCCTTAATTAAATGTCTTAAATACCGCTAAACTAAAAAAAAACAAGATCACATCAATAGAGTATTTTCTTTTCAGAATTAATAAAGCAGGCATTTGCCAAATTTTCGGGCAAAAAATTCCGGACACCCTGTATATACTGTATTGTATTTGCATTTAGCTCTCAGAGGGAACAAAGTATCTGAGCTATAGATAGATAGATATTGATGATGATGATGATGATGTAATAGGTTATGAATCATTGAGAAAATTAATAATAATATTATATTTTTGTGTGTTTTAATGTAGCAGGTTGTGAGTGTGTTGCTTGCACCTTTAGTACAGAAGGAGGTGATGGGAGCCTTGTCAGTCACACCAGACTCTCACCACCAAACCACCTCTCAGTCACACTCACCTTTAGTACAGAAGGAGGTGATGGCAGCCTTGTCAGTCACAGCAGACTCTCACCACCAAACCACCTCTCAGTCACACTCACCTTTAGTACAGAAGGAGGTGATGGCAGCCTTGTCAGTCACAGCAGACTCTCACCACCAAACCACCTCTCAGTCACACTCACCTTTAGTACAGAAGGAGGTGATGGGAGCCTTGTCAGTCACAGCAGACTCTCACCACCAAACCACCTCTCAGTCACACTCACCTTTAGTACAGAAGGAGGTGATGGGAGCCTTGTCAGTCACAGCAGACTCTCACCACCAAACCACCTCTCAGTCACACTCACCTTTAGTACAGAAGGAGGTGATGGGAGCCTTGTCAGTCACAGCAGACTCTCACCACCAAACCACCTCTCAGTCACACTCACCTTTAGTACAGAAGGAGGTGATGGGAGCCTTGTCAGTCACAGCAGACTCTCACCACCAAACCACCTCTCAGTCACACTCACCTTTAGTACAGAAGGAGGTGATGGCAGCCTTGTCAGTCACAGCAGACTCTCACCACCAAACCACCTCTCAGTCACACTCACACAAGCGTAGATTTTCAGAAACGTTAGTCTTATATTCATGCATGTTGTATGGAGTTGTGCATTAAAAAGTTATTTTTACTATGCTTCAATATTTGAATTTGATTATAAAAAGTTATGAAATTTTGTGTAATAATTATATTTCATTTCCTGCATATTAAAAACTCTCTTAGTTGTGGCTTGTAAAACATCTATGAATTCCAGTATAAAAAAGAAGGTATGATAAAAACTCGTATCTCTGCTTAAACAACTCTCTTTTCTTGAGAGAACCATCAGCCTTCAGCTGAAAGTGGTGAATTTGAGTAGGTGGTGGAAGGATGCACTGGACATGCTGAGTGAGGCATTCTGCAAGTGGTGTGACAGTGGTGGTGGTGGTGGTGGTGGTGGTAGTGTTGGGATGGAAGTGGAGGTCAGGGCTACAACAGAGGTGGTGGCTATTGTTAGGTCTGTGGCTACTGCTGCTGCTGCCGCCTCGTTAGTTTGAGGTGGCCAGGTATAGGGTCACTCGGTTTGTATGCTTGACACTTCCCACAAAATGGACTGTGATAATATGAGATAAGTCGTTTTTGTTATTGGTCTACAGCTTTAAAGTTTCTATACAGATTATAAAATGACTCTTGTAGCAGTCTTTTCATCTATATGTAATAGTAAACTTAATGTGTAATAAAGTATTTAAATGTTAGTGTGTACTACAGAGTTAGTAAGTTGACTAAAGCTGTTTAATATTTCTTTTCAGACATTGTTACAGTTTTTCCCTGATGCCTGGCTCACCACTGCCACCGACTCCTTGCTCACTGTTATAACCATGTCAAAGGATATCAGTTTGGTGAGTGGACAAGAGAATATGTACAGTTGGCTCCACTCCCACGTTTCTCCCCTCGCGTTGCCAATGTTGGGCCAGTCAGAAATTCGAATCCCGATCCACAAGTTAAAAAATTTGAAACATTCATATCCTTAGAGTGAAAGATATGAATGTTTCGAATATTTTAACTTGTGAATCGGTATTGGAATTTCTAACTGGCCCAACATTGGCAACGACAGGGGAGAAACGCAGGAGTGGAGCCAACTGTACAGTATGTATGGTCAGAGAATGGATTTTTAACTTACTAAATGTAATGAAAGGGATCAAGCCAATTTACAATAGAAAGATAATTTGGTTCTGAGCTCTACTTATTTTTATGTTACCCAAAAACTGTATACAATTCTAAACTTATTTGAATGAACCACTTTTCATTTTTTTCCACATAATCTTTTGTAATGGACCTTAGTAACCACTGTATCTAATGTTCAGTTTCTCCATTGCCCGACATATTTTTCAGGCAGTAGTTTTTAATTAATCTTTTTTGCAGGTTCTTCATTTATTAGACTTGTTTTGGGGATTGATCTGGACATGTAGTATAATAGAACCAGGAAGTTCAGCCTGCCATCTGGCTCACACCTGGCTGGCCCTGGCTACTCTACCCTGGATGGCAACTGAAGTGAAGTTAATGGACCTTAAGCTGGTCAATGCCAGGCAGTTCACACACTGGTCTGCCAAACTCAAGTGGAATGAAGGTGAGATGAAGGATGAATATAATCTGTAGAAGGAGAGTTTTTGTACAATTCACTACACAATATAACTTCTCTATAAAGGTAGGAAATATTTACCTATGCTGACTATGAAAGCTCTACAGAAACTCAGCTTCATTGACTGATTTCTTCTGGAGATATTTTTAAGAATAGAGTGAAAAATTACATCTAGGTATGTGATGAGTACAGTCAGATCTAATTTTCAGATGTTAGGGTGAAGTCCAAGAGTATACGAGTGATAGCGGTGTTACCTGGCAATGTGGCTCCCAGGTGGCGGTGTCAGGTGGTGAGAGCGGCACTTAGTGAGAGGGAGGCACAAGTTATGCCACAGATTGCCACATGCTTCCCTCTGGTCAGTTAGTAGATTATTATTGCAGCATTTTCCTTTGTGGAAGGATGGATTTAGTCTTGCTGTTGATGCATGCATAAAAAATATATTTGATCTTTTTCTTTGTGAGAAGTATGAAAAAGAATGGTAAGGGTCTTTTCCTTTGTGAGAAATGTAAAAATAAAGTTATCGGTTGGTCTTTTCCTTTGTGAGTTGATAAATAATTGTAATTGCAGATGGTACAGCAGGTGGGTAGTGAAGGTGGGCAGCAGCTGGTGGGTGAGGTTGTGGGGGCAGTGATCAACTCACCCGACACAGCCACAGTCAGGGCCGCAGCTCACTCCTTCAGGCAACTCCTCTGTGCACTCCTCCACCTCACATCTCTCAGGATTGACAAGTGAGGGAGTTGCTATTTAAAACACTGATATCACTAACTTTATAACACACTGAGAATTCTGAATAACCCCAAGTTATTTAGTTATGATGCAATAAAAAGGAGAAAACACCCATCATATTACACTACAAGGTTTGTCCCAGTTATAAAGAATAATCACATTAGTCTGACAAGTTGATAATAGCAATGAAATATTCAGATGCAAGGAAAATGAGAATACACCCATCTCACTGCACTGCACAGTTTGCAATGACCCTTTGAGCTCCTGGAAGACAGAGGACCCTGCAGCTCGTTGACCCCACCTTAGTGTCTCACTTCCTGGAGCTGCTGAGGTTGAGTAATGATGCAGTAGTAGTAGTGGTGGCAGTGGTAGAGTCACTTCCTGGAGCTGCTGAGGTTGAGTAATGATGCAGTAGTAGTAGTGGTGGCAGTGGTAGAGTCACTTCCTGGAGCTGCTGAGGTTGAGTAATGATGCAGTAGTAGTAGTGGTGGCAGTGGTAGAGTCACTTCCTGGAGCTGCTGAGGTTGAGTAATGATGCAGTAGTAGTAGTGGTGGCAGTGGTAGAGTCACTTCCTGCTGTTGAGTAATGATGTAGTAGTAGTAGTGGTGGCAGTGGTAGAGTCACTTCCTGCTGTTGAGTAATGATGTAGTAGTAGTAGTGGTGGCAGTGGTAGAGTCACTTCCTGCTGTTGAGTAATGATGCAGTAGTAGTAGTGGTGGCAGTGGTAGAGTCACTTCCTGCTGTTGAGTAATGATGCAGTAGTAGTAGTGGTGGCAGTGGTAGAGTCACTTCCTGGAGCTGCTGAGGTTGAGTAATGATGCAGTAGTAGTAGTGGTGGCAGTGGTAGAGTCACTTCCTGCTGTTGAGTAATGATGTAGTAGTAGTAGTGGTGGCAGTGGTAGAGTCACTTCCTGCTGTTGAGTAATGATGTAGTAGTAGTAGTGGTGGCAGTGGTAGAGTCACTTCCTGCTGTTGAGTAATGATGTAGTAGTAGTAGTGGTGGCAGTGGTAGAGTCACTTCCTGGAGCTGCTGAGTAATGATGTAGTAGTAGTAGTGGTGGCAGTGGTAGAGTCACTTCCTGCTGTTGAGTAATGATGCAGTAGTAGTAGTGGTGGCAGTGGTAGAGTCACTTCCTGCTGTTGAGTAATGATGTAGTAGTAGTAGTGGTGGCAGTGGTAGAGTCACTTCCTGCTGTTGAGTAATGATGCAGTAGTAGTAGTGGTGGCAGTGGTAGAGTCACTTCCTGCTGTTGAGTAATGATGCAGTAGTAGTAGTAGTGGTGGCAGTGGTAGAGTCACTTCCTGCTGTTGAGTAATGATGCAGTAGTAGTAGTGGTGGCAGTGGTAGAGTCACTTCCTGCTGTTGAGTAATGATGCAGTAGTAGTAGTGGTGGCAGTGGTAGAGTCACTTCCTGCTGTTGAGTAATGATGCAGTAGTAGTAGTAGTGGTGGCAGTGGTAGAGTCACTTCCTGCTGTTGAGTAATGATGCAGTAGTAGTAGTGGTGGCAGTGGTAGAGTCACTTCCTGCTGTAGTTAATCACTCCACCACCACCAGTACTCATGTTATAAACCAGTACCTCTTCCTCCTTTCCAACCCTGATAAGTCTGTGGTCTCGGCTCTGGCTGGCAACATTGGGATTCTAGTGTGTCCTCCTGGTCAGCCTCCACCAAGTCAGGTTAGATACATGTTGCCTTAATATACCACTAACTTATAAAATGGTGTTGTCCATCACTTGAATTATCTTATACTGTATGGTACTTACAGTAGATACACAATATAATGGTTCAAACTTTTGGTTATTTGAAATATATAAATTAATAATAAGTTTAACTTCAGGATTCTAAGAACTTGATAGTGTCCAAAGAAGGGGAAGCCATTTTACTCCACCTGAATGACATAGTGAAGGAGTATAATCCAACAACCCAAACTGTGTTGGCTGTACTTGAAGTTCTCCACCATCTAGTCAAGTAAGTCTGATTAATGATAACCTATCTAAAGTCTGTTGTTGTTGTTGTATACCCATGTTAATTGTTTTGTGCAGTACTGTATTGTAATTAAACCTAGTAATGTAGGAATGACAGTCAATACTGCCATGTACTGTACTATGTATACTGATGATGATAAAATGAGAATAAAACAGTGATGATAACAATGGGAATTACCGGTATATTAACTATTTATGCAACAAAGGCAGTGACAGTAACAAATATCCATGGTGATAATAATATGAGGTGTATCCATCAGGAGGCCACTGTATGGACTAACTGGTGGTGTACTATATATAGTATGTTCAAAACTTGTGTTCCTATGGCCTCTTATGCTTAGATAGATAGATAGATAGATAGAGCGATAGTTAGATAGATAGATATATAAATAGAGATAGTTAGACAGATAGAAATAGCGATAGATAGATAGATAGATAGATAGAGGAAAATGGAACACAAGTTTTGAAGAGTGTTGCTGGTGATATGTAATAATAATATGAGGTGTATCCATCAGGAGGCCACTGTATGGACTAACTGGTGGTGTATTAGTGTTGCTGGTGATATGTCTGGTGATACAGGACAGGACAGCCTTGGTCCAGGCTCACCTCACTATCCATGCCCTGGCCTCCACTCTACACATCACACTCAGGGACCTCCTCTACACCAGACACAGACACTCCTTAGCTCAGGTCAGTCAGACCAGAAATACCAGGCAGCTGTGATCTCTATATATGCAGGACTTCTACTTATACAAATAAATAGTTGCATTTATTCACATCCTATTCTTATATTATATTGTATAAAAGAATCCAACAAAGCTACCTTATATCATTAAACTCGACTCTTTCCTCCCATCAGGTATTGTGTGAAATAATGAACCCTGGGGAAGTTGCTGCTCTCTTGAACCATGTTGCAGAAGTATTCCATTAATACCAGTAACAATAATAGGTAAAGTATTGACAAACCATAGTACACTACCATACATATATACAGTACAATACACACAAATTGAGAAACATTAAACAAATTGTTATGTAAGGCAAAATAAAATCATATTCACCTTGAATACCTTGCAATATTTCACTTAAGCTTTATTTTGTTGTGATATACCAGTACAGTATATTCAAATTTTTCAATTTTGAAAAGACATACCGTAGTTTCCGAGAACCTAACACTCCTGAAATATGTGGTTTAACTGTATTATATTCTTTTTATATAAGAAGTGTGAACAAGAAATGAATCCTCTAATTCTGTTGATGTGTGTTTGAAAGGAATGGAGTGAACAACAAGGTGAGATTGTTTGCCAGAAGCCAACTGTAACACCTCCTCCCTCCCTGTCCTGACAACTCAAGCCTCCATAGAAGCTAAACCAGTACTTCTACAGGAGCTGGCTGCCTCCTGTGGTCATGGCCTCAGGGATATCTGGATTGATCATTTCCAGGTAATTAACGGGGCCAAGATTGTGTTGACAGATGAGAAGCCATTGATTGATTCCTTTATGTCGTGCCATACAGCAGAATGTTGAAATGGGTTTTATCATAAATGTAATTTCCACTAAGTGTAAATTTCCACTAAGAAGATATAATTATGATGAACTACTTTTATTACAGCACATTTTGGCTCATCTTGTCTTTCATCACACCAAAAAAGAACAAGAAGGTGTGCTGAAGTTTATTGCAGCCACTACAGACATTCACATACAATACATCAGGCGGTGTTCTGTTCAGGTGAGAACAACCATACATCACATTCAATGCAAAACTGTACATAGTAGTTAGTTCTATATTGTACAGTATTTTTAATTAATGGTGTAAGCTGATCTCATATCCCTGTTATGAGTACAAAGTGTTATATTTTGGCTCCATTTTATTTATTTTATTTTATTTCTTGAAGAGAACCAGGTTAATGAACTAGTACTTGGCCTACACGAACACAGAGGTGGAGTACTGCAGGAATTCTCACACATGAAAACCATTGACCCCAGTGTAGAGCAGCAGTCTGGGGTTAGCAGAGAAGGGAACCAGGTTGATGAAGGGGTCACAGGGAAGGGAGGAAGGACTGCAGGAAATAGCTGACTACCTCTCCCCACGTCTCCTGGGCATCCTCGGCTTCCTTGACAGTAAACTTGTATCTTCCTCTACCATGTACAAGTAAGTATGAGACATTCTTGACTTCAGCACTAGCTATGCCCACTATCATGTCATCTATTTCACCAAATGTATCAATATGACTGAGTAGTATTAGGGTGTCACTTAAGACATGTTAAAAACATTTAACACACTGTTTTTTTTATTTAGTAACTTACCATTCAGGTGCTGGTCATGGCAAATAACAAGTAAGTCCTCTGATAATCTTAACTAAGCTTGCTTTTTTTAATCTTAAAATTAATTGTATTTCCAGAGAGAAGAGATCAGCACTGTGGTCCCTGAGTGACTTGTTAGTGTTGATGGGTAAGAGGTACATTTCACCAGTCTCACGCAAAATTTTAGCATCACTCAAGACGGCTCTCAAATTAAAGGATGAGGAGTTTTATGACATTGGTTGCCATGCTTGGACAAATTTCCTATACAAGTAAGTTTAAAACTTCTTTATATCTGATCCTGTATACTGTAGTATTGAGTGAATGAATAATAACACTTCACTTCATTTTACTGTAATTTGCCACCGTAACAAAACATGTATTTTGTGCTGTACAATTTATCACTTTCTCATGTCAACCTGTACATTGAATAAGTACATCAGCCTAGAATAGGTGTATTGGAGTGGAATAATCATCAAAACAAAAGACAGATTAATATATAAACTGTTGTTGTTGAAGTTCCTCAAGCTGTCTGGCCGAGCAGCCCCGTATATAAACTGTTGTACTGTACACTGTGTAACTTTTTTCTTGGTTCATCCTATAAGGAGATAACATAGTTTTATTTTACAGCCTGGATGAGAGCACACTGGTGGGTCTGATAGAGGAAGTGGTGGCTGTGATGAAACCCTTGGTGAAGAAACGACCTGAAGAGATGGCACCAGTACTGACCAGTGTATTGGTAAGCCAGTGGTTTATTTATACATTATTGTGTATTGTAATGTATAGTACCTACAGTATATCAAAGTGTATACTGATATGCACAAGCTTTCCATTTACTTTCTGACTTATTGAAATACATGGTATGGTACATAATTGAATGCTGGGACATGTGTTATTTTCATCACCTAAGTCAACTTTCCTTTGTTTTAGGTGGAAACTCCCTCAGTGAAGGAGTTTCTTGCCAACATGCCTTTGCTGCCTGAAGATGATTCTCTCTCCATAATCAACCAGGCCATATTGGAGCATCAGCTCAAAGTTGTTGGGTAAGAAAGGCTTGGCTCTCTGGGTTGTGTCACTGAAAAAATCTCACTCTAGTTGAAGTACCATACAGTGTTGAGAAAGTTAGTGTTTAACCTGTACACTACAGATATCTTTTCTGAGGAAACAGCATTATTTGGCTAATATTTAATTTGGCTATTGTACTTATGGGGTTTGAGTATGTTTAAAACTTGTTATTGTGTTTTGTGTCAATCGAGTGAAAAAGAAATAACATGTAATTGTGTGAGTAGGTGATAACCTGGACATATTTGAGGTCATGGTCATAAAGGATAAAAAGTACATTAGATAATTGATAATGACACTTAATAGCCGTTCATATAGTGTTTTGGAGAGAAATGTAAGGGTCAGAGGAGGGGAGGGTTTGAACAAGTAAGGAGGGAGTGTTGGAACAGGGAAAACTGGAGACACTTCTGCCGTGGCCATCACCTTGGTGGGAGTTACCGGAGGGAACCAGGCGTCAGAGCTATAGATAGATAGATAGTGTTTTGGTCTATCTATTTTTTTTTTCTGAAATTTATGTATTTTGTACTTTTAGATGGATTAATTTCATCATGACATCTATATTTCCTACAGGGGGAGCACTGAAGGTGTTGTGTAGTATGATGAGAGTGTTGAAGTGAGAGTGAACGTCCTCCACCAGGCTACATTACAACCAGCCGGCCATGAGAGTGTTGAAGTGAGAGTGAACGCCCTCCACCGGCTACATTACAACCAGCCGGCCATGAGAGTGTTGAAGTGAGAGTGAACGTCCTCACACCGGCTACATTACAACCAGCTGGCTATACATCTCTTCACTACTTAGTCAGACAATGTTCACACCACAATCTCAGAACTCTTCAGTGTTATCCTCAGTAAGCTAACTTTTATATTATCATTTAAACTTCATATCTCTTGAATATTCTCATCTAAGCCCAATTTCTCTCAAGTAAGGCAAAATTTCATCATCATTTAAACTACATTTCTCTTCAGCAAGGCAATATTTTTTGAGCATTGTTTATTCTAATCTTCTAAACCCCATTTCTTTTTTCTGGCAGTCTAGGTATACACATACACACAAACTGACATTATTTACCCCTTTATAAAACTTGCAGTGTGGGGTGAAGCATGTGAGAATGTGTGAAATAATAACAATACTGTAATGAACCGTTTGTGTGTCAGGTCAGTGTCGTGAGGTGGAGGAGGAGGAGGAGGTACAACTAACTGTGTCTGAGGCTTCTTGGTGCCATTGATCCCACCCGTCTCTAAGAGGAATGATAAAGCACTATTGTTGATACTGTATGGAAAATATGTGTAATTATTAGACTTCTTTGTTTTGTAATATTAGAGGAATGAGGTATAACACTTCACTTGTGTTCCAGAGGTGCTGAATGAGATCCATCTGAATATAGAGAGTGAGTTGTTCATTGTCCAGCTGGTGACTGAGTTAGGCAGAGCATTCCTGGCTGCCACAGATGCCAACACTCAGACCTGTGCCTCATATGCCATGCAGGTGTGCTCTCATACCAATAATATTTGTAAAGTATTGTATCATCATATAATAACCTTCCCACTCTTTGAGTTATTTAAAGTAGATTTAATTTAACCTTTGGATATCAATATTTACAGTTCTTCTTTCCACCAAGAGCAATGCTTTAGTGTTAGTCAAAGAGTATAGGAACATTCTGCCATATATAAGAGGTACTTGTATGATTACATTTATCTCTGCATAATAATATTGTTAACACATAACACAGGAGGTGACTCGTCTGTATGGGATCCGTGAGAGTGGGTCCAGAGAGACAACTCCAATAGACTCACAGGCATGGGAGAAACTGTCCTACCACCTACAGGAGATCATATACCCACTGCTGACCTCCAAGTATATGCTTAGCACGGGCAACAATCGCTCCTCTGTCACCCTCCCCTCACCGATATTTGGCAGTGACAAGGCCAAGACCTTCCAGCAGTGGCTCACCAGTTGGGAATGTTCACTAGTTGACCTCCTCCAGGGGGAGAGAGCTAGTCAGGTAAACTTTGGATATCAACAACTTGGAATAATTTGCATTCAATCACAATATTGTCTTGATTTATACAAATCATCAATGTTCAGTGAGTCAGTCCCTTGTATGTTTAATAATTCAGTCCTGAAGGTGTTCAATTACTCCCTCCTTCAGGTTTTCAGTGCCTGTAAGCCCATCTTGCGCCGGGACACAACCACTGCCATTTATCTGCTGCCGTCCATCCTGATATGTATGTTGTGTGAGACCTCAGACCACCACCACCAAATTACCACTCAAGTTTTGTCTGTTATGAACCAACTACAGGAGAAGGACAAGGATGAAGCAGCTCTTTCCATTATTTCTATTGAAATTAAGTAAATTATTTTATTCCTTTTGATTCTTTAAGTACCGGTAAATTTTAAAGATATTTGTACAATTTTTCAGCATCCTAGTAAATTGATTACCATGGCATTAACTAGGAATTATAATAAGTAAATGTATATATTTGATTATTGTTATATATCATTCTGTTCATATTAGTGATCAAAGAATTTGTTGGTGAACTCCTAGGCAGCTGGCAGTTGAGTAAGTGGTCCCAGAAGAAGAGACAAGCAGAGAGCCAGGGTAAGAAGGGCCGGGCAGCCTTTATACCATCAACTCAACTCCACCAGGTAATAGTGAGAAGCTTTTGTCTTTTATTTTAGCCCCATTAAGATTATAGAAGTTTGTCTGTGTCATCATAACTGATCTGGTAATAGAGAGAACACCTTGTCCTTACCGTAAATAGTCTATTAAATAGTTTATTCATTTTTAACTGATATCATACTTGCCCTGACTGTCACACACTACAGGCATACTAATTAATAGTTTTGTAAGTTATAACACTTTCTCTGTCTGTTTCTCCAAGGTTATGAGTTTCCTGGAGAAGATTCCAGCTGATATATTAGCTCATATATCATACAAAAGTCATGCTTACTCACCAGCCTTGATGCACATAGAGGCTTATATCAAAGACAATCCACTACAAGTCAAAGAACATCTCTGCTTTCTTCAGGTGAGTGAGTTTTTTGTATTAAAGAGCATAGAAAGATGACTTATTATTGCTTTGTTATGATGGAAAGCATGGAGAGTGACTTTTCATGAAGTTTGGTGTTGGAAATCAAAAAGGTAGATAAACTTCCCATATTTCCTATAAATATGCATTTTATATATTAAATTACATACTGTATATTTGCTGATAGTCGTATACTATGTTTTGTTACATATAAAAAGAGTGCAATATTTTTCGACTATTGCTACTTGTGTGTGGTATTGACAGTGCATCTATGTATCATTGGATGAACCTGATGGTGTAGCAGGAGTGGCAGCAGTAAGGCAGGATGAGCCCACACTGGATCAACAAGTCATACAGTACCTATGAGGCCACAGGTTAGTTCAGTCATCACAACAGACATTGTTAAGTACAGTACAGTTGCTACTCTACATAAAATACTCAGCTCATAATTTCTTAACATCCAAGTCAGATATTCAAAGTCAATAATGAGGTCATATAACATTACTTTTTTTATACAGAGAAAAGTGAAGACCAATTTGATTAATGTTGTTGCACTCACACTGACTTTTGTGCATAAATAAAAGAGAAGAAAAAGCAGTAGAAATTCAAGGCAATTATGTCTTTAGTCGCAGGTGAGTAATAATTATATATAATATTATTAGTTAAGTTTATACAAGTACTGTACTGGGTTCATAGGGTAAATATTGAAGGAATTGTCATTATTGTGTATGGTTTTTCTACCTTCATTACCCACTAATGTTATTACCCACTAATTCTGTTAATGAATTTAAAAATACATATGATAAATTTACTAAACATCCAAATTAAGATAGATAATTTGTTAAAACAAAAATAAACAGATAGTAACATGCAACATGACAATTGACAAGTTTTAGAGGCGAGCAACCAAAGCGCCAATAGGTGCAATCCTTCTCGCATAATTATACTGGTAAGTTACTGGTAAGTTACTAATTTACACCATTCTAATACTATTTTCTTCTATGGCATTTCCTCTCCAAATACCCCATTTCCAAGATATTCAAATGGAGCATTTTAAAATTAGCCTGACCTGACCTAACCTAGACCACAGTAGACTACCGGGACCTAACCTGGGCAGACTACCGGGACCTAACCTGGGCAGACTACCGGGACCTAACCTGGGCAGACTACCGGGACCTAACCTGGGCAGACTACCGGGACCTAACCTGGGCAGACTACCGGGACCTAACCTGGGCAGACTACCGGGACCTAACCTGGGCAGACTACCGGGACCTAACCTGGGCAGACTACCGGGACCTAACCTGGGCAGACTACCGGGACCTAACCTGGGCAGACTACCGGGACCTAACCTGGGCAGACTACCGGGACCTAACCTAGGCAGACTACCGGGACCTAACCTAGGCAGACTACCGGGACCTAACCTGGGCAGACTACCGGGACCTAACCTAGGCAGACTACCGGGACCTAACCTGGGCAGACTACCGGGACCTAACCTGGACACTAAACACTGCACTAAAACAAAAAAAATAATATAAAAACACATTTACATTACATACCTACACCAAGTCCTTATGTTTATAGACCTTCGCAATATCAGGAAGAAATTACTCCGTTAAGTTGTTCTTGTATTTCCTTCTCAAGTACATGTATGACTATGACGTTGAGGATATGTAGCTTTACCGTACCTCCAAGAATTTTCCATGTGTGTATGTACAGAAGGGTCTTTTGGGTCCACAAAGTAAGTGCCTCTTATTACAAATAGTCTTGTGTGTACTGTATAGCCAAATTCTTGTAGTTTTGAATATGCCCTCCACTCGTCTGAAACTATGGTGGTTCCAGGCTTTATATAATCCTGAATGATGGGAATGAGTGTCTCCTGAATGATGGGAATGAGTGTCTCCTTAATGATGGGAATGAGTGTCTCCTGAATGATGGGAATGAGTGTCTCCTGAATGATGGGAATGAGTGTCTCCTTAGACTGATCACTCACACGAACCATAAAACATTCCTTTGATGTTCTGTCAATGCCACCAAATACCCAACCTTCACTCTTAGAGAGAAGCCTTCCTCTGTGGTATTTGCGGTGAAAAAACTTTGACTCGTCCATTTCAACAGTATGACCAGGACCACCAATTAAATGACTTATTTCTGACAAGGATAAAGCACATAGTTCACGACAACAATAGTTATAATAGTTCATAACAGTGTTTTTATTTACATCACATTGACGTATAGCATCATGCATAGACAATGAGTGTATGAAACAATACATTAATTCAATTACTGTTATTCTCTCCCAGCCTGTTCACTGATTATTACTAATAATAATAATAATAATAATAATAATAAAGGAAGACGACAGGTTAACCCATCAAAAAATGTTATAATTACACCGTTTTCCCACACCAGTGCAAAACAATCTTATATTACATTACATTTTCTTTCACCATCATTACATTTCCTGTATTTCAAAACACCTTTTCTATTTGTAATTGTACATTTTGGACGGAGTGTTGTCAGGTGGGATAAAATGTAGTTGTTTTAAGAATTCAATGCACTTTTCCTCACTTAATGTAATAGAGGTTACAAGTGTTTTAAGAGATACAAAGTGTTTGTCCAATACCTTATAATCAACAATATTTGGTGGTGTTGCAGAAACACTAGTTTCAATTGACTCTAAGTGATGGACTTCTACTATGGTATGGCCGTGAACGATTGCAGTTGAGGGTTGTGTAGGCCTAGTGTTGAGGGTTGTGTAGGCCTAGTGTTGAGTGTTGTGTAGGCCTAGTGTGGAGGGTTGTGTAGGCCTAGTGTTGAGGGTTATGTAGGCCTAGTGTTGAGGGTTGTGTAGGCCTAGTGTGGTAGTTTCCAGTATTTGTTTCAAACCCCAAAACTCACTATCACTGTCAACGAATAATGGGTTTGCACTCAGTCTATTTTCTAGAACTCGTTGCAACAATGATAAATTATCAATGTAGTCAGATACAGTTGCATTACTAATATAAGGAATGTTATGCTTCCTGTTTGTCAGTGGGGGGTGTTACCGGTTCAGGAGATGATTCACTAAAGTCAAAAAGGTCTTTCTTAGCCCTGGAATGATCACTAAATTCATTTACGTCTTCATAGAATAAACACGTAATCAATGAGTCACTTAGTTTGTGTAATTTAGGTGGAGTTTTGTGAAAATCAGAGTCTGAGGAGAACGAGAGTGAGGAGAACGAGAGTGAGGAGAACGAGAGTGAGGGCACTAAGAGCTAGACCTACTGACTGTAGACTGAATAATATACCAATGTCAACGTCACGGTCAGGATCCAATTAATAAAATATACTAACAAAGACGTGGCAACCAATATAAAGAATGCCAACTGTATGAAAGTATTATAGAAGAAATGCACCAGCAATAACTCCACATAATAATATAAAAATGTAAATGATGAACATGTAGTACCAAAGTAGGCTACAATATTTAACAATATCCACATATACAGGGTTTATGAACTGATTGGATAGCATTTATTTGCGTGCTTGTATATTGTATGGTAGGACAACCCTGCTTTGCTTATTTTTCAGCCAATAATAAGTGGTAAAGTACTGACGTTTTTTTATATAGGAGCCAATAAGTAATCGCAAACGTTGATGACGACATTTTCATCAACATCCAATAAAGCGGCGACAAAGTTGGATGACGTCACCTCACGTTTGGACCAATACCGTGCGTCCTTACAACAAGACTTTGGGACACTCAGTCTCAAGGATAATAGACTATAATCCTTATAGTCTATCATCCTTGCTCAGTCTCAAGGATAATAGACTATAATCCTTATAGTCTATCATCCTTGCTCAGTCTCAAGGATAATAGACTATAATCCTTATAGTCTATTATCCTTGCTCAGTCTCACCTCCAACACCTCTATAGACAGTGACCACAACAAGTGCCCAAATTGACATTTTTATTCTGTAATTACTATTTATAATGCGTAACTTCCATGTTTAATCCTATTAAACAATCTCCGACATACAACACATATTAAAACTACAAGTTAACCATAAAAGTATTGCATTATAAGTGAAATATATATAAATACAGTTACTCCCGGTACGCAGGATTATACCCAGTTATTTATTTATTGTTTGTTTGTTATGGTTACTGAGTGCCAATGAGTGCCATCTTTATATATTCCCCGTCACTATGGTACTCACACACCATTATAACAACCCTTAATTAACCATGTCACATCATAATTGGTAAGAATATCTCATTATTATGATAATTATAAGTTACAGTGTTGATTAATTACGAGATTTAACTGTTAGGTGTAATTATTAACGTTAGAAGTTTTAATTAACCATGTCACACCATTATTAGTAAGAATAACATGTTATTATGATACACAGTGTTAATTACAATTGTAATAAGTGTTATTTAAGTGTATTTAAGCTGTTATTAATGTGTTCATTTATGTTGTGGTCATCTATGTTATGTTATGGTTATTTTATGTGGTTACTTATATGTTATGTTAAGTGTATTAAGTTCTAAGTTAGATATTTTGCCTCGGTCCTAATTAACGGGAAATTCTTTTGTTGGTGAATTAGTAGGTCTCCGATTCCTCCAAACTATACCAATTGAAAGCACTTGTAAATTTGGTTGTGAAACAGAGTTACCGGTATTATTTAAATATTTTAGAATTAGCCAGACCAGACCTAACCTAATCAAACCTGACCTGACCTGACCAGACCTAACCTAATCTAATCTAATCAGGACCGGCACCTAACCTAACATACCCTAACTGGTATTATTGAAAGAATTACCATTTTGTAACAGTGTTGCCAGATCCGGCTATGTCCCAGTATTTTGCCCCGGTCATTTCCTGTACTTTACCACGGTTATTTCCCGGTAGATTGCCCAGGTTAGGTCCAGGTAGTCTGCTGTGATCTAGGTTAGGTAAGGTCAGGCTAATTTCATAATGCCCCATTTGAATATGCCCTATCTTGAAAATGGGGCATTTGCAGTGGAAACAGTCTTAGAATTGTCTAAATAAGTGGATACCGTAATGTAGGTAGAAAAACCGTAGGCAGTAACGGTAATTCTTTCAATATTTACCCCCTAACCTAATCTAACCTTACCTAATTATTGGCTGAACTTGAACAGTTGGAAATGGCAACTCAACTTTTACCATCTGATTGATGTGTTATACGACAAAGCAGAATTATTAATTAACCCACCAGGTGCACTTTTAATCTGATGGAGAAATTTTAGAAAGCAGCAGGCCAAGTTATAAGACATCCGCCTACTGTCAATGTGTTGGACAGATTAACAATGGTCACAGATAGAAAAAATACTATAGAGAGCAGTTTCACATCACATTGCTTCACTGTGTAGCGAATTATTCATTGGTATAATTACTACATATTTACTGTAGTAGCAAACCTAATGACTGTATAACTGGTTTAATACTCTATAATCTTTTCATTCCAGATTTATACTGATGGCTACTTACCTTCCGGACATGATGATAGGAGAGGAGGGGGGAGTGGGTGGAGGTGAGGTGTTAGAGGATATTTTCCTTGACACCCCCATTGAAGGAGCCCCACTTACTGCAGGCAACAGCTCCTTCATTAATGACGTTATAAAGGATGTTCAGGTGCTTTAGGTTGTATTTGTTACATTATAGAGGCTGTGCTTGACAATGCTGTGATGTTTATTATGAGAAGAAAAACATTCATATAGGATAAATAAGTAAATAGGATATACAGTATAAGTACTGTACCGTCAATTGGAGTCACAGATAATGATAACCGATTCTCTGATTGCAGAATGACCCTGACCTTGGATACCTGGTTCTTTCTTTGCTGATTGCATTTTCCTGGTCCATATACATAATTCTCTTCAATGCCAGGGTGCAGGGAACCATCCTAACCACCATCCTCCGGAGATTTGTAAAAAGTGGTGATCTGACTATTGGTGAGCTTTTTGTCTGTTATTGATTGCTGCCCTGTATAGTAAATATATAGCCTACCCGGTATAAGCTGCTCTGAGAGAATTGAAAAGTAGTAGACAGTCATTCTCTTTTGAGCTCAAATTCCACCATGCTGTAGATTAATTTTGAAGTGGTAGAAAAACACCCACAAAGAAACATGAATGAGTCCTGTATATTGAGAAGGTTTACAATGATCGGCTCCTTGGGCCCTACTCATTCCATATTCTTTAACTTTATTTTCTAGGATGTCTGGTACTTACTGATGATTTTGTGAAGTTTATCAAGCTGTAACACTTTAGTTAATTCAAAATATAATACCTGTATACTGTAGGGGTAAATGACTGAAAACCAAAATAATAGGAGAGGAAACTAAAATTTTCTACCTGACAAGTTGTCACATCATACATCTTCCATTCTCACACTGTGTATATGATTGAATTAAACAGTTGTAGGGTATCATAGTTGAAAAAAAAAAAATTGGTTATCTACTCCACTGTTTAGAGAACTGATGTTTTGTAGTAATTCAATGTTTATTCATTAAGTGAGTTGTGCTTAGCAGCGCTCTTATGGTATATTCTATTTACAGGTTCTTTTTCTCTGTCAGTGCTGTCTGGCAAAATAATGTTCCGCAATGTTATATATGTGACTGAGGATTACAGCCTAAGGATAGTGGATGGGATCCTCAAGTTCCGATACTGGTTACCCTACGTCAAAAGGGACCTGTCTGATGGTAAGTACAGGAAAACCAGTAGTCACTTATAATGTAGGAAAAATAACTCATTTCTTATCTGTTATTACAGTTGAAGTAACTTCCTAGTGTTTAATCCACCCACAAACTCTGCAATTACAATATCAGTTTTGTTTAGTTGTCACCAATAAATGTAATGCCAATTGAGTTACGAGAGGTTTTGGATTCTCATGTAACATATATGTGAAAATGAAATTTCTTCTCTCAACCCCAATAGATATGTCTCACTGTGACCATCGTGTGTGGGTGGAACTCAATGGGCCAGAACTGCATATTTACAACCGTTCCAATCTCTATGCTCGCCTGGAGAAGACATTTGGTTTAGAGAGTCAGCTGCTGGGAACAATTGGGAAAATAGGGAAAGGTGACAAGGATAAAGATAAGGATGGGGATGGGGATGTGGATGTGGAGGAAACTGCAGGACAACAGGTGCGAGACATGAGTTTCTGGCAAGACTGGAGGGATCTCATCCCAGTTATCAAAGTAGATCTCAACATGGTGAGTTTTTATTTGTACATACAGTACTGTACATCTTGCAAACCTTGTAGGGAAGCATTACCTCAAGGCAAGGGTCTTAATGGTACATTTTCTACTATTGGTGTTTTCTGTTTCGGAGAGTTGCAATTCATGGCTACTGAAATCTGCATACAACATGTACAGTATTTAAGGTCAGGCATTAACTGAAATTTTACTGTTATGCAATTTTTGTCAAGTTAAAAGGGATACCATGTCCTTCATTCACTTTTGGGGGATGACTTTATTCTACCATTACATTTGTCATAATACTGTGTTTGTAACTGTTGTGTGACAGGCAAGGTTTGTATTTGGCAATCGCCTTGTACCATCAACACTCCTGCTAATCACTGACAAGGCCGAGTGCACCTACACCACCAAGCCTGCTGCATGCTCCCTTGACTACTTCATGCAGGTTGTCACAGCAAAGGCAGAAAATTTTAGGGTAAGTCTTATATTGATGAGCTGATTAAAATTTACCAGCTGAACAAGTCTTGGGTGACTTGTGCTTTCCTCATTATCTGAAAAATGGTAATAACTTTGTTTGAAGAGTTAGATTATTTCTGAGTCAGACTAAAATGATGAATTGATCCCTATTAAACATGTAAAGCATGAATAAAAAATGGTTGCTTTTTGCTAATTTTAGATTATTTTGTTGTTGTCCTTACTGTCTTTCAAGATTTATTACTGCAAATATTGTTAGCCCCCTTTTTTTTTGGCTCATACAGTTTGGGGAACTTGAACCCTTCAGAACGGTGCTATATTAAAGGAGTCAAGTGATACCATATGATTTTTGTAGTTTTTCCGTTAATAGTAGCATTGTATTGTACGGTATTCTTATTGACAGGTAATCTTAGCACCAAGCCCCAAGTATACTGGTGTGCTGGATGAACCACCACGATTTATGGGAGAAGGCTTTGTTGTAATGAGCTCTAGCATTGTCCACTTATACTATTACATGGATGAACCAGGTTTGGTTCCACAGCACCCTCAGGTAAGCTCATATTATGAAGAATTAAAGTGATCAAAAAGTAGTAATAGTACAGTATATTGATGAAAATAATCTTTATAAGAGGTATCACTGCTTTACCTGTTTGAAGCAGATTAGTCAATTTGACATTTAGAGATATCCTATATTTATCATAATAATTACATTTATATTGGTAGAATATACAGAACTGTACTGAATTGTGTGTATTGAGGCAGAAATATGATAGTAAATACTATTGAAGGGATGGATTATGAGCATATAATTATATTAAAGTCCTTAAAAGTTTTTTTGATGAATTTTTTTAATACTTTAATACATCTACTGGATAACAGACAACTAAAATAAGTGGATAATTGGATATGGAGTGGATGGTGATGCATGTAGGGGTTGAAAGAGATGCCAGAGATATGTAGTTACACCTGTTATCTCTCTGTATATCATCAGACAATGCGACTACCCAATGGTGATGAAGTGACTGCCCCTACACCAGTGTGGGGGCTAGATATACAATGTGAGAAGGGTACAAACTTGAGCTATGGACCTTGGGCCGACCGCCAGCGTGAACAGCTGTTTCTCTTCTTTTTCCCCCAAGACTACCAAACCATGAAGGTTAGTATATACTGTATATCAGAACCAGGACAGTTAAGATTAGTTCAATTTCTTAGGTAGGTATATTACACCAATTTTGCAGATAAAGCATGTGATTAATAGGTATTTATATTTATTGCATCAGTCCCTGGAGAAATTCGTCAAGTGCAGCAGTTTGATGTGAGATTGAACATCCTGGCAGAAGCAACTGTTGACATTCTCTTTTCTAAGGTATGGATTTCTTTCATCACCTCCTTGGCTACTATATAATTATATACTGTGTTATTGTATTATTTTGTTAATGAGAAAACACTTGGTTTATTAGTATTCCTCCATTCTTCCAATTGAACTGGATTTCACTTAATACATAATTAGCTGTATTACTCAAATCCTTCATTGACTTGAATATTTTTGCCAGGAGGTCGGATCATTCATAAGCAGTACCATATATTAAGAAAATTGGAATAGCTATGAATGCTCTGATTAGTACTGGTATTGCTAGAGAGTTATATTAATAACATCATAATTTTCAGTTAATTATGCGTGATGGGAAGCAGGAGAACCAGACAAATGCTGTGCATATGAATGTACAACGAGGCTCCTATTTTGAAATGACGCTGCCTTGGACTGTTAGTGATGATGGTTATGTCACCAAAATCAATGGCCAGTTCCTCCATGTTGATGCTTCATCCAGTCTTAATGTGAGTTTATAGGCATGTTTGCTTATGGATTACTGTACATTATGTAAGCAGAAATGCAGTGTTGTTTCAGGCTAACTTGGGGAAAAGGATGATCAACAGGCTGATTTTTCCCAAAGTATGAAAATCTTAAGTTACTTCAGACTGTAGAAAAAATTGCTGAAGGAAAGAGGAAAATTTAAGTTTTGTGTGAAACTCCAGAGTGATTTCAAACTCTCAGAGAAAAGTGTGCACTGAAAGGAAAGGGGAAAGTCTGAAACTTCAGGGTTGAAAATGCTTTGCCTCCCTGTTTCAGGCCATTCTGAGGGTAAGCTGCAATAAGTCTCACTTGAGCAAAAATGGGCTATGTGATTGATAATTGGGTGACAAATATCCAAACCTTCCAACTGCCTGTACCACATTCAAACATACATGTTTTCCTGATCCACAATTTTCAACTCTGGTGGGTAAAATTACGTAATTGCAGCTTATTTTGTCACCTGTTACGTAAGTTTGCCTCACACACCTCATCAAATGATAGGGTACTGGGTATGTCAAGTTTGCTTATGTTAGTGATGACTTGATTCTTGATATAGGCATTAATTTTAAGTCCACATATGGAACCAGAACATAAAAAAACAAGATGTTATTCAATTAGGGATTTACCATTTTCTGATTATCCAACAGTACCGTAACTTGCTGGAAGCAGAGACTCTGGACTACCGGGTCAATGTGCACTACCCTAGGGTCTGGAATCATCATCAAACTTGGGATCTCGAGTTTAATGGCTGCAAAGCTACTTACCATTTCCTCTATGCTCACAAGGAATTTTTCCAAGGTTAGCTTTTTCTCAGTATGTACGACAAATTTTCCACATTGGAACTCCCTTCAAGGTGATAGTCACTAGTCCATCACAAAGGAGTTGTTTCATTCTTTGTACGGTGCCTGGGAAAGAGGTTGGTGGACTACTGTTTCCATCCCCCAGATGCCTACCTCTGTTCTGGGATCTCTTGTTACCTTAATATTACAAACCTACCCTCTCATTTACTCCTTTGCCCTTTCCTACCCTTCCTCCTATGTTACTGATTCACATGATTTTGCATGTGATCCCAATCATGTACCATAAGCCACACATGAAAAGTGTGTTTCACAAATTAGGATAGATGATAGTACCGGTATATTGTAAGTCACCCACATAGTAGAAGATCAGTATCACCATCTACCATTTAAATCCATACTATCTTTCCACTATCACGCCTACCACTACCATTGACATTCTTCTATTAACATGCCAGTTGAAAAATGCACAAATGATAATATGATATATAAAATATCTGTATGCGGTGTTATGCACAATATACAATGCCCTGGAAGAGTAGTGTAGCAATGCCACATGTGAGAGAGAGGTAAGGTAGAAGGCAAAAAATATTCCTGGATGTAAGATTTGATGGTTAAACAGGCCATCTTCATACTGTACCTGAAACACAACAATAAATATTATTTTTCAACCCAGATATGATTGAGGACTGGTCATCCCGTGTACCCCCTGATCTGCTCCACTTTGTGCCATATTCCTGGAATTTCATCATTCGCATGCAGGAATTTGAACTGATTACCCTTGCCAATGGATACAACTGGGTGGATTGTGAACACCAAGCCAATGGTTAGTATAAATATCAGATGAATAGTTTCAATATTGTAGACCTCAGTCATGGATGGGAAAGGCTTGAACTAGCGAGGATGGAGTGTTGAAAGAGAGAGAACTGGAAATTTTTCTCCCTGATGGAAGGATCTGTTAAAAAAAATAATTTGATAGAGAACAGTAACAAAATGTGATGAAACTGTTCTGAAGGCTGTATTTCTATAATTTCTCATATGTCCTCATCCTGTCAGTACATATTTCAACTGAGGCTATGAAATATTTATTTTAATATTTAGGTAACGAGGTTGTATTGGCTGGTAATGTGTACTCTGTGGTATCAGCTGTACAGTTATGATCAGAAATCCTGCATCAGCTGAATAAAAGTGAGCTATTTGAGTGAATCTTATGAACCAATATTAAAAACCCCAACAGCTATAGTTATGCATAAACTCTATTGGGCATGACTGTACGTGTAAGTCTTACTTTTTTTTATCTAGCTTCCTCCATTTTATTTATTGATTGAAAAGGAGTCCTGTATATTACACTGTACTATGTACTTCATATGCATAACAAATTCTGCCTTTACTTTTCTCCTGATGATGTGTTTTATTGACTTTCAGCTCACATAGCATTCTGTGGTGAGCTGTTTGACCTGAGATTCACGCTGCCATTCACTGATTTCCTTCCTGAGACTGTCCTTCTCAAGTTCATCATTGTGGTACAGTATTAGTTATTTTGATTTGGGTAGTGGACTAGTTTTTCTGTGACAGGGTTCATATACTGTATAATGGTCAGATACAGATTCAATCACAGCCTTGAACAGAGTATGAGTAGCAACCCTATCATGTTGAAAACTACATATTCAGTGTATCTGTGATTTCATAGTTTTTTTGGGTAACTGCAATCTGTATGTAATCAAGACTATTCCTAAAAAATCTGTCCTCTTTATAGTATGACTTAAATTATAGATAGAAGCATTGAGCACTACATATTCTTCACCTCTCTTGTTGGTTTATTTAGGTTCTGTTTACCATGGTACTAATGTAGTTATATAGATCTTTTGAATTTTGTTTGTATTCAGGGAGAGAATGTTGACCTGAGCTTGTTCCTGCCACCTACCAACACCTCAAGTAACATCATCACTGCTCTCAGTCGCAATGCCAGATTAATTGAGAAGGAAGACCGTCCAAAACATTCTTTTTCAAGTGAAAAGTGGAGAAAGTTTTGTAAACTCAGGTAAAGTGGAGGTGTATGGTGTGAGTAACAAAGAGTTATTTATATTGAACTACATGGGAACACATTAAAGTTGTAATATGCAGATTTATTTGCTAATTTTTATCCGTATTTATCTCAACAGTAGTGGATGGGTGGACTGTTGGCACGTGCCAGAGCTGCAGCTCAGCATCAGCTATACGTATCACCCAGTGCCCCCTGTGGGTCCCTCACCACAGGCTAATGTATCCACCCCAGAGAAGGAGGAACTGTTACTTTCACCAATTAGGGCTCCTCACAGAAAAAAGTCACCCATGGAGATTATAAAGGTGAAATAAAGTCATGATTAATGACATTACTGTACTTCTATTGCTCAGATGTAATACATTGAGGTGGATTAAACACAGAGAATGTAGAATGAGGTATTTATGAAGAAGGTGCATGGCAGTCAGTGAGATTGGGGGACCAGGTGTGAGAGGGAAACCAATGATTAGATGGGTGGAAGACAACTTGAAGGATAGGAATGGGAGGGTATGAGCAAGAAGGAAATGCTGGAACTGGGAGAACACTAGAATCTTCTGTAATGGTTAACACTTTGGGGAAGTTGCTGGAGTAAAAGAGGTGTCAAGGCTGTAGATATACCGGTATGGAAAACTGTGAATGATATGTGCCTAGAGGGGGTCAATAATCAAGATATTAACTGTGAATATTTATTGTCATCTATAAAAATGTAACTATAGGCTAAGCAACAACAGATTCTCTAAAGCTTAAAATCGTGTCTATGTCAGTGTTGTTGTTTTTTCTCTACAGAATCTCACTCCAGAGCAGTTTGATCCCACTTCCGTCACTGCGGATTGCATAAATGTGGACCTGCGCATAACAAAACCATCAGAAATCAAGTTATATGGGTCTGTTCTTCGAATGTTCATAAATTTGAAAGTGAGTTGATGGGTAATGTATTGATTGGTAGGATAGGGTTTCCATAAAAAAATATACAGTATATAACCACAATGACAATATGGCTAACGATTTTGAATTATCAGAATTTTCATGGAAATCTCATTGGAATGAGTATTCAAACTTTTAAAGTGTAGTATTCTACATCATCCTGTGTAAACTACAATGATATTATTTGAATATTTTCAGTAAAATATATTTGGTGAAGATCAAAAATTTACTGACATGAATCAAACCCTACTGAAGAAGGAGAATCCAGCTGAAGTCAGTCAGCCTGAGGAATCTAAGTCCAGTAGTCTGGTAGAAGACAAAAAGTCTGAGTTTGATTGTCGCAAATATCGTCAGTTTGCAGTTACTGTTTACCTAGACATACAGAATGTTTTGGGACACTTATTAAAGGTAGACAAGCATTTTAATTCTTTCTACTATGCAATATGTAAAGGCAATTAATGAAGGCTCATATCATCTCCTAAAACTTCATTTCCATTTTCTTTAATCTTTTCTTTTGTTTGTTTATTATTTTTTGAGGAAGGGCTAGTTGCATGAACGAATGTGTGGTAGTGGTGGTTGTTGCCACCAGAAGTTTCTTTACTGATGGCATAGATTATATTAGCTTTCTTCCTTAATTTTCTTTGTACTACAGTGTAGTATTACCATATTATTTTGTTGTGTTATAATTATTGATCTAAGTAACAGAAAGTAAGGTTAGTGAGGAACAGAGGGGTTCAGGAAAAGTAGGGGATGCATAGATCATATCTTTAGATTCAAATTAACAGTAGGGAAATGACTTGATATTACTGTATGTATATCACACACACTGTCAGGAGTTTCATTTACATTTGGGTACTCACACATAAAGTATATGAAATTTCAGGCTCATATACTAATCCTTCTTTTGTATTGTATGCATTACACCCTGGAACACCAGGTGATTTAGATCAATTGCCAGTCTATAATTTCATATACAATACAGTACTGTACTTCCTGGTTGTTCCATCATTTCCTCTCCTATGAAAATAAGGTTTGAGATGGACAGTATGTAACAAGTCTCCCTAAAAAAAATTCCTTCAGGATTGCACAGAGCAGTACCCTCCATGTCCAACAGTGGCTCTTGACCGTCTGATCTTTGAGATGAACAAAAGATACTCTGAGACACAGCTGCAGGTGGTGGTGTCTCCTCTCATCCTCACCACCTCTGATGACCCCAACCACCAGCGGCTGTCAGCACACCAACACCTACACACTGGTTTCCTCATGCTGTCGGGACTCCAGGTATACTATACTTACAGATAATTTTAGGCAGATGGTACAGGCTTAAAGAGTACTTACGGTATCAATTATTTTTTCTTTAATTTTGTTATATGGCCACTAGAGGAGTTTGTGAATAAAGGTTAAAGAAGGTAGAAAGAGCCTCATCAACATCTAACCTCATGAACAGAAATGGTGATACTGATAATTCATTATACCTGTACAGTATAGTGATGTGCAGTACAGTAATTGGTATGCACATTAATTCATTCATATCTTTTCCAGATGCGGGGTGATGCCATGTTCAGTGCTGAGGAACGTTCCTTGGATGAAGAAACACTAGAGTATGCCTGGTTGGTGGAACTCACAGTTGGCACACTCAGCGGCAAACTCACAACCCCACAGGTGAGGCTAGATTTCTCATTATTTGAGTCCTGGGATATTGTGAGTATTATTAAGACTAGGATGTGTCTTGTATCATGGATGTGAAGTGAGGCAGCAAAGTTATGTGATTTTTTTTTTAGCCGAGGAAAGATGACCTCCCAAATTTTGAAAACTTGTCCTGGATGTTGTACTTCGACTGGCTTATAACAAGAGGGTGAGATTGCAAAATATTGAACTATGATTAATTGTGGCCAGTGATGTGTCAATACTGTCAGTGGTATCAGTTTCACACCTAACTGATGCAGAAAAAGTGCACCTTTGTTAAAAAAAAAAAAAAAAAAAAAAAAAAAAAAAAAAAGGTGATGAATTAAAATAGCTTGCAACATGTTATGCAAGTTATTCACCAATGCAAGGTGGTAACTGCATAACCTGGGTAGCAAAGGTACAAAAAGGTGGCCATGGAAGAAGAGTCTCAAGTACTCCCTCCTAAATTGGTCACACAATTCACTTCCATACACTCACCTCCAAGAGCAGTTACATATTTATCATAGCAGCCCTTTAGGCAATGTTAAAAAGTGAAATATAATCTATTTCCTTGAATAATCTGTACAACACTTTTGATTTACATTCTTTATTTTTTTTAAACAGTTGCAGAATATAATAACAGCCCTGGAAGCATTTGTGTTTACGGTAGAAGATGCAGAGAACTCCCTGAGACACCCAAGACCCTACTTATACTGCTATCATGGAACGCCCCAGCCACAGTGCCCACAGACCACCTCAGAGCACTTCTGTCCTACCACAGATACCATCAAATACAAGATGGTCCGTGCCTCACTGGATGGAATTTCTCTAAACCTAGTTGAGAGTGGGACTATTCTCTGTTTCCAAGTAAGTTTAACTGAGTGGCATCTTTTATTTATCATGGATAACACAAAAACTTCAAGTACTGTACTATAAATTACACCTGGGCACATTACTGTATTTCAGGTGTTAACTCACTTGTTTTTTACTCACCAGTTCCAGTTTACTGTCTCTCTTGCCACTGTATTGTCAAGTCTTAATTAATTATCCGTGGACACGATCATCACATATTCTGCCTGGCCAGGTCTTCATATTGTTCTCTGTATCAGAACTCACTGTCCACTTATCTTCATTGTAACTCCGTGAGGTGAGCACCCCTTGCTATCACCTCTACCCTCTGACTGCCCTTCTCGCCGGCAGACAAAGAACACCAGCCGTCACTAGGCCTACCTATGACGTCACTCCCTCACTCACTCGTTATGCTACCCAACGAGTTTTACTGTTTCACTGTTTCAGTTTCTTATATACGAACTCACTTCCGTAATTTGTATCCCACAACCATTATAAACTATACCTATAGTTTATTTAACCTTAACACATTCCCCTCTTTTTTTTTTTTTTTTTTTTTTTTTTTTACTTTGTTTCAGGTCTGCTCAAATGTTTCATCAGCATCACTGGTGATGCTCCTCTCTTGGTCAGGCAGTCAGCCAGTTGTCTCGCAGTTTCCACCCATTCCACAACTTGAATCTCTCCCTTAGCCATCATGTCCCGAAGAACAGCCATATTGATCCTCAATCTCCTGTCCTCCACAAGCTTAGTTGATTTCACACTTTCAACTAAAGATTTGTTATCAACAAAACACTTCATTGGTATCTCATATTGGTTCCCTAAAATGGTTTTCATCAGTACTGCCAAATATGCTCCATTTTCTGCTGCATCAAGCAAACTCAGTGTTTCAGCTGCCAAAGTTGACTTAACAACCCTTCTCACTTTTCTTGATTTCCAAACAATAGGGCAACTATTGCCCTCTCTATCCTTCAAGAAAATGATGTGTCCACCCTGAGATCCATTATCAGTCAGATTCCCAAAGGCTGTATCACTATAGCATACAATCATGCACTCATCCAATTTAACCCTTCCAAACCAGAGTGAGACGGGATTATCTTTCACCTTCTTTACTACTTTATTGGCCTTTATCACATCACCCACACATGTGTGAATAAATGCAGAACGTAGGTCACATACATCATAAGACACATCTGGTCTTGTTTGTGTTGCTATCCAGTTGATTTGACCCACTACTGACCTGTATCTTGTCTTATCGTTTTCACTTACTTCATCACCTTTTCTGCTCTCATACCTCTTAGCTATTTTTACTTCTTGGATCCCATGCTTAATATAACTGTCTTGGTTAACCATGATGCCATCCTGTTCCTCTTTAATCATTATACCCAGATATCTGAAACATTTATGCTCCTCTGATCCAATAAGCAACTGCCTTTCTATTTTTTCAATCACATTGTTCTTGAAGCACTCTGTTCCGCTCCAGAAAAAATCGTCCACATGTGTGCACACAAGGCCTTGTAATTTCCCCTTTAGATGCCAATAAAATAGAGCAGGTTCCAACCCACATACCAACATGCCCAATGAGGTGAGTTCCTTTTTCACGCTCTCATACCATGCTCTTGCCGCATCGTTCAGTCCATACACAGTTTTCTTTGCCTTCCACAATAACCCCTTGTTAAATTCAACCGGTGGTCTTAGGTATACTTCTCGTGTAATAGGGTGTCCCTGTAGGAATGCAAACTTCACGTCCATAGAATGTGGCTCCCAGTTATATCCAGCTGTAATACTTAAAGCTATCCTGAATGCTTCCTTGGAGCAAGTTGGGGAGTCAACAGGGGTATTACTTAATTCTTCTTCAAATCCCCGCGCGACCAGTCTCGCCTTTAAAACTGTAACTCCTTCCTTCACCTTCTGGGTGATTATCCATCTCGTTGAAATACTCTTCTGACCTTGATCCTCTACTTCTTCAAAAACATCATTATCTATCCAGTTCTGTATTTCTTTGCTTTTAGCCTCAAGACACTCTTCCCCAGAGCATGCAACCAACACTTCTTCATCATCCTTCACCACCTTCCAGTTGTACAAATCTGTATTGATGTCTAACCACCCCACTGTATCATCGGACTCATTTCTGATGTTAAAACAGGCTTTATACTTTCCTGTAGCTTTCCCGGCTCTACTTAAGACCGTAATGTTCACCTTTTCACCACTTTCTGTCAAGAATCCCTCTAGACGATCACCACATTTAGGCATCTTTTTCTGTGTCAAATCCTCCTCCTCTTCACTGTTTGATTCTGTACTGTCTCCCTCATCTTCACTATCTGTCTCATCCTTTACCTCGCATCTGATTTCTGCACTATCCTCTTTATTTTGTTTCACTGATGGATTTACCCCTATGTCTCCACGGCTGCTGACCTGGTCCTCTGCCCTTTGATTCTCCAACTCTAGACTGTTTCTAGGAACTCCCTGCAATCTGCAGATGTGCGCTCTCACATATGATCCTCCCTGTCTCACCAGCACCACCTTACCATCTCTTCCAATAACTATTCCTGGGCCTCTCCACTGATGCTCGTTGTTCCGTTTATAATACACCTGGTCTCCATTCTGCAGATCCTCCATGTTCTCACCTCTCACATTGTGCAGTAACGCCCTCCTCACCCGTTCATTTGACTCATTCTTGATGAATGCCTCTCTTGCCACTCGCATAGCATTGAGATTGTTTGCCACGACTTCAGAAGTTGTCTTATTCTCAAGGGCAGGAATATTGTTGCACATAACACTGGGCAGCGTTGGGTTAAACCCATATACCAACTGGTTTGGCGAAAAACCATTATTATTCTGAAGGGCGTTACGTGTCGAAACTGCCCATGCTAACGCCGTTGACACATCACAGTCTGTATCAGCCATGATTTTTGTCACATTATCACCTATTACCGCGTTCAGCCTTTCACATATCCCATTACTCCAGGGACTTTCCGCAGCAGTACACATCACTTTAATGTTATAATTTTCCCCCATGCTCTGGAAATCCATATTATTGAATTCCCGACCGTTGTCAGTCAGTACCTTTTGAGGAGCACCAAACCTACTTATCCACTGTATTATTACCTCCTTTATTATTATCTCAGGCTTCTTATTAGTAATAACTGAAGCCACACAGTACCTTGTGGCCAAATCAACCATCACAAGAAAATATCGACTTCCCCATACCTTTAAATCCATCCCAACTGCTTCATTGAACACCTTGCCTACAGGAAAACCAACTACAGGACGTGGAGGTTTTCTCTTAAATTTTCTACAAATGTCACACTTGTCACTCATCTTCTGGATCTCTTGTTTCCATTCTTCATTCAACAACCCGGCCTCTTCAACCAACTTCATCAGTTTACTTGCTGTGGGATGGGCAAATTGTCTGTGCAATTTCCAAACTTTGCTTGGTATCCCATCATTCTGTCCAGCAAACAACACCACTTCTATAGATTTCTTGCTGGGCGTATTTATGATGGGGAACACATAATGTCCTGTCGAAGTTACTTTCAATCTACTCTCTTTCCCGAACATATGCATTGCATCCTTTCCAAAATTTAGTATCATGCCACCTCGTTTCATTGCTGACCTGCTCATAAGCAAAGGAATACGACAATCCACCACTTCAGTAATAATTCTGACTTTAACTCCATGTATGTAACATGGAATTTCAACCTTGCCTTTTGACACCACCTGTTTCCCATCACCAAATCTAAAAGATATGTCAGAATCCTTCCTTGATATACTAGCTGCATCACGTGTAGATAATGTGTCCACATATGTTTGCAACCAATCTTCTCCACATACAGTTGTAGCACATCCAGAGTCTAAAACAATAGCACCCATGGATTCTGCTAGCAGCCTTTCTCTCTTATCATTACCGTCAGCCATCAATGTAAGCTGTACCTCATTCCCAGTAATATTCATCTCACCATCATACATATCACCTCTCACTGGACAATTACGAATCCAATGATCTCCAGAACCACATCTAAAACACCCTGTGCTATTAACACGTCCTCTTTGCCATCTCCCCCAATTACCACTCCTTCTGTAGCCATACCTAGGCCGAAATCCTCTTGTGTAATAATTATTACTCTCATTCTGATATCTACCTGCTTGTAAAATAGGTTCACTTTTCACCAAACTAGGCTCACACTTCACACCTTCCCTCTGGCAACTTCCACTTAGATCGTGATCTATAATGCCACCACCAAACATTCTTTGTAATGTATTCTTCATATCCTCAAATGCAATTACTGCAGTAGTAGACATAGCCAATTGAAAATGTATATCTGAGATATCACAGCTCTTTAGCAACCTAAATGCCAACACCTGATCCGGTAACTTCATTCCATGTTTCTTAAACTTAAAGTACTTCCTCTCAAACTCAATTATATATTCTGGAATATTCATTTCACTCGGACGCTTGAACATTTCAAATTCTGAGTATGCCATAAATGCCTGTCTATTTTTATCTAGCAGAAACACTCCATCTAACTTCTTCAGTAATATTTTCATTCCGTCTGCACTATTCAATTCCACAGTATCAATCTCACTGCTCACCTCTCTCGCTTTTCCTGTCAATGTTAAATGTACTGCCAATGCTTGTTTATTTCCAGGAACGTTAGTTAGAATCTGCCAAATTTCAATATCCTTCTTCCATCTTTCGTATTCTCCTTCTGAAGTCATTAAGGGGGTGTTCTTACATACTGAAGAGTTGGCCGTCATGTTTGCTGAACAAGTAGAAGCCGGAACTACGCTCTGCTACCACTGTTAGTTCACTTGTTTTTTTACTCACCAGTTCCAGTTTACTGTCTCTCTTGCCACTGTATTGTCAAGTCTTAATTAATTATCCGTGGACACGATCATCACATATTCTGCCTGGCCAGGTCTTCATATTGTTCTCTGTATCAGAACTCACTGTCCACTTATCTTCATTGTAACTCCGTTAGGTGAGCACCCCTTGCTATCACCTCTATCCTCTGACTGCCCTTCTCGCCGGCAGACAAAGAACACCAGCCGTCACTAGGCCTACCTATGACGTCACTCCCTCACTCACTCGTTATGCTACCCAACGAGTTTTACTGTTTCACTGTTTCAGTTTCTTATATACGAACTCACTTCCGTAATTTGTATCCCACAACCATTATAAACTATACCTATAGTTTATTTAACCTTAACACATTCCCCTCTTTTTTTTTTTTTTTTTTTTTACTTTGTTTCAGGTCTGCTCAAATGTTTCATCAGCATCACTGGTGATGCTCCTCTCTTGGTCAGGCAGTCAGCCAGTTGTCTCGCAGTTTCCACCCATTCCACAACTTGAATCTCTCCCTTAGCCATCATGTCCCGAAGAACAGCCATATTGATCCTCAATCTCCTGTCCTCCACAAGCTTAGTTGATTTCACACTTTCAACTAAAGATTTGTTATCAACAAAACACTTCATTGGTATCTCATATTGGTTCCCTAAAATGGTTTTCATCAGTACTGCCAAATATGCTCCATTTTCTGCTGCATCAAGCAAACTCAGTGTTTCAGCTGCCAAAGTTGACTTAACAACCCTTCTCACTTTTCTTGATTTCCAAACAATAGGGCAACTATTGCCCTCTCTATCCTTCAAGAAAATGATGTGTCCACCCTGAGATCCATTATCAGTCAGATTCCCAAAGGCTGTATCACTATAGCATACAATCATGCACTCATCCAATTTAACCCTTCCAAACCAGAGTGAGACGGGATTATCTTTCACCTTCTTTACTACTTTATTGGCCTTTATCACATCACCCACACATGTGTGAATAAATGCAGAACTTAGGTCACATACATCATAAGACACATCTGGTCTTGTTTGTGTTGCTATCCAGTTGATTTGACCCACTACTGAACTGTATCTTGTCTTATCGTTTTCACTTACTTCATCACCTTTTCTGCTCTCATACCTCTTAGCTATTTTTACTTCTTGGATCCCATGCTTAATATAACTGTCTTGGTTAACCATGATGCCATCCTGTTCCTCTTTAATCATTATACCCAGATATCTGAAACATTTATGCTCCTCTGATCCAATAAGCAACTGCCTTTCTATTTTTTCAATCACATTGTTCTTGAAGCACTCTGTTCCGCTCCAGAAAAAATCGTCCACATGTGTGCACACAAGGCCTTGTAATTTCCCCTTTAGATGCCAATAAAATAGAGCAGGTTCCAACCCACATACCAACATGCCCAATGAGGTGAGTTCCTTTTTCACGCTCTCATACCATGCTCTTGCCGCATCGTTCAGTCCATACACAGTTTTCTTTGCCTTCCACAATAACCCCTTGTTAAATTCAACCGGTGGTCTTAGGTATACTTCTCGTGTAATAGGGTGTCCCTGTAGGAATGCAAACTTCACGTCCATAGAATGTGGCTCCCAGTTATATCCAGCTGTAATACTTAAAGCTATCCTGAATGCTTCCTTGGAGCAAGTTGGGGAGTCAACAGGGGTATTACTTAATTCTTCTTCAAATCCCCGCGCGACCAGTCTCGCCTTTAAAACTGTAACTCCTTCCTTCACCTTCTGGGTGATTATCCATCTCGTTGAAATACTCTTCTGACCTTGATCCTCTACTTCTTCAAAAACATCATTATCTATCCAGTTCTGTATTTCTTTGCTTTTAGCCTCAAGACACTCTTCCCCAGAGCATGCAACCAACACTTCTTCATCATCCTTCACCACCTTCCAGTTGTACAAATCTGTATTGATGTCTAACCACCCCACTGTATCATCGGACTCATTTCTGATGTTAAAACAGGCTTTATACTTTCCTGTAGCTTTCCCGGCTCTGCTTAAGACCGTAATGTTCACCTTTTCACCACTTTCTGTCAAGAATCCCTCTAGACGATCACCACATTTAGGTATCTTTTTCTGTGTCAAATCCTCCTCCTCTTCACTGTTTGATTCTGTACTGTCTCCCTCATCTTCACTATCTGTCTCATCCTTTACCTCGCATCTGATTTCTGCACTATCCTCTTTATTTTGTTTCACTGATGGATTTACCCCTATGTCTCCACGGCTGCTGACCTGGTCCTCTGCCCTTTGATTCTCCAACTCTAGACTGTTTCTAGGAACTCCCTGCAATCTGCAGATGTGCGCTCTCACATATGATCCTCCCTGTCTCACCAGCACCACCTTACCATCTCTTCCAATAACTATTCCTGGGCCTCTCCACTGATGCTCGTTGTTCCGTTTATAATACACCTGGTCTCCATTCTGCAGATCCTCCATGTTCTCACCTCTCACATTGTGCAGTAACGCCCTCCTCACCCGTTCATTTGACTCATTCTTGATGAATGCCTCTCTTGCCACTCGCATAGCATTGAGATTGTTTGCCACGACTTCAGAAGTTGTCTTATTCTCAAGGGCAGGAATATTGTTGCACATAACACTGGGCAGCGTTGGGTTAAACCCATATACCAACTGGTTTGGCGAAAAACCATTATTATTCTGAAGGGCGTTACGTGTCGAAACTGCCCATGCTAACGCCGTTGACACATCACAGTCTGTATCAGCCATGATTTTTGTCACATTATCACCTATTACCGCGTTCAGCCTTTCACATATCCCATTATTCCAGGGACTTTCCGCAGCAGTACACATCACTTTAATGTTATAATTTTCCCCCATGCTCTGGAAATCCATATTATTGAATTCCCGACCGTTGTCAGTCAGTACCTTTTGAGGAGCACCAAACCTACTTATCCACTGTATTATTACCTCCTTTATTATTATCTCAGGCTTCTTATTAGTAATAACTGAAGCCACACAGTACCTTGTGGCCAAATCAACCATCACAAGAAAATATCGACTTCCCCATACCTTTAAATCCATCCCAACTGCTTCATTGAACACCTTGCCTACAGGAAAACCAACTACAGGACGTGGAGGTTTTCTCTTAAATTTTCTACAAATGTCACACTTGTCACTCATCTTCTGGATCTCTTGTTTCCATTCTTCATTCAACAACCCGGCCTCTTCAACCAACTTCATCAGTTTACTTGCTGTGGGATGGGCAAATTGTCTGTGCAATTTCCAAACTTTGCTTGGTATCCCATCATTCTGTCCAGCAAACAACACCACTTCTATAGATTTCTTGCTGGGCGTATTTATGATGGGGAACACATAATGTCCTGTCGAAGTTACTTTCAATCTACTCTCTTTCCCGAACATATGCATTGCATCCTTTCCAAAATTTAGTATCATGCCACCTCGTTTCATTGCTGACCTGCTCATAAGCAAAGGAATACGACAATCCACCACTTCAGTAATAATTCTGACTTTAACTCCATGTATGTAACATGGAATTTCAACCTTGCCTTTTGACACCACCTGTTTCCCATCACCAAATCTAAAAGATATGTCAGAATCCTTCCTTGATATACTAGCTGCATCACGTGTAGATAATGTGTCCACATATGTTTGCAACCAATCTTCTCCACATACAGTTGTAGCACATCCAGAGTCTAAAACAATAGCACCCATGGATTCTGCTAGCAGCCTTTCTCTCTTACCATTACCGTCAGCCATCAATGTAAGCTGTACCTCATTCCCAGTAACATTCATCTCACCATCATACATATCACCTCTCACTGGACAATTACGAATCCAATGATCTCCAGAACCACATCTAAAACACCCTGTGCTATTAACACGTCCTCTTTGCCATCTCCCCCAATTACCACTCCTTCTGTAGCCATACCTAGGCCGAAATCCTCTAGTGTAATAATTATTACTCTCATTCTGATATCTACCTGCTTGTAAAATAGGTTCACTTTTCACCAAACTAGGCTCACACTTCACACCTTCCCTCTGGCAACTTTCACTTAGATCGTGATCTATAATGCCACCACCAAACATTCTTTGTAATGTATTCTTCATATCCTCAAATGCAATTACTGCAGTAGTAGACATAGCCAATTGAAAATGTATATCTGAGATATCACAGCTCTTTAGCAACCTAAATGCCAACACCTGATCCGGTAACTTCATTCCATGTTTCTTAAACTTAAAGTACTTCCTCTCAAACTCAATTATATATTCTGGAATATTCATTTCACTCGGACGCTTGAACATTTCAAATTCTGAGTATGCCATAAATGCCTGTCTATTTTTATCTAGCAGAAACACTCCATCTAACTTCTTCAGTAATATTTTCATTCCGTCTGCACTATTCAATTCCACAGTATCAATCTCACTGCTCACCTCTCTCGCTTTTCCTGTCAATGTTAAATGTACTGCCAATGCTTGTTTATTTCCAGGAACGTTAGTTAGAATCTGCCAAATTTCAATATCCTTCTTCCATCTTTCGTATTCTCCTTCTGAAGTCATTAAGGGGGTGTTCTTACATACTGAAGAGTTGGCCGTCATGTTTGCTGAACAAGTAGAAGCCGGAACTACGCTCTGCTACCACTGTTAGTTCACTTGTTTTTGTACTCACCAGTTCCAGTTTACTGTCTCTCTTGCCACTGTATTGTTAAGTCTTAATTAATTATCCGTGGACACGATCATCACATATTCTGCCTGGCCAGGTCTTCATATTGTTCTCTGTATCAGAACTCACTGTCCACTTATCTTCATTGTAACTCCGTTAGGTGAGCACCCCTTGCTATCACCTCTATCCTCTGACTGCCCTTCTCGCCGGCAGACAAAGAACACCAGCCGTCACTAGGCCTACCTATGACGTCACTTCCAGTGACTCACTCCCTCACTCACTCGTTATGCTACCCAACGAGTTTTACTGTTTCACTGTTTCAGTTTCTTATATACGAACTCACTTCCGTAATTTGTATCCCACAACCATTATAAACTATACCTATAGTTTATTTAACCTTAACACTACAGATTAATTCATTCGAAACATCATGAAGTGAAATAATAATGATAAAAAGTTAACGTTACATGACTAGAATCAATATTTCCACAAAAACTTTGCACAAGTTTCCACAAAAGTAATTTTTTCTACAAATTAAAGTTAATTTCCCAACACTACCTTATTTTTCACCTCCAGTACCTTACACGAGAATTGATCACATAAAGGAGTCGGATATATTTTTACCGACTGGAACTCCGCATCCCTGATGTACAGTATATAGCTAACTGTACCCTCCAAAAAACAAAGTATTAGCACAATATCAGTTAAAACATTATGAATCACTGACTATGATTAACGGGAAATGATACGGATATACCTGTACTGTATTGGTATACCAAAGCTACCGACTGAACCAGAGATAAAGGTTTTACATCTTATCAGCCCCCAGGGTGGTTTCTTTTTTTTATCAAGGGTACATAGTGGTATTAATTTAGATGTCATCTAAAATTTATATAACCAAATAAACAACAAAGAGGGAGTTGAAATGGTCTGTCAGCTAAGCAAAATCTGATTTATGGTTACCCTAACTCTTATAATTACAGATGCAAGAACTACTTAGTGATCCACTTATTGGTATGGAAGCAGCTCATAACTTTGGCACCATTGTGAAGGACCACAATTATGCCCTTACTTCCCACACACATGCCAATATCAGGTATGGCAGCTAATATATACAATACTGGTACAGTATTGTTATTTTGGCATTGAAACCAAGTTATCATACTGTACAATAATTCAAAAGGCTTCTTCCCTCTATCCCTCTTCTACAATGTACTATTTGCCCATCAAACTACAGTACTGGCCAATTGTAGTACAATATGTAGCTCATATTACTAGTCTATTGCTTTCCTCATTTGTGTCTCATCCATCCTATTTCACTAGTTTACTTTTTGTATGCAGTGTGTGTGTGTGTGTGTGTGTGTGTTACAGTGCATCACTTTATTAATTGTCAGTTGGAACTTGATAGTTACTCTTAGGAGAGGAAATCTGTAGCTCCTCTGTTTATTATAATTTGTACTTAATCTTTAAACTTGTCTCTCCCTTCCAGACTACTTCATAAACAGAGGTTCTTTGAAAGTGTGGTTGGCCCCCTGGTGGAATTATTCAGCACTACTAATGATATAAAGACAAAATCCTGTGCTCTGGTGGCCATTGCTTCCCTTCTCCCATGGCTCCCACACATTGTACTTAATGCACATATTCAAAAAGTAAGTGTCATAGTATGAAAAAGAGGATGGTGATATTGAAGTATATAATTATAATAGTGTTGAACTTTTTCTTAAGTAGAAAACTACCGGCCATCCTAGGGAGGTACTATAGTACTACCATTACATATTGACACCTCTTATATTTCTTTACCATACCTTGGTTGCTCGTTACATTTCTTATTTCCTACATTTGGGATAATCATAGTTATTTCCCTGAATTGTGAAGTCAAGGAAATAACCACCTATACCAAAAATATAAAATTTATAATTTCTATTCCAGAATAAGGGGTCACACTGCAACACATCACACAGTCATGTCAACACCATGGATAGTTGATAGAAATTCATATGAAATAATGAAGGATAGGTATTTAGATATCTCCCTTTGTTTACTATTAGCACCAAATTAATTAATAATATATACTGTATATATATATATATATATTTTTTATCTCTACAGTTATTACCAGTGCTTCTCCAAGGTCTATATACATCAGATTTTAGTAAAATTGGTGAAGTAAGCATCAACCTGGAAAGACATGATGCAAGGTGTGGGAGTGAAACAAGACTGAGCACCTTAACTACCCTTGCTTCCCTTCTGAAGCAGAATGCCTCCCCTGCTGAACGTCACACAAGCACATTAATCTCTTTTCTCATGCCTCTCACCACATACCATCCCTTGGTAAGGATGGATGTAGCATAGCGTTAATATTAGAGAAAAATTATGTCACTTTCCTCCAAGTATTGTGGACATTAGAAGTGAGTAGATGTGAGAATTTGTGTCCCATGTGCATGTCCACAAAATTATATCACCCTTAGTGAAAGAAGCTATTTAATTTATTGTTAAGTTAAAAGAGGTTTGTCAACAGAAGCATTGGAAAGCTTTTGATGGTTTTCAGTGAGGGATTGAGTGTAAAATGTAGGGTTGGATAGAAGTATTTGCTACCATTATATCAAGGGTCTAATGTATTTGTATTTTCACATGTTCTATACCAGGTATACCTCACTGAACCTAAACTGTTGTCCCATGTTTTACTCAGCAGACAGTTGGTGTGAAAGCTCTTGAGTGCCTTGCTGCCCTAGTCACTCTGCCTGTTTCAGTCATCCTGCCATACAGAAATGAAGTAAGTTTCTTCACAGCTGAGGAAGTATGAGTTATAAACCACTAAGGACAACCATTTAATCACTCACACACTACCTTTCACACTTGCCATTATAACCATTCAGTCTAATATATCTCTGTAAGGGAAGCATTGCCTGTGGTGGTGGGGGCAGTACTTTAAGGGTTTTGGCACCCCTTTGGTCCCAGCCAATCTTTTCAGTTCTTCAACTATCCCTCCGATCCTTCTATTTCCTTCAAGCTTGCTGTCCCACATCTCTATCACTGGTGAGGGCTGGTTCTATCCAGAAATGAGGAATTTGTCATCCTCTACCACACCCTGGCCTGTTCTGTCTGTCTCTCTTACTGTTTTTCATTTCTTCTGGGTAACTTGTGCCAACAAGTGAGACAACTATTGATGGGTTCATAGACTCGGGGTACATGACAGTGACCCAGTTGTCCCCTCATCTGTTGCCTTCGACGAAACAGATCTCACCATCTCCCTTTCCAGAGTTGGAGCATCTTCGGTCAACCAGACTCGGGACTGTTCGTCCAGACAGTCTGGGGAACTACAACAACTCTAATATATACCACACCATCAGTTGGCTACTGAATAAAACAGGTTATACTGTACAAACAATGTAAATACTAAATCATCATCATCATCATCATTTTTGTTTAACGTGGGTATTTTTCCCATTTAGGATGGGGTTGGACGGGTGATGACAGTTCTCCACATCTGTCTATCTTGTACCATATGTTCTTCTATTCCCATTAAATTCATATCTTCCATTACACACGTTTTCCACTTTTTCTTGGGCCTTCCCACCGGTCGCCGGCCCTCCACTCTCACCTCCTCCACCTCACTCAACACACCTCCCTCCACTCTTCTCACATGTCCAAACCATCTCGGTCTTCTCTGCCTCAACCTAACAGAAAGGTCTTCAACCCCACACACACACACACACACACACACACACACACATCTCTGCCACTTCACTGCTAGACCTGCCATCTTGCCACTTTATTCCTGCCATGTATCTCAGCATTCTATGGTCACAGCTGTGTATAACCTCCATCAGTCTGTTTGTCAATGCCCATGTTTCTGTTCCATACATACATAAGAGCAGATCTCACACAGGCTTTGTATGTCCTTCCTCTGGTCTTCAGTCCTATGCTGCGGTTCACCAATAAACTGGCCATTTCTCACCATCTTCCCCCATACAGTTGCTACTCTCACTCTTACTACTCTTTCCACTCCTAGCTGCTTCACAGTCCAACACATCTCCCAAGTAACAGAACTGTTACACTTCCTCTAACACACCTCCATTCACCATCAACCCAGCATCCTCTTCATCACCATCACTATCACTACCCATCCCTTCCCTCACCATCCTCTTCATCACCATCACTATCACTACTCATCCCCTCCCTCACCATCATCATCACTACCCATCCCCTCCCTCACCATCACCATCACTACCCATCCCCTCCCTCACACATCTAGGACATACAAAGTTCCGTACACCTCTGAGAATTCTCCAACCTGAGCATCGTTGGTGACACCCTTTATTACACTCAGTACACAACACTGAGTTTGTTCCCACTCCTCTTCCACAACATCCACTTGGCCATCTTCCTCACTGAATTCATTTTGGAGCCTTGTTTCCAGTCACCATCATTTTTGTTTTGTCTTTTCCATGTTTATTTTCAGCCCCCTCTCTCTGTACCATCGTTTCCTTCCACCTGTTAAGTCTTTTCCATGTTTATTTTCAGCCCCCTTTCTCTGTTCCATCGTTTCCTTCCACCTGTTAAGTCTTTTCCATGTTTATTTTCAACCCCCTCTGTCTGTTCCATCGTTTCCTTCCACTTGTTAAACCTATTTGTTACTTCTTCCTTTGATTCTGCTGTCAAGACCAGATCATCGGCATAGAGCAGTTCCCACGGACCATTTCCTCTTGCCAATTTAGTAGCCTCCTCCATTACTGTGATGAAGAGTACCGTAGTGGAGTAAGAGGTGATCCCTGGTGTACTCCCACTCCTCCATTACTGTGATGAAGAGTACCGTAGTGGAGTAAGAGCTGATCCCTGGTGTACTCCCACTCCAATGTCAAACTCCTCTCATGTTCCTGCCTTTGTTTTCACCCTTGACCTTGATTCCACATACAGAGACATGACTGCAGCCACAAGCCTTTCTGGCACTTTTTAACACTGATCATATTGGCTTTTGTTTAGCCAGACATTACCTCGGTTCCACTATTATAATTAGACTGGTAACTCCCAAGGAACACTCTCTCCCTCTGTTGGTTATAGACCGAATTAATGTTAGTGTTTGGAATCACTCGAGGTGGAACAACAGAATGGGGTCGAGACCATCAGTCTGTAACACAAAGAGAGAGAGGTTTTGGGAGTGATAGCAAATACTGTACAAGGTTGGATGTATGTAGAATGACAGAGAACAAATTGAAGGGAACATGTGTGAAAGAGTGGGAATATGGAATGGTGGTGTGTACTGGAGTGAATGAGAATGAGAGAGCAAAGGAAGGTGTGTGTCTGTATATAAGTAATAAATAGAAGGAGTATGTAAGAGAGTATGGATCTGTGGGGTCGAGGATTGTGTGGGTGAGAATGAAGGTGGGAATACAGACTTGGGTGATCGTATGTGTGTATGTACCAACGGAAGATAGAAGAGATAGAGTGAAAGAGGAATTTTGGATGAGTGTTGAGGCGTGCCTGGATAGTTTTAAGAAGAGTGAAAGAGTGTTGTTAATTGGAGATATGAATGGGAAGGTGGGGGATAGAAAAGTAGATGGAGTGGTAGGTGGGTGAGCTGTACAATCAGAGGTGAATAGGAATGGCAGTGTACTTGTTGATCTATGTGTGGGAAGGAGGCTGATGATTCTCAACACCTTCTTTCAGCACAGCTAGGAGAATACACACGTGCACATGGAGAGTGGAAAAGAGAACAGATGATGAGATAGTAGAACGGAAGGCATTGATTGACTATGTTTGTGTGGATGAACGGTTGAGGAAATTGGTGATGGATGGGAGAGCATATTGGGGGATTAGGGGAGGGGTGTCTGACCATGTGTGACACAAGGGGAGTGGGTAAAGAGAGTAAGAGTAGGGAGAGAGGGAGAAGGTCTAATGAGGAGGGTGGTAAGGTTGTAGGAGGAGGAATATAGGGAGGAGTTTAGGAGAACAGTTGAGAGAAGACTAGGAAGGTTTGACTTGGAACAGGAGGAGGAAGGGGAAGAGGTAAGTAGAGTGTTTAAAATTATTAAACCTTTAAGTACAATAATTTAGTCAGTAGTGTACGATACTTTGTTACAGAGAGAGAGGGAGTATGTGTGTGTGAGAGAGAAAGAGAATGTATGTGAGAGAGAGACAGAGAGAGTGTATGTGAGAGATATAGAGACAGAGTGTATGTGAGAGATATATAGAGAGAGTATATGTGAGAGAGATAGAGACAGAGTGTATGTGAGAGATATAGAGACAGAGTGTATGTGAGAGAGATAGAGACAGTGTATGTGAGAGAGATAAAGACAGAGTGTATGTGAGAGATATAGAGACAGAGTGTATGTGAGAGATATAGAGACAGAGTGTATGTGAGAGAGATAGAGACAGTGTATGTGAGAGAGAAAGAGACAGAGTGTATGTGAGAGATATAGAGACAGTGTATGTGAGAGAGAAAGAGACAGAGTGTATGTAAGAGATATAGAGACAGTGTATGTAAGAGATATAGAGACAGTGTATGTGAGAGATATAGAGACAGTGTATGTGAGAGAGAAAGAGACAGAGTGTATGTAAGAGATATAGAGACAGTGTATGTGAGAGATATAGAGACAGAGTGTATGTGAGAGAGATAGAGACAGAGTGTATGTGAGAGAGATAGAGACAGAGTGTATGTAAGAGATATAGAGACAGTGTATGTGAGAGATATAGAGACAGTGTATGTGAGAGAGAAAGAGACAGAGTGTATGTAAGAGATATAGAGACAGTGTATGTGAGAGATATAGAGACAGAGTGTATGTGAGAGAGATAGAGACAGAGTGTATGTGAGAGAGATAGAGACAGAGTGTATGTGAGAGAGATAGAGACAGAGTGTATGTGAGAGAGATAGAGACAGAGTGTATGTAAGAGATATAGAGACAGAGTGTATGTGAGAGATAAATAGAGAGTGTACAATAATTTCTTTAGTAGTGTACAATAGTTTGTGGAGGTGAGCAGCAGTACAAGTTTGTAACACTGCCTGTCTCCACTCCACCGTTACCAATGCTGTCATTCTTAAGGTAATTACCCCAGAGTAACGTAATTTGGAACCATTTAATGTAAAGTTTTGATAATCTAAGGTAATTTCCATAACATCCTACCGTTATTTCATGGGTTCTTCGTAAAATAAAAATGCATTGCTGTAAAAAAAGCTATTATAATTTCATAATAAAAATATGGTGTGTTAAGTGTTAATTAAAAATATGTTGAAATGATCACCTTATAGCTCAGGATCTAAGGAAATTTGGGGCTCCATCTAAGGTATTTTCAACTCACTTTTTAAGGTAAATACTTCATGAGAACTTGAGCTGGTAACACTGACGTAAGAACAACAAACACCTGAGCTGGTAACACTGACGAGATATAAACAATAAAACAAAGCAGATGTGATTGCTTCCAGACTTAACTCCAAAATTTATCACGGGTAAATATTAACTTTATTTAACTAATTATTTATTCCCTGACTATTCCAAAGTGTTGATAAGTAAATAAAGGACCCCCGTGATATTAATAAATGACGATAAATAGATAAATAAGGCGATAATTGATGAAATAAAGACGATTAATTGTGAACTAGTTAATGGAAAAATGTATCATGGGATAGTAAATATTAACTTTATTTACATAATTATTTAACTAATTATTTATTCCCTGATTATTCCAAAGTGTTGATAAGTTAATAAATGATCCCTGTAAATATAAATAAAATAAATGATGATAAATAAGATGGAAAAGTCCTCATCTGTCCCTCAGAATGTTATAAATATTTTATTAATGAATTTATTCATTTAGTAGAGTTACAATTATGGTAAATTTACATAATTATTTCATTCACTATATTGTACATTTTAATACCATTACCCACTTATTTAGAACATTCTAAGACTAATATCGGTAAATTTTTACAAGTTGCCACAACAGGATTTCACTGGAAAAAAATATATTTCCTAAAAGGATTTAGTGTGACTACCGGGACCTAACCTGGGCAGACTACCGGGACCTAACCTGGGCAGACTACCGGGACCTAACCTGGGCAGACTACCTGGACCTAACCTGGGCAGACTACCGTGACCTAACCTAGGCAGACTACCGGGACCTAACCTGGGCAGACTACCGTGACCTAACCTGGGCAGACTACTGGGACCTAACCTGGGCAGACTACTGGGACCTAACCTGGGCAGACTACCGTGACCTAACCTGGGCAGACTACTGGGACCTAACCTGGGCAGACTACCGGGACCTAACCGGGGCAGACTACCGGGACCTAACCTGGGCAGACTACCGGGACCTAACCGGGGCAGACTACCGGGACCTAAGCATGAAAAAATATACCGTAGAAATTAGTCAGACCTGACCTGACCTAATCTGGACTGGGACACACTACCGGGACCTAACCTAACCTAATCTGGACTGGGACACACTATCGGGACCTAACCTAACCTAATCTGGACTGGGACACACTACCGGGACCTAACTTGGGCAGACTACAGGGACCTAACCTGGACACACTACCGGGACCTAACTTGGGCAGACTACAGGGACCTAACTATAAGAGGTAATTACTGTTATGCAGCATTTGCAGAAGAAATAGTATATAGAAAAGTGGTTTGTAATAGTGAAATATAAACACTGGTAATAGTAACATTTTCGAAATGGAGTTGTGGCAACTTGTAAAAATATTCCCTATTTTCTTCCACAAATTACCAAGATATTCAAATGAGGCATTTTGAAATTAGTCTGACCTAACCTAGACCACAGCAGACTACTGGGACCTAACCTGGGCAGACTACTGGGACCTAACCTAGACTACCGGGACTTAACCTGAGCAAACTACCGGGACCTAACCTGGGCTGACTAACCAGTATAAACTACCGGGACCTAACCAGTGTAAACTACTGGGACCTAACCAGTGTAAACTCTCTTAAGGGGGTGTGGGAATAGGGGGACAGGCTTGGTTTTTTTTGGGGGGGTAGCGAGGTTAGGGGGACAGGCTTGGGGTGGAGGGGGGGGGTAGAAAGCCTGTCCCCTATTCCTGCACCCCCCAAAAAACCCTAAGCCTGTCCCCTACTTCCACACCTCCTTAATTAATATGTTTGTTGGTGAAAATAATTATGGTGTGTATAAAAAATGATTGTGTATTATATTGATTACTGATATTGTTAATGTGTTGCAGATGCACTGATGATGCAACACAAAGATGGAGTGTACCTATACAATTGTTGCAAGAATAATGCCTGTGCAATGGAGTAACTACAAAGGTTAGACTGTCTATAGGTTAATGTTGAAACTATTACTATAGTACTACTACTACTACTACTATTATTGTGTGTGTGTGAAGTAAAGAGAGAGAGAGAGAGAGTGTGTGTGTGTGTGTGTGTGTATTTAAGAGAGATTCTGAAAAAAAAAACCATCGAGTTGAGTGATACAAAAAATATTATTGTATTTATTGAAAGAATTACCGTTTTGCAGCAGTGTTGCCAGATCCGGCTGGGTCCCAGTATTTTGCCCCAGTTGTTTATTGTACTATATCACAATTATTTCCCGGTTGTATGTCCAGGTTAGGTCCTGGTAGTCTGCTGTGGTCAAGGTTAGGTCAGGTAAGGTCAGGCTAATTTCAAAATGCCCATTTGAATAGGCCTGAATTAGAAAATAGTCTTAGAATGGTCTAATTAGTGGGTAATGAAGGTCGAAAAAACATAACACAATAATTGATTGATTGTTGGATATTAGGGTTGTCAACATGGAGGTGGTATAGTGCCAGAAAAAGGTGATAGAATGTGTGTATGTATGTATGTATGTAAGAGTGTATGTATGTATGTATGTATGTAACATTATATTATCATTGTTAGATATTAGGGTTGGCAACATGGAGGTGGTATAGCACCAGAAAAAGGTGAGAGAGAGGTGTGACAACAAGCAGGAAGGAAAGAAAAAGAAAAGAGGGACAGTTGAAGAACTGAAAGATGGGAACTATTTAGTCTGGTCTCTCACTGGCGACCTTCCTAGCATGGGAAACCCTCTCTCCCCAAAATCGGGGCAGAGCAGGGGCCGGAGCCCCCTCTATTCTAGCTCACCAGGTCTAAGAGACACACAAGCCCCCCACCTTGTCAAGGCAGTTCCCATTAGGAGGGCCATATGCAATAACGATAATTAATTCAATATTTACCAATTTTTTTTAACACACTTAGGCCTACTGTTACTTAGAAAACCTTGTAATAGTCTATTACTATTACTGCATGTCTGGTACACTTCAGCTGGGGGGGGGGGGTTAAGGATGTGTGGGAATAGGGGACAGGCTTGGGAGAGGGTTTAGGGGGGTGTGGGAATAGGGGACAGGCTTGGGAGAGGGTTTAGGGGTGTGTGGGAATAGGGGACAGGCTTGGGAGAGGGTTTAGGGGGGTGTGGGAATAGGGGACAGGCTTGGGAGAGGGTTTAGGGGGGTGTGGGAATAGGGGACAGGCTTGGGAGAGGGTTTAGGGGTGTGTGGGAATAGGGGACAGGCTTGGGAGAGGGTTTAGGGGGGGGTGGGAATAGGGGACAGGCTTGGGAGAGGGTTTAGGGGTGTGTGGGAATAGGGGACAGGCTTAGGAGAGGGTTTAGGGGGGGGTGGGAATAGGGGACAGGCTTGGGAGAGGGTTTAGGGGGGGGTGGGAATAGGGGACAGGCTTTCTACCCACCCCAAGTATGTCCCACTATTCCCACACATATCCTTAATGATATATAAAAAATAATTACTGTCCAGAATAACATTAAGTTGTGTATATGTGTAAGTAGTGATAGGAAATGAGTGGTAACTTGATAACCAACATAATGAACATAAACAATATCCAATGTACAGTCCAGGTCAAAAATAATCATCCATATAGGAATAACTCAAGTCAAATTTTGACTGCTTCCCTCTGTTCCTCAGCTGATAAACTTTCCAATAAATATATTAAGTAGCATCTTTTAATTTACTACAAACAGCTACACACTACTTAAAACAATAACATCATATATGAACGGGAAAATATTAGACAGTAAATTGTTTGAGATTCCCATATGTGGATGATTATTATTGACCACAACTGCATATACCATTGAAATACTATCAAACTAAATCTGAAGAGCAAATTAAAAGTCTGCACCACAACATATATATATATATATATATATATATATATATATATATATATATATATATATATATATATATATATATATATATATATATATATATATATATATATATATATATATATATACAAATTTGCTGTCAGTCATTACAAAACATACAATTGAATTGAACTCTGCAGAAAGATATTCCTATTGATTTCTGTAGCCATTTTTGTATATATATATGTGTGTAATGTATGAATTCAAAATATGCACCTAATAATATTTGCACCCAGCCTATGGTATGTACAGTTGTGGTCAATAATAATCATCCACATATGGGGATCTCAAACAATTTGCTGTCTAATGTTTTCACGTTAACTTATGATATTTCTATTTTAAGTAGTTTGTAGTTTGTATGTCTCCTCTGGGGTTCTTCAGTATGATTTCCTGTAAACATATTATATCTGGCTGGTAATTAGCAATTCTTACTATCATCTTGTCCACATTAGTACACATTATAGTCAGTTTATCTCTTCTTTTAACACTTCCAGTACTATCTATTCTACTTTCTTGACTTTCTATAGGTCTCTCTCCATCATCATACTTCACTTTAGTCTGTGTTCCAAAAGCTTCTGTTTCATACATATTTTGCCTCTTGTTATAGTCAGGTTATTCTCTCCCTGTTCCTTCCTTGTCTTCAATTCCCCTCTGACCTTCTTAACTTTCTCCCGTTTTTCCCTAGTCCTGTCTGGTACTATGAACAACATATTGATTCTAGCATCCTTATTCCTTCTCATTTCATTCAAACGGGACATTATTCTCCCATTATCCTCGACTTCTTTCAGTTCCACCCTCATTGGTCTCATACCATTGTCTTCCCTCACACCAAGCCTTGTTATCCTTCTAACCTCATTAGTCCAACTGAGATTTAGACCCTGAGTCATGATTTTCTTAAATTGGTCCAAATCATAATCAATCCTTTCTTGATATGCCTGTGTCTGAGATTGTGGTATCTTGAATACAATCAGATTAGTGTTGTCTGTGTTGATTTTGGAACAGTTAACACACTTCTCTCCATTACTCTGGGAGCTAACACCTGTGTTTGACCTTCATTAAGCTTATTAACCTCCTTTTCTAAAGCTGTAGCTTCAATGCTTGCAAGTCTATCCTTAATTTCTTTCAAATCATTGTGATAGGTTTGGTTTTGTGTCTTTCTTCCCAGCACCTGAGCTTCAATAGTACTGAGCCTTTCCTCACAACCATTATGCTTGGTCTCCATCTCCTTTATTTCACTCATCATCTTATCTTGTCTCTCCATTATATTAACCTGCTCATCCTTAACTTTTTGTAAACAAACATGTAACTTTGCACAATCTTTATTGCAATACTTACAGTTCCAGTGTAACTATTCACCTTCCTGTTTCTTTACCATAAACTCATAGACCTCAGTTAGGATGTTCTGGCATTGTATATAGAACCAGTTGTCACAAACTTCACAGCACAGTACACAATCTCACCTTTTAATTAACTTCCACTTCACATTGGCCACCATTTTCCTTCTTGCCGCCGCCATGTTTGTTTACTTTCCCAGCAGCACTCGTTTGGGATTTCTCCTTATCCACACAGTGCTTCTTCCTTATCCACAGTGCTTCTTCCTTATCCCACAGTGCTTCTTCCTTATCCCACAGTGCTTCTTCCTTATCCACAGTGCTTCTTCCTTACCCACAGTGCTTCTTCCTTATCCACAGTGCTTCTTCCTTATCCCACAGTGCTTCTTCCTTATCCACAGTGCTTCTTCCTTATCCCACAGTGCTTCTTCCTTATCCACAGTGCTTCTTCCTTATCCACAGTGCTTCTTCCTTACCCACAGTGCTTCTTCCTTATCCACAGTGCTTCTTCCTTACCCACAGTGCTTCTTCCTTATCCCACAGTGCTTCTTCCTTATCCACAGTGCTTCTTCCTTATCCCACAGTGCTTCTTCCTTATCCACAGTGCTTCTTCCTTATCCCACAGTGCTTCTTCCTTACCCACAGTGCTTCTTCCTTATCCCACAGTGCTTCTTCCTTATCCACAGTGCTTCTTCCTTATCCCACAGTGCTTCTTCCTTACCCACAGTGCTTCTTTTCCATGTTTCCAGCATTTTTCTCAATGTGCGTTGTCAGTGTTAAGCAATAATTGTGGTATATGCAGTTGTAGTTGAGCAGGTCAGAGCTCTCTCATACACGTCCACACACAGTCATCTATTTCCTGGTATAGTTGCCAAAAAAGGTATTGCAACAAATCTTCAAACAACTTTAACCCTAGTAATATCCACAACTATTTGTAGGGACTATAAGCATGTATATACAGAAGAAAAATATACATATCCTTCTGTAATACATACTTATAATCCCTACAAACAACTATGGACATTAATATATTTAATGTTGTATCAATAGTTGTGACAATACCTTTTTTGTCAACTGTACTTGTATAGTTTGGAAGAATGAGTAGCGGTTGTCCACCACCAATTTATCCTCAAAAGAATCTTCCCTTAATGATCAGAGCCTTTTCTGTCTTTATAATGACACTATCACGTACATGTTGAGTAACATTAGCAGTTGTTGGAGCACTGTTGATCACTGCTTCCTGTATATCTTTCTCATTTTTCTTTATGTAGCACACAGTTGATTCCTTCACATCATACTCCCGACTACAAGCAGCATAACTCATGCCACAGCAAAGTTTGTCTAGTAAAATAACCTTCTCGCTTAAGGTCATGACTTTTCTTGTCCTCTTCACAACTTTGGAGTGGTTTCTTACACATATTCCCTTACTAGAAGAGCCTGGCTGGTTCACGTACTGTACTGGTGCCATGTGGAATGTACGTAGGAAAGTAATAAGTAACCACGGTATGTTCACTCAGAGACAACTGAGGACAGAGTGGGACTGTGTGACAGTGTGTGAGTGGAGGGGACAGAGGTGATGCCAAGCTTTCGCGTGCTTTCTAGGTGGCGTGGGTAGATGGCGTGGGAATTGCGCCATGGTTAAAATTGATGTGAAATTCAAATTTTATTAATAATGAATCCTCCTTTTAAAAAAACGCGATAAAAAAATCCGTGAAAAAAGAGGGTTTACTGTACAGTAATATTTCTATATATGTATAGTGAGAAATAAGTAAAGGTACAGTTATTTGTTTTTAAACTTATAGAGAGGAGGGGGAGACGTTAGCATGACATGTTGAGCCCAGTTGAGTACCTGAGTCATTACCCAATGTATAACTCTTATTATAACCATCAGTAACTGTATATCCATTAGACTCACCATGGCCTCAACTTACTGTTACTAAGATGGATACAACTACAGGAGCTGTTACTGTTGTTGTGGTTTAATCTGCACTTAATGATTTCTCCAAACTATTGTATTCCAAGCAACTGGACACCAATTTTATTTATTTTCTTTCTTTATTTTTTTTTCATCTGATTAGACTTTGAAAAAAAAAAAAATCATAAAAGTTAAAAAAATATGAATATTGAAAAATCCTCTTGCAGAGAATTGTTGAATATTTCCTGTTCTTTCCAATGGTACAAAAATCTTTGAAATTGGTCCACAAATAACAAAGCTATTACAATTTCAAGTGTTTTCAAAATGTCAAGAAATTGTCAAAATCAAAGACGGGTGGGTGCGATTTTCTTCAAAAGTGTATATATTGTTCATAGACAAAGGTACACATAACCTGTGAAAAAATGATGAAAATGCATTAATAATTAGTATTTATTGTTTTGGTTTTGGTGTTTGTTTGGTAGAGCTGTAGGACAAGGTAAGGTAACAACAGGTACTACAGGTACCATGTTGTCTGTTGATGATGGTGATGATGATGGTGTACAGGATGATGTTAGTGGTGAAGGTGAGTGTGTGAAATAGGGACCCTCATTCACCATAGAGTAGGATGAGACTACTATACTATAAATTTATCTCTATAAACAATATGTACATATTGGCCTTGTATCTATCAACAGGTGGTGAAGGTGAAGGAGGATGGGAAGTAGAAGATGACCTTGACCTACCAGAAGACCTGACCTCTGGTGACCTCATGACCTCAGGCTCAGGTCAATGGGAGGAGGACTACTTTGTTCCTTCACCTCGAGGTCAATCGGTGACCCAGGGCTGGACACAGAGGTCACAACTTACCATTGATCACATCTTGGTCGGCTCATTGGAAAGTGTTTGTCGACTCTTGAATGATCAGGTCACTATTATTATTATATTTAATATTATCATCATTTTCATTTGAATTATTATTTATATACAGTCCTATGGTGTAGTAGTTAGTACACTTGGCTGATATCCGTGAGTTGGAATCCCAGGTCGGATGGAGACAATTTGGGATTGTTTCCTTACATGTATAACCCCTATTCACCCAGCAAAGAATAGCTACCTCACTATCCTGATGGTGTAATTGTTGTAGGGATGTAGTGACCCCATCCATCACCCACTATTTATGGTGCAGTGGTCTCAGAGAAACTCCTCCACTGTAATATTATCCTAACAAAGGGATAACTAACTCCACCATACAGACAAATGAAGGCTATATAAAACAAAAACAAATCTTAATATTTTTATTTTTACTGTAATTAATATTATTTTTTCCAAAGTTGTGTACTGTACTGTACTCTAAGTAATGGTGTACATAAGAGAATTGTAGGGATATTCATTCCTCCAAACTATGCCAAGAAATAACTCTACTATTGTTATCATTGATGTTTTATGGTATATTGTGGATGAACCAGTAACCACCACTTCTATGAGTCTATATTAACAAGATAGATTTCCCTCAAGGAGATAGTATACTTTTGGTACATTAGAGTTGCCTTAGTTCCTCCAAAATATACCCAGAAACATAACCACATTAACAAACATATTGGTGATGTGTTGTTTTATTGTAATAGTTTATTATAGACTTTAGAGGAATCAGTTATTCTAGATTTATTCCTTTATATAATCAGGACACAGTAACCTACCCTTGCTCAATTTCACGGTCATTTTCTTGTCATTTTTCTAATACTGTATATATGAAAGTATATAACTTAATATATATATATATATTGTATATATCCTTAGTGTTATTGGAATAAGACATTAATTTGACAGTTTTTTTTGGTGAACTTTGAAAAATGGATGCCTTTTTTTTTATCTGTTTCTGCCAACAGTATTTACCTACATGATATAACTGTAACCATATCCTGTGTCCAATTAAAAAGAAAAAGGAATATTTAGTACAGTGTTGGTTGGTAAATTTGGAGCAACTGATTCCTCCCAACAATTCCAAGTAACAGATCACCATTATTTTTTTAACCTGGTCCCATTCCCTGATATATTTTGAAGGAACCAAAGCATATCAATGTACCAAAAATACCAGTTAACTCTATATATTCCCTAAAGACTATTCCAGCCAACAGACCACCATTATTTTTGTAATTTTGTTCTGTTTTTTGATATACCGTACTGTACTATAGAGGAATCAAAACACTGCATATAATATACCTTTCATTAACAGGCTGGTGTGTGTGTGTGGTGAACTTTGTGCCTTACTGTAACCTGTACTTGTCATCCTTCACACTCTCACTCAAGCTGGCATCTCTTATAGACACACTCACTCTCACTCAAGCTGGCAGCTCTTATGGACAGACTCAAGGTAAGAAGGAGGGTTATAGGTGCCACAACTTGGAGTGTTTTTAATTTTATATATATTTTTGTATTGTTTTATTAATTAAATTTATGCTAATGAATGGATAAATGATAACGAGTTATTTGAGAGGAGCATGTGGGGTGTCTAGGTGGGATGGAGAAAGTAATGAGAGATGTGGTATGAGTGAGAAGGCAATTGGTATTGAGTGTGGAGTGGTTGAGAGAGTGAAGCGTAATACTTTGAGGTGGTTTGGACATGTAGAGAGAATGCAAGGTGAGGAGTTTGTAAAGAAGGTGTATGGAAGTGAAGTTGTGGGCTGTGGTGTGAGAGGCAGACCACCAGTAAGATGGCAGAACAGAGTGGAAGAGTATGTGAAGGAGAGAAACGTGAGGGACAGGGGAGGGCTGGAACAAGTAAGGAGGGAGTGTTGGAACAGGGAAGACTGGACACATTTCTGTCGTGGCCACCACCTTGGAGGGAGTTACCAGAGGGAACCAGGCATCAGAGCTATAGATAGATAGACTTTCAGTGTATAATACCTTGAATTAATATTGGGACCATGGCCTTCCTTCCAGTACAAAATATTACATATTTGTGTTATGTGATCCATCCATTAATTGTTTGTCATTCAGAGCTTTGTTTGTTGGTCAAATTAATTATTCTAGTGTTGGTGTTAGTACCCCTCTGATTATTTATACTTATTGGTGTTTGAGTGTATATGGTTGTTAATGGTACTACCTATTATATCATCAGGATAATAGACCACTGACTATCAACATAATGGTACAACATAATAGTCATACATACATCAGGATATTCTATAGATGGAAGTCTCATGTTGACTTTATTACAGGTACTAAAATATAACATGAGTTTAATAATGGTATAGAGGCACATTTTAGTACTGTACTCATCTTTAGTATTTTATCCATCTTTTCCATCTGTAAATTTAAAAAGTTGCAAGATTTCAGTTCTGATATCTATCTCTGAACGTCAGCCAGGCAAGTGGTATTAGTTTGTTAGCTTCCCAACCAACCACACTTGTAAGGCTTCAGTATTTTAGGGTGGATTCCACAGTGGTATTGGTTTTAACACCTACTTAATAAATCACACACACACACATTCTTTGAACACCTGCTTAGTAAAACAAACACACACACACATTCTTTTAACACCTGCTTAATAAAACACACACACACACATTCTTTTAACACCTGCTTAATATTAATAAATCACCTTTTATATACAGTAAACTCTTTGATATTAAGATGAAGCAATTTAATACAAATATTCTTTTAATAACTGGTGAATTGGAAGGACTCTGATTTCTGTATGTATGTGTGTGTGTGTGTGTGTGTGTGTATGTAACTTTGAAGGACTCTGATTTCTGTATGTATGTATGTATGTGTGTGTGTGTGTGTATGTAACTTTGAAGGACTCTGATTCCTCAGTGTGTGTATTATACCTATGTGTGTGTGTGTGTGTGTTATATTCCTGTATGTGTGTATATTATTCCTATGTGTGTGTGTTATACCTGTGTGTGTGTGTGTGTGTGTGTGTATGTAACTTTGAAG
>JAWZYT010001524.1:90000-122500 GCA_034508575.1 Petrolisthes manimaculis
GTATGTATGTATGTTTGTGTGTGTATATGTGTGTTCGAAGGATAGTGTATGTATGTATGTTTGTGTGTGTATATGTGTGTTCGAAGGGTAGTGTATGTATGTATGTATGTATGTGTGTTCTAAGGATAGTGTATGTATGTATGTATGTGTGTTATACTAATTATACAGTATGATTTATATAATATACAGTTTGTATGTATGTATGTATGTATAGATTGTATGTATGTATGTATAGATTGTATGTATGTATGTATAGTTTGTATGTATGTATAGATTGTATGTATGTATAGATTGTATGTATGTATGTATAGTATGTATTTATACTAATTAATTTATTTATTTTACAGATGTGAAGAGAGAGAGAGAGAGAGAGAAGGAGAGAAAGAAGGAGAGAAGAAAGGAAGGAGAGAAGAAAAAAAAGATAGAGATAGAGAGAGGAGAGAAGAAATTAAGGTAAGGTTAGGTTTTGGTAGTAAATATTAATTAATGTAGAATTAATTCATTAATTAATTTAAATTGACAATAAAAGTCATCACTCGACACATTAAAGTTAATTATTAAGGTAATTTGAGTTAAGTCATTATAATTAGTTAATTAATATAAAATTAATACTTTAATATAAAATTAATTCTTTAATTAATATAAAATTAATCCTTTAATTAATATAAAATTAATCCTTTAATTAATATAAAATTAATCCTTTAATTAATATAAAATTAATCCTTTAATTAATATAAAATTAATCCTTTAATTAATATAAAATTAATTCTTTAATTAATATAAAATTAATTCTTTAATTAAACCGACAATGAGAATAATTAAATTATACAGAATTAATAGTAAATTTTATAAGTTGTTTTGTTAATCTATTTCTGTATTAATAAAAATAAAAATAATAATAAAAATAATAAAAAAAAAAATAATAGTAATAATAATAGTAATAATAATATTAATAATAATAGTAATAATAATATTAATAATAATAGTAATATTAATAATAATAATAGTAATAATAATTTGAAGGACTCATTTATTTGTTATTATTATTTATATTTATTAGTTTGTATGTATGTTAGAAATATATTGTACTCAAACACACAAAGATTTATTACTAATTAATCTATTTATTTTATAGGTGTGAAGAGGAGAGAGAAGGAGAGAAGAGGAGAGAACACACAAGAAAGGAGGGAGGAGAGAGAGAGAGAACACACAGAGGAGAGAAGAAGAACACACAGAGGAGAGAAGAAGAACACACAGAGGAGAGAAGAAGAACACACAGAGGAGAGAAGAAGAACACACAGAGGAGAGAAGAAGAAGAACAAGGAGAGAAGAAGAACACGAACACACAGAAGAAAAACAACAAAAGTTGAAATAAATAAAAAAACATATTTTTATTATATATTTTTATTTACCTCTTACATATATAAACATATATATTTTTCTCTCACCTGGTGAAAATATTAATTAATTTTTACCTGTAAGGGTGTAGGGTTCAATTAAATTTTGTTGATGTTATAATAATAATTTTGTGTGTCTGTCTGTGTGTGTGTGTGAGAAAAAGAGAGAGAGAGAGAGATAAATCACTCCCTCTTACTCTCTCTCTCTCTCTCACACACACACACACAGACATATTATTATTATTATAACATCATAATTATTTACATACTTAAAAGAGTGTAGGGTACAAGTCAAAATTATTAATGCTATTATATTATTTGTCTGTCTGTGTGTGTGTGTGTGTGTGTGAAATATATATATATATATATATCTCACTCGCACACACACACACAGACAATACAATATAATACCATCAGTGATAATGTATGTGTGTATGCGAGAAATACATACACACACACACAGTCGGTCAATAACTCACATTAACTGGTAGTAGTAGTAATAGTGATGATAGTAGTAGTAATAGTGATGATAGTAGTAGTAGTGATGATAGTAGTGGTAGTGATGATGGTAGCAGTTATTTTTCTTGTAAAACCAAATCTGTAATAAAAATACAAATGAATTAATTTATGGAGGTACAAAATAATACAAATGAATAAATTATTATAAAATTACTACATCAATAATAATAATGGTAATAACAATGATAATAATAATGATAATAATAATAATAAAATTAACAATAATAATAAAAATGACAATAATAATAAAAATAACAATAATAATAAAAATAACAATAATACTAAAAATAACAATAATAATAACAATAATAATAAAAATAACAATAATAGTAAAAATAATAATAAAAATAAAAATAACAATACTAAAAATAATAATACTAAAAATAATAATACTAAAAATAACAATAATAAAAATAACAATGATAATAATAATAATGATGACAATAATAATAATGACCTAAAACAAACCTTAAGGAAAGATGGGCACGAGGAGTCTGGTGGGGAGTAGTGTGCGAAGGTGTTCTTTATGTTTTACCTCATCAAAAAGACATTAGGGTCCTTGGTTCCATGGCTGCAAAAGTAAAGATTTACGACAACTGAACATTCACAAAGTGATATGTTAATTCATCAATCTTTAAAATAGCCCCTTTTGTAATGAGCTGGTGACTTCCTAATAGAAACTTAGTAATGTAAGGAAGTGACTTTCTCAAACAGAGGAATTTTGCATGTGGTCATCTTCCTCAGTGGAAGTTCCTTGTAGAGGCAGATGTCAATATCATAGGTAGTTAGAAATCTAACGAAGCATTAATCATAAGAAGGCAATATAATTAAATGAAGAGTTTATAAAACAAACAAAAGATCCATCAAGCCTTATAATCTAAAAAATTGTACTGACAATCCTCAAAACAACAAGTCATCTTATATACTATAATGGCATGATACACTTTTGTCCACTAACCTGACAGAGAGTATCAGTGTGAGGAATATCATGTACACTAATATCTCCAACAACAGATCCTGCATGGCCACCTCTTGCAAACATTTATTATTATTTATTACCATCATCTTTATTTTTCTTATTACTATTATTACAATAAATTATATTTATTATTTGTATAGAGAAGCTACTAATTAATTCTGTCCCTCTCTCCCTCTCTCTCTCTCTCTCTCTCTCTCTCTCTCTCTCTCTCTCTCTCTGTCTGTGTGTGTGTGTGTGTGTGTGTGTGTGTGTGTGTGTGTGTGTGTGTGTGTGTGTGTGTGTGTGTGTGATCCCATGTTGTATAATTCTCTTTGGCTGCAGCAATTTCCTCTTCCGTCAGGTTAGTGCCAATCTGGTTCTACTGACTCCACTACCTGTTGTATGGTGGAAATTATACTTTACATTTCTTTAGGGACACATATTTCATGGTCAAAGTTTTATGTCTTAAAAATAACTAAATTTTTTTAATCTTACTTGACGGATTCCAGACATTTCTTCTGTTCAAGAAAGCAAGTACACTTTTGACATGGAAGGTAAATAACTATTTCAATGTCCCCATACATGAGTTAAGTCTTAGGAAATATCAATGGAATAACTGCCATCTAATTGAAAATACTGTATTTCAAAAAACCCTAATCTTTTCAGGGATACAGACCGAAAATGACATTCAGTAAAGTACAGAGGAAAGTGCTAGTAAGATATACGCCAATATTAAATCATATTAACTCAGGAGTCGGTAGCTGAGGTATTCCAATACTTACATTAGAGTAGAAGCTGAATGCATTTAGGATCCTCATACTGTATATATTTCTGTGACAATTTGACTCTGATTAACACCAGTCAATTTTTTTTATTCATTAATCAGAATTGACTTGTTACCATTTTGTGTCTAGGATAAGTATCAGTCATTTAGGACTTGGATATGTGAAGTATTTGAGTCCCATAGACTAGCATATCATATTACCAAAACCTGTGTGTCTAATACAAATACTGGTAGTTTAAATAATATAAATAATGGGGACCATATGTCTGAAACATAGGAACACAATATACAGACCACTTTTACACTCAATAGCATTATGCACGCTATTTAAAGATGAGCATGATCTATGCATGAGAAAGTTGACAATGAGTTCTGGGGACAGGGAAGGACAAGCTATAGGATTGTCTAGCAGTGCAAGTTTTATTCTAAAATCTTACAAAAAGACTCTTCTGCCCTGGTCACACCCATTAGGGAGTTCCCAAGAGTTAGAAAGAATAAACTAAAGATGATGAACTATAAAGAATGCATCTAGACTATTAGACTACAAGTATTACACAAGCTATAAATATAATATTATGCCTGGACTTAATTTTAGCCCAAACATATTGTGCAAACAGGGAGCACAAGTTCCAGGTTTTTGTTGAAGCAGTTATCAATACAGTACACCAAATAATTAAACATTACAGTAATACATTATGAGGGTGTGATTACTTTATGATTAATGGTAATAATACATGCATTTAGCTTGGAAGGAAATAATTAATATGAGACATGGTAAGGGGAACAGAGAGAGAGAGAGAGAAATGAGATAGGAAGGGTGAGAACAAAAGAGTCAAAGGAAGACAAAGACACAGTAGGGGAAGGAGAGGAACCAATGGAAAAGTAAGGGAGTAAAGGACTTGGTGTGAGAGTGGAAGAGAGAGGAAGAGCAGGGTGAAAGGAAGAGGTGTAAGGAGGGAGGGAGGGAGGAAGAAAAGGAAGGAGAGAGAGAGAGGAATCAATAGAGCTGTGGGACGACTGAGACAAAGGGAGATGGACAAATGTTACTACTGTATACTGTACATTAATTATATTATCATTATCTATGTAAAACTGTCATTAGGCACAACTTTAACAATTGCAGAATTATATAGTAACTGAAAATGCTCCCAGGTTATCAAATTAAGAGGATGAGTTGTATATTATATCATGGAAAAGGATAAATTATTAGGGAGTTAGTCTTTCAGGTTATCAAATCCATTGTGCAATGGCACCATACTGAAGTTTAAAGTATTTAGACATGCACATATTCGTTACTAATATTCAATAAAATATTACATTAAAACATTCTGGTAACTTGATACTGGTTCTGTATCTATTTTAGGCTTGTCTAAGCACATGTATGAACAGAATACAGTACAGTACAGTACATATAAATGAGACCCTTAACCATACCTACAGTATGTGTGGTCTCAGTACATATTAACTACATCATAAGAATCCCCATCCCCATCTTAATCAAACCACACCCAACTTACCCATAAACAAGCATGCCCGTACCTAAGGCTCGAGGGCCACGAAGCAGTTCCTCATCACGGGCAGGGTGGAACTCCTCCTCATCATCATCATAGTCCTCAAACTCATCAATTGGACATGAGGTAGATCTGTGATAAATGAAGAACAAAGCAAATACTGGATTAAAATTACTCAAATAAGTAGAAGTAATTAACCCAACCAGTTCATATGTACTGTATTATATTGCTGGTGTTGCACTCTTTCTTCAGAGGGAAAATAATTACTGTAGAATGTATTTTAGTACATGTACATAAACTCTCTCCATATATTGCCATGGAAGGGACCGCACGTTGAGGTACCTATGGTAAACTGATTATAAAAGATTACTCATTATATGCTTCAGTATTAATCTGTTTACAAAGTCCATGCACTGAATGTAGTAAACTTTACATATACTAGTATACTGTACCTTTTAAGGATTTTCATGCCAGAATATTTGTCAATTATACAGACAAAGTGTACAATTCATATTTTTGACTGCAATGTTTCTAGTGTAACTGTATGACAGTCATAAGAAGAAAAGAGCACCTTTGAATATCATTAATGGGTACCAAAGGAACAAGCCATATACAGTACAGTATATTGATTTTAATCCACACACCAGTTCATGGCAGAAAAGTTCATATGCTACTGTATATGTTTAATGTGGTTATGCTTGCAGGAATTGTGGCTACTGTACTGTACTACAAATTATGCTTTACATGTTCATTATGTGTTTCTTGATATCAATATACATTAGGTAAATAAACAATGTCTTTCTCATTCTATATACAAAATTCCTTGCAAACATCTCTCACTATTACTTTTACTTCATATACAAAATAAAAATACTATATAAAGAGCAAGAGAGAACCTCCACCAACACAAAACTCTGCAACACCACACTCCACCAACACACGGACAAATCAGTGCTTCATTGTTCACTGGTGGTGGATTAATCACGCCCCATCCCACCATAGCGGCCCAGGGAAGACCCGAGGGTGGCAGTGCAGTGAGATAAAAGACCAATTACTGCCAGGTTTGCTAATTACCAGCCTGGACTCTGGGTGAATATTGGTGCACTTTTTTTTACTATTTTGTTGACGGTGAAAAAAAAGAGTTCATATTAATGCTCCATTTTTCTGTTGGGATTTGGCTTAACAAAAATGTTAATTACAATCTTTGAAGACTAAAATATTAAGGGAGTTGTCCCCTGTTTATAAAGAAGGCTAGCATTAAATTCTACAATACAGTATTTACAAAAATAGTGCAGTATTCAGCCATGATGAAAACCGTTCGGGTACAGTATGTGTAAAACACAAACTGCCACTGTAAACTATTTTAAATAACATTATCTTGTTAATTAGCCTATGACTCTTGGGAAGGCACAACAATAACCTACTCTCATTAGACTACATAAAGGAGTGAAGCCGTGGAATGAAGTCTAGTCTGGGCTCCAAAGTACGTGAACATTGTGAAGCCAAGGCAGTTCATTTATCATTTTATACTGTACTGTATATTGTTTATTATTATCATTATCATTATTACTGTATCATTATTATTTTTTATTATCATTTTATTATTATGTACTATTATCATTACTATTATTGTTATTGTCATTATAATAATAATAATAATAATTATTATTATTATTATTTTTATCATTATCATTGTTGTCATCATTATTGCTTTATTATTGTTAACACAAGAACACATAGTAATGAAATCAGTCACCCTCAAAAGCTTGCTTCATGCCAAGTTCTGTGAGCCACTAATCCTCTTGCCTAGAGAACTGGGGTGAAGTTGAGGATTCCATGTATACTACAATGCTCACTTTTTCCCACCCGCCACCATGTGCATTATACAAAATTTGAAAATCATCATCACTTTGGATTACTTCACTTAGATCATCTACTGTGTTGGTAAATTGTACCATATTCTAAATTATACATTTGGAAAGTTGAAGTTTATTATTTAAAAAAAATTGTGTTCTCATCGATACTTTCACACCATGAATATTTGTTATTACTGATTTAGAAAGTAAACATTTGATACAAACATATCCATCATCAGAGAAAGTGCATACAATATTTCTTCTGAAGTAGAAGAGACTGGGGTATTTAGTGCTACCCGTTCAAAGATTCCTCATAAATGGCATACTGCAAGTTTGTGTTTTTTCACCATAAAACAATCACACTCACCTTGACAGTCTGGGTGAAAAGGACTGAGGATACAATGGAGGACAGAAGAGCTGTGAGCCACTTAGTTACTTTGGCATTACCAAACTGAATGCCATATGCCCAGAGGAAGAAGACAGCAGTACCGATGCTAACAGCACACAGGAACCAAGCCACCAGTACAGGCTCAACTTTCTTCGTCGCCCCTGAGGAGTGACAGATCAGTACCAGATTGGGGAAAGAAAGTTTGAGAGAAGGGAAGTAACTGTCTGAAGGAGCCTAAGTTTAGCTAGAACTATTGTACCAATGTCTACAATTAGTTTTGAGCTTCTATGTCAATTTAAGTATAATACAGGTATGAATTTGAAGAACAGTTAGACAGAGAACCTAAGGATGACTTACCACTTTGTTCTTATCCTTGTCCTTCTCCTGTTGTGCAATGAGCTCCTTTAAGGAAACAGTTGAATTGAGAGTCGTGGGTTTAGGATCCAGGGAGTAAGAGAAATTTCCGCTACCCTCTGACTCCACATCGGGGCTGCTCGGCCAAACAGCTTGAGAAACTTCAACAACAACTGCATTAAAAAACAATACTTACCTTGATGTGGCTTCTTCCATGGCCAATCCCAAGATGGGATCATCTGATAATGAGTAATTCATCATTATGAAAGAATAAGTGTAACATAAATAAGAAGGGATTTTGTTTTACTTCAACTCGTAATTACATCACTATATTATAATGTTCCCATCATCATTAAAATAAAAAGGAGTCTCCATTACATCTCACATCCACTTTTCTACTTTAATACAAATAGCTCCCACCATATATCATGGATTAACACTATACACTGCAACCATAACTAACATTCACTTGTCATCACATCACATATCAACATTGAAAGTTCCTATCATGTCTCTCTCCCACATGCTACAGAATTAGTGTACAAGTACAGTACTATACAGGACATGCCATACCTGCACTTTCTCGCTGCTTTCTGAGAGCTATCTGCAGCCTGGACTCCTTCACCTTACGAGGGCGGGACTTGCGGAAGAAGAAAACAATAGCAAAAGAAGGCGGGAACACGATGAGGTTGGTGATGAATCCAATACCCAGGGCCTGAGGGGAAATACTGACAGGACCCAGCCTCAGTCCCCCACCGGCACCATCTTCTGGAACCTGGGGAAGGAATACATTTGCTAAACTTCTTGTATCTAGTTTTATAACACAGAATTTCAGTGAATTTTTACTTTGAGATCCAACTGGGTGCTAAAATGTCCAAACATGAGTGAGGAAACCCTGCCAAATCTAGTACAGTGGTTTGAAAAATGTGTTACCACCAACCTTCTGGTAGAACATGGCATTGACCAGCATGGAAAGGTACAGGAGAGCCATGCAGGAGGAGAGGCGCTGTACTCGGGTGAAGCGAGAGCGAGGTGGCCTCAGGAATACACTGAACCACAGATGGTCATCAGCCATGCTCTTGTCCACTGAGTGGGTGAATACATGAGACAGATCTCTCAGCTGTTCTTCACCAGCTACAGCAACAAGCCTGTCAATCTGAGAAAAGCAAGTATGGTAGCCGAGATAAGGAACTAGTCAGTATTTAAGCATACAGTACATTACAGTTAGTCAAAAGATATTTACCTGCCTGAAGCAATAAAAATTATGCAATAAGATGTACTGTATATGGTCAAAAGATGAAAAAATATTGAAACATATTAATAAAATGTGGTCAAAGAATAGAAAGATAATTATGTGGTCAATAATTAGCAATTCATTTAATTCTCCATTCTCTGCTTACCAGTCCATCACCCTCCTCAACGGCCAACCACTGATTGCAGATAAATTGGAACTGCTCGCTGGTCTGTATGTCCAGCACCACCATGTACCCCAAGAACCAAGAGCTGCTCCGACCCTTTCCACCATTGTCATGCCAGATCCTTAGGTAGTGCAGTGGCCCCAGTGGTCTGTTGAGGTGATAAATTACAATATGTTTATAAAATATACCATAGTCACAATATTTCTTGGGAAGTTAGTTTTCTTCTTGAGAAATATACCGTACATATATAAATATATCTTAACACAAAGATTGAACAGGACATCCAAATGTGTTACAAGCATCCCACCATTTCTCTAAACACACACCTCCCAACCATCATAAGCCAATTAGAAAATCTTGCCATAGAACAGCTGAAAGAACTAAAATATAATGTCTTCAGAAAGCTGTCTAAAAATTTGTCAGGAGGCTGGAGGCTACCAATTCCTCCAATTTGTGCCAAGAAAAACATGCTCAATACAGTTTACATTGTCTGCTTTGTCACCCAATGTGGAGGAATCAGAAGTCTCTTACTTAACAAAAAAAATACAAAGCCTTTATAACTCCTGCCCTGTCTCCTAGTCGTCCTCACCTGCTGGTGGCCATGAGGTAGTGATCCACAGATCCCCTGGTCAGAAGTGGACGGGAGGTTTCAGCTTCATTGAGAGTCCGTACATCTGATTCCTCCCAATCTCCAGCAATCAGAAACTGAACCTGGAAGTGAGATATTTACAGGTTATACCAATCATCTTCTTAGGTGAAAAATTCTCTCCTAACCTTACCACTAGTTATGGTAATACAGTGCTGTAAATGTAAATACAAAATTTGGGACACACATGACCACGAAAGAAATATTATAACAGACTTCAAAAAGTGAGGGATTTATAAAATTTGAGAAGAAAAGCTTAAATAATAGAACCTGAGATGAAACAAATCCTGCATCACTCAATAAAAGGGAAGAGAATTTGAGAGATTCAAGAAAGAGTATATACATATCCCATGATACCTATGACTACAGGGTATAACATGAAACTCTATAAAAAGAGAAGAATAGAACTTGTGACAAGACCTTGGACTTGGTGCCAGCATTGGGGATGTGAGGACATACAGATACTGGTCACTGGGTTCGTTGTCACCCACCTTCTCCACATCTCTTCGATCCTTGCAGAGAGAGAGACAATATAAACAATTCATATTGATTATATGGTATTCCTCTTTCTTAAAAGATTGGAATTTGTTATTACCAGTTATCCTCATTTGAAGAAAAAACGGGTTGTTATGAAGTAGTCATAGAAACCCTGGCAAGATTCACATTATCCTTGTATGCACCACCATATAATGTAACCCAAAAGACTCACCTTGATCCTAGCGTACACAAGGCCTATGAAGTACAAGGCAAGGGATATAATCAGCGTAAGATAGATGGTGAGGTTGTCCAAGAAGCCAGCATTAGCAAAGACATAGGAAAAGTCGATGGCATTGGGGGCAACAAAGAAACCGGAACCGAAGGAAGTGAGATGGTTGCAGGCACAAGTGGTTATGGTTGTATTGGCTCCCACAACCTGTAGGGATAAGGTTCATCATGGTTATCAAATATTAAAAAAATCTGGCACTAAATACTGTACAGTACTGTACTAAAGGGTGTTTCATGTCCTTACTTAAGTCCACATCATCACAATCATAAATACTGTATGATGATAGGGGAACACAAACTGGAAGAATATCTCTCTCAATAGTTAGTTGAAGAAAAGAACTTCAGTCACTATAATTTGCATTTAACAACTGAAAAATCAATTGGTGAAAATCTAATGTTTCTGGCAAACATGAAAATTGCATTCTATAGACTAAATAATATACTATAAGTCTTTTTTTCTAAGGAGATTTAAGCTATGAAGATAGACTGACAAATTTGGAATAATTTACAGGATGAAGTCGTGTACAGTATGAAGCTAGTTCTCAAAATTATATAAGTAAGAACATACATCATGTAGACAAAAGAGACTTGCAGGATTATCCTATACTTTACTGTACTGCATGCATTATGCTTAATTATGCTTCAGTATGAATTAACAATGCCAAAGGTATTCTTTCCTATACAGTAGTAGGCCATATACAAAGACATTTTCCCAGTTAGGCTAGCAGACAAACAAAATTGTTATTCTTTGTGGATTATAATGTTCTGCCACATTCTGCAATTTAAAATTATCCGTATATTTAATTCTCTTCTTCAAAGATATATATTCTATAACATATTCAAACCTTCATTGCTTAAAATTCCACTCTTATCACTGTTATACAAGTGAGTGTCACCATTAAGTTTTGCCTATCCTATAATATTTAATAAATATGTAATAAAGAAATATATTTATTTTTCAGTCCACTCCTCAGAAGTTTACTTACTCTGCATCCCTCACTACTCCAGCTTAGCGTCTCCTTGTTGAAGAAAAGGCAGGAGGACACAAAGGACGAGAAGGAGTAGCTCTCGTTGAAACCCGTGGCAAAGCTGTATATAAAGGTGCCGGGGGGGAGGGTCCTCAAAGCAGGGATGCTCTTCTTGCTGGAGGGTGAATATGAAAGGGCTAACATGGAATATAAAATGTTTTAGTAAATTAGAGGGGAATGATTTCTTTAAAATGGATAAAGAAATTACAGTAGAACGCTCAGTCTGTGTCTGTGTGTTCTTATGTGTGGTACAATGTGAAAGAACTGGTAGCAACATAAAATATTTGGACATCTTACTGCTGTACAACTCAAGCAGAATTATTTAAACTTCCATCTTATAGAGTTAACTCCATCAATCTCCTCTTTTTGGGCCCTACACAGGAATAGTCTTAATTAAGATTGACAATGACCATGTTCTAGTACAATATGATGGTTACATGATATACTGTTCAATGTTCACTTACCACAGCCTCAGTCATGTTGTAGTGTCCAATACCGATGGAATATGTCCCGGTGGCCTCCCCTATTGTCTCAGAGTCCAGAAATAGCTCATAGAATCCTGTGTCTGGTGACGGGAGAGAAGAGAATACCATTAATAATTACTTTTGGTACCATGCGGAAAATAGACCATTACGTATGACAAACACGGCAGATGAGAAGAATGAACAAAGTTAAAGCATACAGAAGCTGTATATCAGTAAAGAAGGAAAAAAGATTATAGCACCGTATAAGGAGAAAAAAAGATAGTTAGTGGCTTCTTTGCTAACACAACTTGGGATGGCATTAACTTTAGTTCTGAGTACAAGTACAGGAATTTTTCTGGTACCTAATACAATAATCCCATTGATGATTGTTTTTAAACAGAATTACATCTACTCTTTCAGACTAACATATTTTAAGTCCATTAAGAGAGGAATTTTTCTGGTACCTAATACAATAATCCCATTGATGATTGTTTTTAAACAGAATTACATCTACTCTTTCAGACTAACATATTTTAAGTCCATTAAGAGAGGATTTTTTCTGGTACCTAATACAATAATCCCATTGATGATTGTTTTTAAACAGAATTACATCTACTCTTTCAGACTAACATATTTTAAGTCCATTAAGAGAAAGTCCATTGACAGAACAAGAAATATTGTGACTTCCTGTCCAGTTCCTGTCTGGTATCTTTCAAGTCAGGCAAGTTATGAATCAGCAAATTAGTAAATTCCTACAAGTTACTAACATTCTTTTCAGCAATGCTTAATCAGTTTATTAGTGTCAATTATTAAAGAACTAGTAATAAAATAAGTTTGGAAAGCAATAGGAAGTACAGTACAAGATACAAACTTGGTTGAAAGAGCATAAAGGGATTAATACCGGAGAAAAAAATATTATTGAGAGAATTTTTGAAACGGTTCTACTGCATCTTCTGACCTCCAATTGAACTAAACTGAAAGTCTCCCACTATGTAGGCCTACTGTACTTACCAGGGTGATAGTTAAGTTCATTGAAATAGAGGAGATTTTCAGTGTGTTCAAGAGAACCATTGAGCTCCGAGGAAGACCAGGCCAGGACCCACTGGCTGGCATCAGACTGGTTGCTGGGGCTCACAAGGACTGACACTCCCAAGTTGGGTAGTGGCACTTCTACCTTGTGTATGCTCAGAGGCATTGTATTCGACACTCGTGGCTCTGGTGGAGAGGGAAATATGGTACTGTGTAGTAAAGGTATTGCACAATATTCTGGATTTTATTTTACATTTGGCTTTGGTCCTAGGCTTCAAGCACGTGCAAAGGATCTATGCCTATCTCTCCGTCTCATTTTATCTAAGTACAGTAAGTCTATTTTTCTATTGGCTTAAATACTTATAAATTTGTCAGTTTACATTTAATTATCTCTTTCTTTACAAGCCTGCTGATTAATACTCGGAGCTTTGGCAGAAAAGTATGTTGTTTTTGTTGTTGTTGATATTATTTATCTATGTATCCTCCTACTTACTCAGTTTTATTCTATCTACATATCTGTACAGTACACTTATTTTTACTCTTTCTATCCAGTTGACACTTGAGGATCTAACAGAGGAAAGATATAAAGTACCTGTACAGTATATTCATGCCCATAAAAGCAATACCAATATATCGGTTCAGTTATCCTTCCATCTGTCTATCTATCCCCAACCAATGTAGGACTGATCAAATTGGATTTAAAATTGAAATGAACTTTTATACAGACATTTTAGAACAGCAATAATTTAAAATAAATTATTTAGGACAAAAAGGACTTATAATGAAGTCAGAACAGAATTTTTTTGAAAACAAAGTGTCAGACAGAAAGAAAATATAAAACAAGTGTAGAAAACTTTGAACCATAATACAGATGATGAAAACAACAGAAGTAATGTGAAACATAATTTACTGATTATCAAGATAACACTACTAGAAATGCAACAACTGGGCTTATCTGCCACCAGAAAAGGTATAAATGAGGGTTTGAAAACTCTACTCACCAACCACTTCCGGCTCTACACTCCAACCCTCGTCTCGGGGAATGTGTATGATGAAGTCTCTGGTAGCATTGTGAACAGGAAGGGGATGGGATGCAGCATCTACCAGACTAAGCTGCACTGTGGAAGAATCATCACCCAGGGACTCACCATTTAGCCATCTGTGGAAGATTTACTGAGGCAATATTAAAACTGTGGAAGTACAGTTCTATATTTAGTGTCTCAATAATATTCCTCCTGTACATCTCTTCTAGCTTGATTACCTAAACATAATGAAAGTGTAATGTAACACCTTTATGTGAATAATCAGCTGTTTCCTTTAACATAATACATTTATTAAATTGCCAAAGATTATTACAAACAAGGCCCCCAGTTTCAGTTACTGGTATTTTAGTGGCATTTCTTGGACAACAAAGCCTCACCTGGATCCCCACAGTGATGGACTTGTTGGTGAGGCAATCGTCAGGTTCGCCTACAATGGAGCAGTAGCTGGGGAACACATATGTTGCTCCACCCACACCCACCACACGACCATCCAACTCTCCAGCGTCAAAGAAACCTGATAGAGGGAAATGAACTTACGGTACTTAGTTGCCCTAGGGAGATCCTTTATGGGGTCTCTGCAGACTCCAAGAAGCTGGCAGCAGATAATGTTGATGCATCACAACATATAATTAACTACCTCATGGAAATAGCAGAAGTAAGTTCCATTTATTCTTTTTCAGGATCACTACATACTTAAATCCTCACTCCCAGGTAACCATATTTTGCCACACCCTTTGTCTCAGTTTGTAAGCATAATATTACAGTTATTTTATAAGTATCTGTATTCTGTTGCAAACATTGATATTTAACAATAAATGGTCTAAACTCACTCTATATATCAGCCAAATATATACAATGTTTTGGGTTGTGGATAAATCCTTAATCATATTACAATTCAACTTACCAACAGCCATATTGACCTTTCCCCCAGCCTCCACTCTAGCTGGCTCCTCCCCCACCACAGCTGATGCCAGGAGGGACCCTTGTGCACTCCCCACCACACCCCAGCCTCCACTCTAGCTGGCTCCTCCCCCACCACAGCTGATGCCAGGAGGGACCCTTGTGCACCCAGTAGTGACTCCACCTGTACCAACACAACACATTACTTTATCATTTCTAATATTTAGGGTTAGATGGGAAAGGGTTTAGTTACTACATAACATCATTCACAGTTTCTAAATAAAATTCCAGTGGAGAGTAGCAACCTCAGTATATTCTATACAGTCAAAACATACAAAGCTCCAATAGGTAAATGTTTGATACCACATTAATATATAACCAACACTTACCTTCTTATTGGCATCTTCATCTTCCTCTGAAGGTAAGTACTCTTCCTCCACCTCTTCCTCTTCTTCATCTTCAGTTTGGTTCCAAATTGACCTCCGCAACCTTCTCCTTGCCATTGCTACCATTTTTTCCGCCCTCTTTTCACTGGTGCCATTTCCTTTCTTCACATTTTTATTTACACCCTATGGGAGAAGAGCTTTATGAAGAGGATAAAAAGATGATTCAATAAAGAGAATGTGAGAAAAGGAAGCAGATTCAAAGAAAGAGTAATAGAGGTTTGTAAGTACAAAGAAACCTGGACCTATTCTTCCACAGCCACATCCTGTGGGGAAGTTTCTACAGGATGCAAGGTATTATAAAAACAATATCTCATGTATTCATTCTCATAACATAGTCCTGTAAAGAGAGGCTTGGAAGGGGTAGAGGATTGACTGAAATAACAAAAGTGTTGTGTATTGTATGTAAATATAAAGCAACAGAAGATTTTCTGGCATACTGTTCCCAGGATACAGCAAAGTGTTAGTGATATTTGACTGTTTGTTGAAGAGTATCAAACTATCACATCATTATGAAAACAATCATAATTACTATTCCCTTCCTTTCATCCCAACCTCATCCAGAGGTGATGCCTCTACCGGTAATTTATGAGTTGGCATTCATGATCTACATAAAATTATGGTATATTTAAGTATTTTTGGTTCAATAACTTGAAAACTAGAGACAATATCATAGAACATTTTAACTTTAGAATTCCTTTCATTATTATATGAAGTGAGGATAGTTCTTGGGACATTACGTATATGACACAATAAATAAACCTTTTAATACTTCTCTAAGGTAACAGTGGCTATATTTTTTCTCCAACAATTATCTGCCCTACAATGCATGATACAGTTTTGAGCAAGTGTACCGTAAGGAGACTAGCAGTGGTAGCCAGAGCCCCAGCAGCAAAGTCCTTCTGTTGAGCCAGAGGGGCAGTGCTGTCTGCTGCCCCAGCCAATGTCTTCAAGGCTGCCACAGCACCTTCCTGGCTCTCCTTAGGTAATGGGTCAGCGATGGAGCCCAGGATGTTGTTCACCTGCATCAAGGAAAGATTTCTTGAGCAGGTAATATGGTAACTTGATGTGGAAGGAATGAAGAGATAACTAGTCTTACTATTGTATGTATGTTCTTATTAAAACATAAACAGACATAGTACAGTATCTTCCTCCTGCAATATTTTCTTATCACAATAGAGTGTGGTCATACTATATCCCTTCCTCCTTATATACAGTAATACTGTTCCCATATTATCAAGAGTTGAGTGTCACCTATTTTCTTCTTCTGTCTTAAGGATCCACAATGGAATTAATGGAGTATGTACCTATAAGCAATGATACATTTTATGATCTTCCTATACCAGATTAAATAGTGATTACTATACTGTACCTGTAGGACTTCATCCATGGAGGTGATAGAGAACTTGTCCACAGAACTGAGCATGTCCTTGTTCTTTTCCTGGGTTGCTGATGATTCATCTTCTTCCTCCTCATCATTTGCTTTGTTATCTGATATGAAGAGAGGACTTCAGTTACTAAATCTCCATTGGTGGAAATTCTATTCAGTAATTATCTAATACCAAAATATTAACAAAAACACTGTAATGTCAATTACAAGTACAGTATTATAATAATTATTATACTGTAGTACCGGTAATCAGTTGTAGTATTAGTGCGTTGTGTAGTAAAGGACAAGATATTTGGGAGGGTGAAAGGTTTGGATCAAAATGGTGCATGGTAGAAATCACAAGGAGGAGATGCACACATAAGTTAGGGGAAAATTTGGGTCGGTGGAGCAACTTTGTTGTGGAGGGTAGTGCATAGTTTCCTGTCATTATATATGGTATGGAAGTGTGAATGAATGTGTGCAAATGGGAGAGTGACTGATATAAAGAGAGAGTGGACACATTCTCTGGTGCTCTTGCTTGAGGGAGGGAGCTCTCAAGAGTGGTCGTTTTGAGTTGATTTTGTCTTTTATATTCATAACTATTATTCCAGATATCCAGGGTCTTTTCTTACTTCCTTTCCCTCTTTTGTCTAACCTTCAGAATCTTCAGCTTCCGAGGGCAGAGTGATGCCCATGAGTGACTTCTCAGCAACATATCCACACGGGTCTGATCCGTGAGAGAAACGTGAGGGGGAGGGGAGGGCTGGACCAAGTAAGGAGGGAGTGTTGGAACAGGGAAGACTGGAGACTTTTCTGCCGTGGCCACCCCCTTCGGGGGAGTTCCCGGAGGGAACGAGGCGTCAGAGCTATAGATAGATAGATAGATAGTCTGATCCCTTGCACTTACTGCCTTCAATCGTGTTTTCCTGTAAGAGAATGATTGTGTACATTATAAATAAACATAGGAGAATTTCAATATGGAAAGAGTAAGGGGTTAGGAAGGGATAAACATGGAGTGGAGTTCTATACATAATAGATTTTAGTTCATCCAGGACAACTAGAAAGTGATATTTAGGTTATTTTTCAAATGGAACAGAATAATGTCTCATTTGTTCATGTTCTGTAATGTTTTGTTCATTAATGTGATAAACTACTGAATATGAAATTAACTTTCAACTATGAATCTCCAAATTCTTGCAGACTGTCTGTAGCATAATATTCAAAATATTTACATCTAAAACACTGATTACATGACACATAATACAGTATGAGGAATGATATGATAACTAAATTTTGCCTGATAATTGTCACTGTGTCCCTCCAATTTGAGAAGGGCTTGGCTTTACTTACCACTCAATCTGTATGAGTATAAAACCTTTGACATGGTTACAGTTGGCTCCACATTCTCATTACTTAATGTGAATGATTTTATTTGGATTTGTGTCACCATTTTTACCCACGAATGATCCTGCAAGTCAACTATTAGTTAGATGTTTGAGAAATGGAGTACATCAATATTATTATAAATCTGGAACACTAACCTGGTTTGATATTCTTTGAAGAGTTCCTGTGAGGGAAGAAGAGGAATGACAACAGCAGTCATGTACAAAGTTTCTGCTCCCAGCTGATCTGATACACCTGCCCACAGTGTTAGGTTGGCATAGGGCAATATCACCTTGGAACTGAATGTTAGAGTTACTTTTTCTCCTCGTTCAGTGGTGGCTGCAAGCAAGGACACAGTGTTTATCTTGATTGTTGCAAACATTGCTGCTACTACATACACATGCATGTACGTATGTATAAATGTAAATTACCAATATAAACAGACTTGAAGCATCAAAGCTAATGATGAGAACCAACATTAACACACAGACATAAACTAGAAAACAGATATAAAACAATTAGTGCATCATATATTTTGACAATAACTTACTGGTGAAAGAAAGGGATGGAGAAGAAGACTGATAACAAAATGGCAACAAAATTGAGAATAAAGAAGATTAAGTTAATCATTTGCTGATAAATGAAAAAAACATTAAAAATAATGTATTCCCTTACCAAAAAAGGAATACTTGGGTATTTCAAAACCCTCAGTAAGTGCAGTGACAATGAGGGTGGGTGGCTCTTCCCTTCCTACTCTCACCTCCACCTCAAAACTCCCCTCTTCCTCTTCCTCCTCCTCTTCATCCTTGTGTATGTCTTGCATCACCTCAGCAGTGCAGGTTCCTCCAACTGGTGCCTCATTGATCCTTATCCGCTGAAGAGCCAACCCTGTATCATAGAAAGTTGGTTTGATACACTCATCCTAACATGAAATAATATGAAATTGGAGCAAAGTATTATCAAGAGCAAATAATTTCTGATTTATGCAACCAAGGGCAAGTTTGTGAAAGTCATAGTAGTGAATTATGATAAAGAGATACATATATACATATTATTCATGTGAGGCACCAATTATGAAATACTGGTTTTATCATCAACTTTATCACCAACATTTCTTTCTCTCCTTCATCACTCATCCTCTGCCCTATCTGAGTTATTGTATACTCACCCTCAGATGTTTCTCCGGGCCGTGTGGCTGTCACTTGGACATCAAATGTACGGAACTGAGAGCCAAACTTGACCCAGAAATCATCCAGGAGAGCCAACTTCCGTTGATTCAATCCTGGCAAATGTGAAAAATACAACAGTTAATTTTATCTTTCTTACTAATGAAAGAAAGGGATGGAGAGGAAGACTGATGGACAGTTCCTTCATACTCAAATTTTTTTACTACAGTACTTTAATCAACTTACCTCTACTCTATTCTTTAAAATTACTATCTCCTCTTCTTCAATGACACACAACTTCATCTTTCCTCTCCTCACATTATTTTTGGTGCTTCTTTCTCTCACAACCTCTCCTGGAGTGATCACATTGCTTCTCTAGCTAAAACTGCCTCAAAGGTGTTTGGTGTGCTGCACAATTTCCATGAATTTTGTAAATCCACACAGCTGCTGTCTTTGTAAAGGAGTCTCATCCAACCAGTATGGAGTACAGTACAGCTTTGATATATGGGAGTATCAAATCCCTTTTGTCTCATTAATTCTCCCCATCATACTGACACTTCACCACAAAGTTGCACAATTCTCTCTCTCTTCTATCATTTTTACTGGACATTCTAAATTCATTCAAGTACACAACTGGTTATACCTAACTCTGAAATACTCTCCCTTCATCCATCTTTCCTCAACAATATGAGTTGTCCTCCTTCAAATGTAATGTGTATTGGCATTTTAAAAGAACTATTGTTTGATGACTTTAGACCTCCCTCACTCTATTTTAACTTTGGAAGTAAGAACATTAGGTGAGCTCCTTTCCTTTATTCCTCACCTTTCTCAGTAAAGCACTGTAGAGACAAAAACATGCACTTTACACACCTATAGCCACATCCATCACATCAAGGGACTGAATCAGGGACCCGGCCACACCTGCCACATTCAAAGGTACCTTCCCACATCCATCACATCAAGGGGCTGAATCAGGGACCCGGCCACACCTGCCACATTCAAAGGTACCTTCCCACAGCCATCCTCTCCCACAGCTTCTTCTCCAGCCTAAAGCAAAGAAGGGAGATCAAGAAGATATTTTTTAAATAGAAAATTGCAACATCCAGTAAGACTATTATGGAGGTCATATTAGGATTCAAAACTGATATTGTACAGTACCCTGAAAGCTAGAATAATAATTGATGCCACAATTATATCACTCATAAACAGATGCCGAGATAAAAGAGGGGTCCTACAATCCATAACATTTATGCAACCCTCCATCACCACACAAATTTTCTTCTAATCAAATCTGACACACAGGCCTCTCACAATCACAATCACACATGTCTCCCTCTCATTTTCACCATGCACTCCCCCCTCCCAAATCATTCGTACGGCTCTTCCACCACCTCCACCACACAGTCTTCCTTCTCACCTCCACAACACAGCCACTCTCCAGAATCAGCTTTTGTGGATTGACAAGCTGAGCGCCTTCCACCTGCCGACAGATCCAAGGGGGTGAGCAGGCTGACGTCAGGGTTGGTGGGTCACCCTCCACCACCTCCACTTCCACTCCTGTCCCACTAGTACGCCCGTCCTTGCTCCTTGTCTAGAGGAGTGACAAAAGAAGTTGTGTAATGCTAAAACTAGAGTATTTAATTAACTGATTTGATCTTTCCTCTGTATGTTTTTAATTATCAACTTAGCTTCCCAAAACTGGTTAAGTTAAGGCAAATTAGTATTTCATTCCTCTCCATCATTATGTCAACTATAGCCCCCTTCTTTTGAAATTCAGTAAATTATTGTACAGTATTTTTTCCTTACATATTACATAGGGGACTATTCTAATCCATGAAGTATTATAATAAAAGATAGACACTTTGCTATTGTGTTGTTTAACAGCTAACATTTTATACATAACCCGTGGTGAAAATACCCTGACCTTCTTATACTCCTTCCTTAGCAAATGCTTCATGCACATAGAAAATATTCAACTACCCTTCATTGCATCCAATACTCATCTCTACACACTGTAAATGAGGCTATAAAAACAAAGCTTGTGAACAAATTCAAGTAAGAGGCAACCATGAGCCTAGGTGTTTAAGTATAGGGAGCATATGTGTGTGTTAGCCAGAGCCTACAGTTGAGTAAATAAAGTAAATTAACTAGGCTGAATAGGTTAATGCCATTTCTGAAATTTAGAATAAATAAAGGTATAAATATAACTATGACATTTGACACTTTAAATTACATACCCATACCGTATTACTAATGATGTAAGGTTTTAAAAACAATTACTTACAGCAACTTCAATCTTGTATGTAATGTAAGGAGTCCTGAAGAGGTTGACACTAATGCTGAAGTTAGGGCTAGCATTAGACATCATGCCTGGTCCCTGTCCCCAACACCCTCCTCCCTCGTGTCCCTGCCCAGTGCCATACTCCTCCCTGCTGGTTGGTGGATCTGAGGTGACCTTCTCACCCTCTGATGGCAGCTCCTCCCCCTCTTCTCGGCATTGCCAGGTGAAGGACACCAGCTGCACAAGGAAGGGATACATTAAATGAATGATCAATTAAAAAACAAAACAAAAAACACTAATACCTGCAGTGGAACAACAAGCATGATCATATAAGGATTTGACCAACAGTAGTGCCAATTAACCAAGGTAAGTATTTAGCACAAATGGAGGTCAAAGATATGCAATTTGTAATGACATACCGGTACCTTAAGACATATTGTGAGTATAAAGCAGCATTATAATTGTCAGCCCAAGTTCTTTAGTTATGTAAAGAAAACTTTGTGACCCATTCAATATATCAAAATCAGCTGGAAATTACTTTAACAGATAAAATACAGTAGTACAATGCAGTACTACAAAATTAATAAAACTGGTAATGGTTTGTTAACATACTAGATAAATCTTAATTGTTTTTAATAAAATTTCATAGTATTCTTAGACATCAACTTGAAAATGATATATGTACTATATAATATAGACACGCATGTTAATTTAGAAAAAAAAAAACTTTAAAATACTGTATTAACACTCAATAATACATTTACTACTCCTACAGCTGACAGCATAAATTCGCGTCCATCTCGTGTACTTAATAATGCTAATATGACCAGATAGTTGCATTCTGAACTAACAACATGTGTGATTTATCATATGTGAAGTATATGTCATCTCTACATTCAAATTGTGTTACAACATCAATACAGCTCATACATACTGTAGGTGTAAATGAAGTGAACTTATGCTGCCGACTGTACATACCATTCAGAGTTTTTCAAAATCTGAATGGCAATGTTTCATAGGTGAAGGCCAAAATTCCATTACAACAATTAACACCAACAAAGCTGACAAGACTCACAGGGATTTCTGGGTAGTCGGGATCAAAAGAAAAGTGGCCAGGGTTGAGGTTGAGAGTCTGTAGGGTAGGCCTACCCCGACGTATCCTGGGAGCTCCCCCCTTCACTGCTACCACCACAAGATCACTTTTTCCCACATTTACCCCCGATTCACCAGTTATGGTTTCCCAAACCAACACTCCATCCTCATCTGTGAAAAGTGAATATGAAAAGGAAATCCATCTAGTGAGGTAGTATGCTTGATAGTACAGGTATGCCATAAACTCTGATAGTTAAACATCATTAAATATCCTACTTCCATTAGATTTACTATTACCAGTAATATCACAGAAACTTATTGATTATTGATACTACATGACCATGAAGCCATTACAGTATTAATTTCAACTCGGAGATATGTTTTGTTCTTAGTTTGAATGGGAAGCACAAACTTATTGCAGTATCCTGAATAACAATTCAGCTTCCTTTATGCAAAAGAGAGTGGAAGATTTACAGCTTTATGTACAGGTGAATACACATAAATGAGAGACAGATGTACAGTTAAACCTCGTTATTTCGGACCCCGTTATTTCGGATTTCGGTTATTTCGGACACAATCCGCTGGAGATTTTTTTTTGTCTGAATTTTGGTTTCTCTATTTTTTCCTATTATATTTTTTACATTATACAGTAGGTATATTATTTACACATCATTACATACCTATTTATGTATATATACAGTTGACTCGCGAATAAATCCGAGGAGTTCTTATACAAAATGAGTGAAATCATTATGAACATGTCGTCTGCGAAGCGTGGGTGTGAAGCGTGGGTGTGTGTGTGTGTGTGTGTTGCCACCACTTCTCCCGCACTCCTTCCCCCCCCCCCCCTACCCTCAGTCTCCATTCACCCTAGCTCAAGGTCAAGGGAATATAGGCCTAACATGGGTTGTCACCTTGTGTTTGACTCGCTCATTTTTAGTAATTTACGAGTTAACCACCAGCTTCATGCCAGGTGGTGCATTTACAAAACGGAAGGTCATGTCCTTCGATAGAAAGAAGGAGATGTTTCTGGAATAGATAAAGGAGAAGGAAACACCAGAGTACAGTATGGCTAATAAAATGTAAACAATCGATATCCCGTTATTTTCCCCCTTCCCCCTACCACCTAGACCACTACCACGCATGCGTGATTTGTTATCTTTACAAGCGCGGGTTGGAGACTTGGAGTGGTTGTGTATCACTACATCATTCTTGTTTTTATTAAACAGTATTAAATAGCTACTCTGATACGTCCCACTATACGATCACGGCAAGAAATAAACTCATCTCTTCACCACACAAGGTAAATAACATTTAGGTATATTATTTACACATCACTACATACCTATTTATGTAGATATATCTGTATTTTGTGTTAATTTTTGTACAAACACGTTTTTTTTTTTTTTTTTTTTTTTTCGTACCCCTCGTAAAAATTCGTCGCAATTACGGTCAAACCGCAAATACGGACACCCTCTCCCCCCTATTAGTCCGAAATAACGAGGTTCAACTGTATTCCTTATACTGTAATCAACACTTCCCTAAGAGTTAGGAGCCATGTTTCAACAAATCATTGCAAATCAATGACACTTGGTTATAAAAAGTTATAGCTTCAGAAAATCAGAAGTGATTACTCATGTAACACTACCTGTGAGTAATACTACTCTGTATTATCGTTAATATTTTAACATCAAGTGTCGAATAATATAATTGCTGGAATATGTTTTTTAATGCAAGAAAACTAAATAGTTTATGGTAAGTGAACATGAACAAAATAATTTTTAACTATCTTTTAATATATTTAATGACAATCAAGTGATGTCAATCAAAATGTCAAAATTGGAAGTCTCACTTGTCCTAGATACATTGTAGATGACTGTCACACTATACAGTCCATAGTGGAGTGTGCGTGGAGGCAGGTACAGCGTTCCTTTAGTTGTGTCCACAGTCTCTGGCAGCTTCACCACCTCAGTATCATTGATATTCATCACTACCCAGCCTCAAGGAATATACAGTACAAGTTCAGCTGAATATTTAGTTATCAAACAGCCAGTCATATAGACACACCCACCACTCCTGACACACCCACCACTCCTGACACACCCACCACTCCTGACACACCCACCACTCCTGACACACCCACCACTCCTGACACACCCACCACTCCTGACACACCCACCACTCCTGACACACCCACCACTCCTGACACACCCACCACTCCTGACACACCCACCACTCCTGACACACCCACCACTCCTGACACACCCACCACTCCTGACACACCCACCACTCCTGACACACCCACCACTCCTGACACACCCACCACTCCTGACACACCCACCACTCCTGACACACCCACCACTCCTGACACGCCCACCACTCCTGACACGCCCACCACTCCTGACACCTGAAAAAATTGGAAAAAAAATAAAGATTGTGTATGTAAAAAAAAAAAAAATTGTTTGAATGTATATATAGAAATTTGTTTTGTGATGTGTAGTTTCATATAAACCTATGAATTGTACATACATTTTTTATTTCCTATGTGTGTGTATGTGTGTGTGTATGTCAAAAAAAAAAAAAAATTGTTTGAATGTATATATAGAAATGTTTTTTGTGATGTGTACTTTCATATAAACCTATGAATTTGATATATATTTTTTATTTTCTGTGTGTGTGTATGTATGTGTGAGCAAAAAAATGTTTTTTGCTTTCAAAAGTATATATAGAAATCTTTTTTGTGACCTATAGAATCATATAAACATATAAATATTATACACATTTTTAATTCTCTGTGTGAGTGTGTGTATGTATGTGTGTGCCAATAAAAACAAATGTGTTTGAAAGTATATATAGAAATGTGTTTCGTGATGTGTACATTCATATAAACATACAAATATTATAAACATTTTTGAAAATTGACTCACCTTTTTTACATAGGGAACATTGGGGTGATGTTTAACAGGCATTAGTACCAGTATAAACCTCTCTAGGAATTGTATACCAGCGGTTGATGATACACCCATATACAGAAATATACCATACAAGGTTGTGTTTGGATTTTAATTTTTTTTGTCTTTGAATGTATATATAGAAATTTGTTTTATGACCTATACAATCATATAAACCTATAAATTTGACATAAATTTTTAATTTCCTGTGTGTGTGTATGTATGTATGTGTGTACAAAAAAAAAAAAATGTGTTTGAAAGTATATATAGAAATGTGTTTCACGACATTTAGAATCATATAAACAAATAAATATTATATAAAAAAAAAAAATTGACTCACCTTTTTTACATAGGGAACATTGGGGTGATGTTTAACAGGCATCAGTACCAGTATAAACCTCTCTAGGAATTGTATACCAGTGGTGGATGATACACCCATATACAGGAATATACCATATAATACAGCCTTGGGGACCAGGTTTAATACACACCCTAATAATACACTCAGTATGGACACCACGATGCCACTCAGACGCTGTTCTGATGGGAAAAAACGGAAAAAAAACGGCGTTTAGAAAAAAAACGGGAAAAAAACACCGATTTATTAGAAAAAAACTGAGAAAACACCGATTTGAAATTAATGTTTAACAAAAAAATGGAAAAAACGGTGATTTGTTAGAGAATTTAGGGAAAAAAACATTGATAAATTTTAAATATGTTAAAAAAAAACACCGATTTATTAGAATATGTAGATTTATTAGAAAATTTAGGAAAAACACCGATTAGAAAATAATGTATTTGAAAAAACACCATTAATTAAATACTGTATGTAAATACGTAGGTAAAAAACACCGATTTGTTAGAAAATTTAGGAAAGAAATACTGATAAATTTAAAATATGTAGATAAAAACACTGATATTAATTAAAAACGGAAAAAAAAAATGATTTATTAGAAAATTTGGGAAAAACGGTGATTTATTAGAGAATTTAGAATAAAAATATATTAATATTTATATAATGTAAAAAACATATAACCATACACACATACATACAGATACAGACATACATACATATATACATACAGATACAGATACACACAGAGATACATGCATATGTATATATACATATATATATACATACATATAGATACACACAGATACATACAGTATATACATTTATAAACATATATATGTATATAGATACATATATTTATATATGTACTGTGTATATATAGAAATATATACATATGTATTATATATATATATATATATATATATATATATATATATATATATATATATATATATATATATACACAGTGGAAAAAAAAAAAAAAAAAAAAAAAAAAAAAACACCGAAAAAAAAAAAAAAAACGTAGAATTTGCTCACCTTTGACCCCTTCTATCTTTGGACTCTCCCCGGGTGCCTGTGTGGAACTCATGACGGTGAGTGCCGACGTGTGTGAGACCGTCCTGACACACGCAGGTCCCATAAACGGAGCACCAAACACACCACACACACACCAAGTTAATAAAACACCACAATACAATGTCATAAACGGAGCACCAAACACACCACACACACACCAAGTTAATAAAACACCACAATACAATATCAAAGTGGAAACCTGAACCCTTGGTCATATTACACTCAGGTTTACTTAATATTAAACTGGAAAGGAAGAAAGAAATAAGAATTAGTATTATTATTATTGTATATATATTTTTTATTTCATATTATATTCTGTATGTCTGTATGTATGTGTTCACACATATACAGAGTCTGTCTGTATGTGTGTACACACATACAGACAATATAGACAAAGTCAGTATATACAACTGTTATATATCATTATATGACTTTGTAAATTAATAAATAAAAAGAAAGAAAGAGACTGTATGTGTAACACACACACACACAGAAAGAAACAGTGTGTGTGTGTGAAACACAATTGTATATTGTATTTAATAATATTGTATTCTGTCTCTGTGTCACACACAGACAGAATACAAACAGTCTGTGTGTATATCAATAAATCACTGTGTGTTAAACACACAGTCAAACAAAAAGAGAGTATGTGTGTGTGTGTTTAAGACACACACACACAGAGTATATATATAATAGAGTATATAATAATAATGTATTAATATATAACAACCATATAATACTTACTGACATATATTTTCTTCTAAGAACACAAGGAAGAAGAGTAATAGTGACACCAATGTAACCATGCATGTGCGTTTTTTTGCAATTACAAGCGCGTGTGTGTACGTATGAGTCTGAAATTCGGCGTGTACATGCGCGTGTGTATGACAAACAAACGGTAAAAACGTGAATACTTACTGACAAATATTTTCTTCTAAAAACACCAAAAAGAACAGTAAGAGGGAAGCCGGAGCCGCCATGAACATACACCACACCGGCAACGGCTTACTCACACCAAACGGATTAATACACCAGCCACGTATGGACGGATCAGAGGGACGTATACCCTGAGGCATCACCAGTTTGTCTGTATATGTGTCATGGAGGAGATAGTCTAATAAAACCATTAATATTATACTGATGGGAACGCCAAAGTCGCCCAAAGCACGACCAACCTAAAATAGAAAAGAAAGAAATAAAGAATTAATTAATAATAATAATAATAATAAATAATATATATAATAATTAATTAATATATATTTATAATAATTAATAATAGTAATAATAATATATATAATAATTAATAATATACAATATACAATAATTAATAATAAATAATAATTAATAATAAATAATAATTAATAATAATTAATATTTATAATAATATATATATATGTATTAATAATGATAATAGTAGTAATATTTATAATAATAATTGTAATAATAATAGTATATATATATTATATATATATATATATACTGTATATAATTATATTTAATAGTAATAATAATAATGATATTAATAATATTAATATACTAATAATATATATATAATAGCAATTGATTATTATCAATAATATAGATAATATATATATAAAAAAAAAAAAAAAAAAAAAAAAAAAAAAAAAAAAAAAAAAAAAAAAAAACACTCCCGCTTCGTCCTAGAAACTTTGAATTCCTGAAGTGTTTTAATTTGAAGGCAATTATAAACGTTCCAAACATGAGTATCATGGAGAGTAAAGCGGTGTTTGGTTGTGGCAGCGTCTCCAGTCCATACGGGGCCGTGGTGGTGGTGGTGTTTGTTGGTGTGGCGTTTGTTTGTGCGTTTTCTTCGGTCCTGTATAGGGAAATAATAATAATAATATATATATTTATAATAATAATAATAATAATAATAATAATTTTAATAATAATAATAATAATATATATTTATAATAATAATAATAATATATATATTTATATTTATAATAATAATTGTAATAATAATAATAATAATAATAATATTAATAATAATTTTAATAATTAATATTTATAATAATAATAATAATATTATTATTTTTTTTTTTAAGTCAATTTTAATAAGTTAATTTTATTTTTAAATTCTAAATATAAATAATAATAATAATAATAATATATATTTATAATAAATATAATAATAATAATAATAATAATAATAATAATAATAATAATAATAATAATAATAATAATAATAATAATACATACATATTCATATCCATAGTATCCATATCCATAGTATTTGCCATGGTAGTAGTCATGAACTCCATAGTATCCATGGTAGTAGTATTAGTAGTAGTAGTATTTATATCTGCTAATACTGGCCTGTAATAATAATAATAATATTAATAATAATAGTAATATATATAATAATATATATAGTAATGTCTATAGTAATAGTAATAGTAATAGTATTTATATTAATAATAATAATAATAATAATAATAATAATAATAATAATAGTATTTATATTAATAATAGTAAATGTAATAATAGTATTTATAGTAATAATTGTAATTATATTAATAATAATAATAATAATAATAATAATAATAATATCTATAGTAATGATAATAATAATTGTATTTATATTAATAATAATAATAATAATAATAGTAAAAATAATATAGATATATATTTCACATAGAGAGAGATTATGTGTATATATATATATATATATATATATATATATATATATATATATATATATATATATATATATATATATATATATATATATATATATATATATATATATATATATATATATATACAGTATGTATGTATGTAAGTACAGTGTGTGTGTGTGTGTGTGTGTGTGTGTGTGTGTGTGTGTGTGTAATAATAATAATACTTACATTATTACATATTCACTAATTAATGGATGTGTTTGGAAAATCGCAATCAATTTTACAAACGACTCGTATATGAAAATCAAACACACAAGCGTCGAAAAAATCTCTTCGGTAAAACGTGTGAATTTCTTGACGATGGCGACGGCCTCAAACGCGGCCACCAGCAATCCAAACACCGTCATCCAAACACCGATCCAAACGCGCAGGCTCAGGAAGTCCAGCTCGTAGGTTTTGGCGAACTGTGAAAACGGGGAAAACAAACACGTGTTAAAAAACAAACACGTGTTTGTTAAAACAAACGGGAAAAAAACACATGTGATTTAAAAATGTATAAAAAAAACATATGTGATTTAAATATTTGTATAAAAAAACACGTGATTTTAAAATATTTGTAAATAAAACGTGCGTGTTAAAAACAAATGTGGGAAAAAAACATATGATTTAAAAATATGTAAAATAAAAAATACATGATTTTAAAAATATTTGTAAATAAAACATGTGAATTAAAACATAAACGTGAAAAAAAAACGTGATTTAAACGTATGAAAAAAACATGTATCAAATATGTAAATTAAACACGCGTTAAAAACAAACATAGAAAAAACGTGATTTAAATGTATGAAAAAAATGTGATTTAAAAATATTTGTATAAAAAACAAACATAGAAAAAAAATTAAAACACATGATTTAAAAATATGTAAAATAAAAAACATGTGATTTAAAAATATAAAAAAAAACATGGCATTTTTAAACATGAAAAAAAAACACGTTATTTAAAATGTAAAACAAACGTGTGAATTAAAAACATGTAAATTTAAATTAAATATATGTATTATAAAAACACACACACACACACATATACATACAGAAAAACATACATACACACACACACACATAATACATAAAAAAAACATACACACGCAGAATCATACTTAAACACACACACACACACACACAAATGTAAAAAAACTACACACACACACACATAAAAAACACACACACAGTCAGGGTAAAACACACAAATACACATACACACACACACAAACATAAAAAAACACACACAAACACATAAACTTACGTGATATAGTGATACACATACATAGATACATACAGAGACATACATACATACACACACACAGATACACACACAGACAGACAAAAAAAAAAAAAAAAAAAAAAAAAAAAAAAAAAAAACGAAAAAAAAAAAAAAAACACCAAATTAAAAAAAAAAACAGAAAAAAAACACTCACGTGGTACAAACTCATGTGGAATATCATGAGAGGTCCTGTGGCTCCGACATTGAGTAAGGGCTGACAAGCGAATAGTGCAAATAGTAGACCATTCACACAGGATATTAACAGTGTCTCCCCTATGCCTATCAGGTTGTCCATCTGGTCTCCTGTAATGACACACATATAGGTATATAGTCGGGTGAAAATAATAGGTAAAATCTGTTTGTGTGTGTGTCGGAGAAATTTTTGATATTCTTTTTTTTTTTTTTTTTTTTAGTTTTTAATTTTTTGACACACATACAGGGGTGATTACAATAGTCTAAATACATACATATGTGCGTAATTTATCCCTCTATCATACACACACACAGTCATCAGAGTGGGGTGAAAGCAATAGGTAAAATTTATGTATGTATCCAAGAAATTTTTGATAGATTTTGATATTTTTTCTCTCGGACCTTGGTAGAAAAATGGGTTTTATACATACATACAGGGGTGAATACAATACCCTACATACATACATATGTGCGTAATTTATCCCTCTATCATATACACATACAGGCATATAGTGGGGTGAAAGCAATACCCTAGATATATCTACATGTGCATAAATTTATGAACTAAAAAAACAACTTCTAAGATTTTTTTTTTAATTATCATGAATTTTTTTTTTCGCAAGGCTTCGTGTGTGTGTACCGTGAAACACACACACACACGCTTGGTCTCAAAAAATAGCCAATAAAATTTTCTATCTTACTATACCTGCCAAATACACACAGACTAAAACACACACACACAAACACAGATAAACTAAAAGCAGGTACTATGAAAAATACCAAAAAAACACCAAATTTTTTTACTTTAAAAGCTCCGTGTGCGCGTACCGTGAAACACACAGACACGCGCTCGGTCCCAAAAAATAGCCAATAAAATTCTCTATCTTACCATACATACCAAACACACACAGACTCAAACAAACGCACACAATAATAGTAGTAATAATAATAATAATAGTAGTAATAATAATAATAATAGTAGTAATAATAATAATAATAGTAGTAATAATAATAATAATAGTAGTAATAATAATAATAATAGTAATAATAATAATAATAGTAGTAATAATAATAATAATAGTAGTAATAATAATAATAATGGTTATATTTACTGAATGTGTGTGTGTGTGTGTGTAATAGGTATGTATGTATGTATACGTGTGTGTGT
>JAWZYT010001525.1:7500-69026 GCA_034508575.1 Petrolisthes manimaculis
CTTATACTCTCACTGTCTGTTATCCATGTCATCGTCTTCTTATTTTAGGCTACTCTTATTATGTTATCTTCATCATTATCCTTTTGTTTTTATACAGTTATACAGTTGACGAAAAGTATGATTTATTATAAATGTACAGTTTCAATCAGGGTTCATATATCTATATGAACCCTGGTTTCAATATGACCCAGACATTTTTTTTTTATTGTACTGAAATTCTGTATTTTTACTATAACAGAGATACTGATAGTACTATAGTACTATAGTATAGTACTATACCATACTGATAAATTTTATAAAAAAAAACATACAGAAAACTTTAGTTTACATTATTATTTGTTTTTCTGTTACCCACATGAAATTTTTAGCATGGTGTACTGTAGTAAGAATACATTATACTGTATGGTATTAAAAACTCCTTAATCTTTTCAGGAACTCCACGGCTGACAGGAACAGGGACCATCTCTGTCCTTGTACAAGATGAGAATGATCACGCCCCAAGGTTTGACAAACAGGAATACCAGGCTGCTGTGAGTGAGACCGTCACCCCTGATACCCAGGTGGCTGTAGTTGCTGCTACGGATGCTGATGCTGGTGCCAATGCTAAGATTAGGTAGGTGGTGTGTGGACTGGATGGGGGATTGGTCTGCAGGAGAGATAGGTGGTGTGTGGACTGTTTAAGGGGTTAGGGTGGTAAAGGAAAAGTTACCTAACTTGCATGTACACTTCCAATCTCAGTTTCCTAATAAATTCACAGTGGATGTATGAGTCTTGAAATGAACTGTAAATTAGCATTTTGTATAATCAGTTGTTCATGTGTGTGTTAATGTTGTATTATAACGACTACTTTCCAGGTATTCACTGGTGGAAGGTGCTGCTGGAGTATTTATGGTGGAGGAGTGGACAGGGATCATCCGCACTGTGTCCTCACTGGACCGGGAGAAGGTGTCCCAGTACTCCCTCGTGCTTCAGGCTCAGGACTCCTCACTTACTGAGGCTCGCTCTGCCACCACACAGGTATAGTACATTAGGCCTATGCTGTTGTTGGAGTATGTTACCACACTTGGAAACTGAATTCTAAGCCAGTGAATGTGAGACAATAAAAGTTACTCACTGTAAATGAATGAAATAATTCAGGTTTACTTCAAGTTCTAATAAAAACCAGATTATTTGAATTTTTTGGCAGTGGTAGCTCTCTTATTTCATTATTGCTGGTCTAGGTTTGATTATCAGGTGAGGTAACTTTCTCATTTGTATTTACACTGGATTGTGTGATATGCTGTTGTTCTTACTGTTTTTCTCACATTACCATCACCAGTCAGGTACAGTATGTTGTTGTTGCTTTTAGCTTCTGGTCTAGCCACCAGTTACAGCTGTGTCACCTTTCTATAAGCATTCTCATCAGGAAGCAGAGAAATTGAAGCCAATTTCTTTGTTAACTAACAATTTGGTGGTAACATTTCATATTCTAATTGGAGGTGACTGCAAATTACCTTTGTAGATTATGACAACTCTGATCATACCATGTTGATGTATAATGATGTGTGTATGGTATACAGTACCGTAATGTCACCTGTCTTCAATTTTAGAGATAAATTTTGTATATAATTTTATATGTCTAACTATTGCTGTTGTTGTTACAGGTGACGGTGGTGGTGACGGATGAGAACGACAACTCTCCCACCTTCACCCAGTCTCAGTACATCATCCATGTTCCTGACCCTATGGCACCAGGTTAGTCAAACACACACTTATCACTACTTTCCTAATTATTAACTAATTATTCAAAAGTGACACAAATCAGCACTTTAGTAATGTAGTTATCTACCAACATTCCCAACCATCACAGATATAGTCTTCTTGAATTTGTATATACAGGGACAGAATACATATATAGCTGTGTATGGGATAAGCAAGATCTTCACTCACTTAATTTGTTTTCAGGTGACTTTGTGTTTGGTGGTGAAGCTCGTGACCCTGATGAGGCTGCCAATGGTCGAGTCACATACTACCTGTCTGGCAATGATGCAGATAAGTTCTACATGAACCAGGAGACAGGTGTGATCAAGGCATCTACGTCACTGGCTGGTGAGAACCACTACCAGCTTGAGGTTCTGGCCACAGACTCTGGCCAGACTCCTTTGTCCACCACAGCCACACTCCAAGTACACCTGAGACCTAACAACCTTTTCCCAGTTTTTGAACCACTTGAAAAGACTTTTACCTTCAGTGAGGCTGCCCGAGGTGACCTGGTGACCACACTGACTGCCACCTCACCCAAGGCCGGCCCTGCGGGTGCAATTCGTTTCAGCATTGATGGTGGTAACGTTGGCGAGGCATTCACTATGGACGAGCACACTGGGGAACTACGCATCTCAGAATTTGGTCTAGACTTTGAGACTTCTCCACGTTATGAAGTTTGGGTTGCTGCCAGGGACTCAGATGATCCTCCTCTTGCTTCGGTGACCCACCTGGTGGTAAAAGTAACTGACTCCAATGATAATGCACCAGTATTCTCCCAGTCTGTGTATAATGCAAGCATCCTGGAGGCACAATATCCACCTCAGTTGGTGGCCACAGTTACTGCCACAGATCGTGACTCTGGGACCAATGCTGAAGTGGTGTATCAGTTGCGAAGAGACTCCCCTGCTGCTGAGGCCTTTACACTGGATGCAGAGACAGGCCGTATATACACCAAGATCCAGTTAGACCGGGAGGAGGTAGAAGTGTACACTCTGACAGTGGAGGCAGTAGACAAAGGCACTCCAGCTCAGACTGGTACTGCCATGGTTGTTGTCACAGTTCAGGATAAAAATGACAACCCACCAAGATTCACTCGACTCTTCAGTGTCAATGTCACAGAAAATGCTGAAGTAGGAACATTTGTTATCCAGGTAACATCTAGTGACCGTGATATTGGTGAGAATGCCAATGCAACATACAGCTTCACAGAGAATCCAGGTGGCAAGTTTTACATTGACTCAGTCAGTGGGAATGTGACAGTGGCACGAGCAATTGATCGAGAGCTTAATGATGAGTACCTGTTGAAGGTGTCAGCTGTTGATGGGTCATGGCGTGCTGAGACTCCCCTCACCATCACGGTGCAGGACGAGAATGACAATGCTCCAGAATTTGAACAGAGTTATTATGTTTTCAATTTCCCAGAGTTGCAGCGGAGTGTGGCAAAGGTAGGCCAAGTGACTGCTACAGATCGGGACAAACAAGGCCCCAACAGTGTCATATCCTACTCACTCAAATTCCCATCAGATTTCTTTAGTGTTGATCCAGCCAGTGGTGAAATATTCTCAAAGCAGGTGCTGCAGTACAAGCATACACTGAAGGGCCCATCACCCGAGAACCAGTACCAATTAGTAGTTATGGCCACAGATAATGGCAAGCCACCCATGTCATCTGAGTGCTCTGTCATTATAAATGTGGTGGATGCCAACAACAACCCACCCAAATTCTCACAAGACCGCTATTTTACACCCGTACCAGAGAGTTCCACCATCGGGATGTCCATCATTCAACTTCAGGCCATTGATGACCTTGACTTTGGAATCAATGCAGAAATTGAATACAAAAAGATGGGTGGGAATGGTACTGAGTTCTTTGCTTTGGAGCCCAAGACAGGATGGATTACAGTGGCCAGGAAACTCCAGAGCCGTATAGACACCCACTTTGTACTTTTGGTTCATGCTTTAGATCGTGGTGTTCCTCCCAAGCAGGATGATGTACTAGTGACTCTGGTGGTGACTGGTGAAAACAAGTTTACTCCTGAATTCACAGCTCTCAGTTACCAGGTCAATGTGCCGGAAAATGAGCCACTTGCATCTTCCTTCAGGATGCTGTCAGCCAAGGATGGTGACAAAGGTCCAAATGGCATAGTGCGGTATTCTATCACGAGTGGCAACGAAGCAGGCAAATTTGCCATTAATTACAACACAGGTGTTGTTAGTATACGACATCCACTTGACTATGATACAGTTAAAGAATATGTCCTCAACATTACTGCCCATGATCTGGCCTTCCAACCACTCCAGGCCACAGCTGTACTCACTGTTATGGTCACTGACATCAATGATAACCCACCCAGGTTCAGCCAAGACCAGTATGATGCCTACATTGCTGAAAATGCCAATGCTGGCACAACTGTCTTCAAGCTGAATGCCACTGACATAGACTCTGCCAAGAATGCAGTAATCCGCTATTCTCTTGTAGGTGGTGATGGCAAGGATTATTTCTCAGTTAATCCAGAAACTGGTGTAGTGACATCTAAGCGGGTGTTTGATTATGAAGAGAAGAGTCACTATGTACTTGACATCCGTGCTGCTAACTATCCTGACTCCTCTCAGTGGGGTTCAACCACCGTTATTGTTCATGTCACTGGACGCAATGAGTTCTTCCCACGTTTCATACAGTCTGTCTTCCAGTTTACAGTCTCAGAGTCAGCACAGATTGGCACATCAGTAGGAGCAATCCAAGCTACTGATGAAGACAAAGGTGAGGATGGGATGGTGTACTACCTTCTGGTGGGTGCAAGTAATGATCGTGGTTTCCTCATTCAGCCGACCACTGGTGTTATCACTGTTGCCCGCAGTCTAGACAGGGAGAGTCAGAATAGAGTTGTGCTCACCGTCATGGCCAAGAATGCTGGAAGTATCCGTGGCAATGACACTGATGAGGCTCAAATCACCATTTCCATTCAGGATGGTAATGATCCTCCTGTGTTCTCCCAGCCACTTTATCAAACCCGGCTGTCAGAGGGAGCACTGGTGGGAACCGTTGTGTTGACTGTAACAGCAGTGGACTCAGATGTACAACCTCAGAACAATCAGTTCACATATTCAATTATTGGAGGTAATTTGGGACAAGTATTCAAGGTAGATCCCCAAAGTGGAAAGATTGAGACCACAGCTCAGTTGGACAGAGAGACTATCCAAGTGTACAATCTGACTGTAGGAGCAATTGATAATGGATCACCACCTCAGACAGGCACCACATTAGTTCGTGTCATTCTGGATGACGTCAACGACAATGGACCACAATTTGATCCACCAGATATTGTGGGATATGCAGCAGAGAATGAACCAGCCATGACCTCAGTGATGACCCTGAGTGCCACTGACCCAGACTTGGCACCAAACACTCAACCTTTCAGTTACTATATTGTTGGAGGAGAACACCGAGATTTCTTCACAGTGGATCATGCTACAGGTGAAGTGAAGACCACTCGTAGTATTGATCGTGAGACCACACCAGAACTTACTTTCCGTATTGAAGTAGAGGACAGTGGTAAACCCAAGATGAAATCAGAATATCCAGTGTCCATCATTGTTATAGACAAGAATGATTCACCCTCCACACCACGCACAGTTACAGTGAAGGTACAGACCTTCCAGGGGGTGTTCCCTGGTGGTAAAGTTGCTGATGTTCATCCCAATGATGCAGATACAGCGGGTCAATACTCCTGTCAGATCCTTACTCAAGATGTAGCCATCTTCTCTATCCCTAATGCTTGCAATCTTCATGCTGCCAGAGTGCCAAGAGACCGTACCTACACCCTCAGTGTGTCTGGAAATGATGGTAAACATCCTGATGTCACCTCAAAAGTTACTCTTGAGTTTGAATCTTTTGATAATGCCACATTAGACAACAGTCTGACTCTAAGATTGCTAAATGTTACTGCTGAACGTTTCCTTCGCCTCTATTATAAACCTTTTATTAACACTCTGGTACCAATGTTTGCTGGAGGCCATGTGCGTATTTATTCTATGCTAGATGTTGAGTCTCACACTGATCTGACCCTCTCAGTGGCCACACCAGGTGGCAGTTCCTTCTTGCGGCCAGCTGAAGTCACACGCAAATTGGCAGCTGAGGAGCCAAGTCTGACTCAGTCATTGCAAGGACTCCAGCTGATAATTGATTACAATCCCTGTAGTGATACTCCCTGCAAGAATGGTGGTGAATGTTCCCATGGAATTCATGCTTATGGTGATACTGAGATTACAGATTCACCCAGCTTTATCTTCACATCACCTCTTATTCGTCATGATGTGTCCTGTAGATGTCGCCAAGGCTTCACTGGCTCTCGTTGTGAGTTGCGCCAAGATCCATGCTCACCAAATCCTTGTCAGTTTGGAGGAACTTGTGCCAGGAAAGGTTTCCACTTTGTGTGCACTTGTCCTCCAACTCGCCAAGGACCTCAATGTGAGTTTGACAAAACAAATGCCTGTGATGACAACCCATGTCGTAACGGAGGGTCATGCCAGACAACTCTAGAAGGTGGTTTCTTCTGTTTGTGTCGGCCAGGGTACCGTGGAAACCAGTGTGAGTTGGCTAGTGAGTCATGCCGGCCCAACCCTTGCCTCAATGGAGGATCTTGTGTTTCACTCAAGCCTGGGTACCGGTGTTCATGCAAGACCAACTTCTATGGAACTCATTGTGAAAAATCAACTTTCAGCTTCAGTGAATTATCCTACATGACTTTCCCCACCCTTGACTCCACCACCAATGACATCTCTGTAACTTTCTCCACCAATAAGCCAGATGCATTGCTTGTCTACAACTATGGACTACAAACAGGAGGGCGGTCAGACTTTGTGGCCATTGAGTTAAAGGGTGGCCAGCCCCGCTTTAGCTTTGGTGGTGCAAGGACAGCTATCTCCAGGATCCAGGTGGGTCAGCATGTGGCAGATGGCAAGTGGCACAAGTTGACAGCAACCCGCAATGGCCGAGTTATATCCCTGAGTGTAGCTACCTGTACACACAATGGAGAGACTTGTGGTGATTGTCGACCTGGTGACTCTTCCTGCTACAGTGATGACACAGGCCCCACTGGGTAAGTACCAGATGAACCATAACTAGAATAGAATCACCTTTAAAATTTATTGTGCTTTAGCTTTTTAAATGATTTATTATGTGGTAAAATCATCTATCCAACTATTTTATTATACTGTAGTGTCAATTCCGTACATAACATTGTCATAACATTTATGTCAAGCATCAAAACCCCATGTGAACTGTCATTTAATTTTGTTAAACTGTCCTACCTAATATGTGAAATTGTGTACTAAAAATAAAAGATATGAATAATTTCAAGTGTTACATGTAGTGTATTTCTATATATAATTCAGTTATGCAAAATAAAAGGCAGCTGAATTGGTTATTAATATGTGTACTACAAGCAGCATAATTTAATCAGTGATGCCAGTTTGTGGTTCTTGTATGATGCTTACAGGCATCAGAAATATTATATACTGTACTTGTAATGTACTCAATTGTCCATGATAAAAGATGCTTAATTGTTAACCATTACAATAGTTTTGTGCTCATACTGGTGACCTTTCCTACAGTACTCTGAACTTCAACAATGAGCCAATGTACCTGGGTGGTGTGATGACGGTGGACCCTCTACAGGAGAGGCCTGGTCAGGTGCTGGCAGATGACTTCATTGGATGTATACAGACTGTCTCTATCAATGGTCGCCCACTCAACCTTACAGGGCCCATCCAGGTTAGTCAGGGCATCATGACTCTTCATGCTTAGGTCAACAGTTATTATCATGAATATGAGTATACTGTACTGTACTGTACTGTATAATTATATAGTCATTAAAATGATGACCAGTTACCAATAAGGTTGACACTGGACTGTAGTGCATTGAATAATAAATATGCCATAAGATCTGTAATACAGCAGATCTGTACCATGAAAGTTTATTTAATTATTTCTCGTCATTAGTTCTCTGAACACACATCACTGTTGCTACATACTTTACTGTATATTTGAGCACCAGTTTATGTGGTCATGAGCCAACTTGGTCAATAATTTTATCTCTGTCAGTTAAATTTGTTTTTGTTTTTTTGAAAGTAAAAAACCTTATTGTAATTAACTTAAGAATTAAAAAAATAATTGAATTTTTTTCTTGTTGGTGATGCTCAATAAAAATTTTCACTTCATATGTAAGATGGAATTCTGAATAAATTGACATTCCTGTATGAAATTTTCCTTTAATGATGCTTATTATACTCTTTATAGGCTCGGGGTATCTCTGACACCTGTGAACGTGTGGCTGATGTGTGTGCAGGCAACCCTTGTGGTGAAGGTGCCACTTGCCTTGATCGCTGGTCCACTCACATGTGTCGTTGTGCAAATGGTCTCGTGGCACCAGACTGTGGGGCATCCCTCCGCCCGGCTTCCTTCACGAGAGGAGCCTATGTTGAGTTCCTCATCACAGAACAGCACCGAAGGCGGCAGCTGCTGCCAAGGCTGTACCAGCAGCACTCCCGCTGGTCTCGAGAAGCCCCTCTCTCACGTGTGCCCCGTTTGGCCCCGCCTCCGCCACCCAAGAGTCTCTCCTTCAGCTTCCGAACTCGAGCAGAAGATGGACTCTTGCTGCACTCTGCCACAAACAATGACTTCACAGTTGTAGAAGTGCGTGCAGGTCATCTCCAGTACACCTCTAAGCTGGGTGCCAACCAGCCAATCAACATGACCATTCCAGAGGCAACAGTCAATGATGGAGCATGGCACAACTTGACCTTGCTGGCTGCTCAGGCTGCTTTTAGGTTGCTTCTTGATGGAATCCCAGTCGGTGATGAACTGGACTTACCCTTTATACATGACTTCTTGGATGCTTACCTGACCTCACTCACCCTGGGAGCAGCTCCTCGCCCTGGTCACCTCCCATACACACCCACAGGTATGAAACTCTTGTAACAGTCTTCCCTTTGTTTAAAACTTAAGGTCGCCTTCTTTCATTGGTCGATTCATAATTCGCAAAAGTTCTCTGTGAGATGTATATACAGTATTTATATATTTGTAGATTATTTACTCTTTGCATTTAATATGTTTTTTTAAGTTATGAAAATCACTCAAGCATATGTTAAAAACTTAGTGGATCATATCAGTAAAAGACTAGATGGAAAATCTGTTTTCTTCGTGAACATCAGTACTGTACTGTACATGATGTCATGAGAGGTATCAGCTAAAAGGATGCCATACTATCTGTACCAACAGCTTGTAAAAATGAGTGTATGAATGAGACACCAGGCTAACATATTGTACCCTTGTGCAGGTTTTGTGGGCTGCATGTCAACCTTCAGTGTGGATGGTGAGGTTCAACCGCTTAATTCAACTGGATCTTTGCTGGAAGCTGTAGCAAGAGGTGTGGCACTTGTGCCAGACTGTTCTGCAGCTGACCTGGGTGCTGCTGCATCTACAGACCCACTCTCCATAGGCATCACTCTGGTCATCGTCTTCTTCGTCCTACTGCTGGTGGCAATCCTTGTCTCCTTCATTGTTTACCGTGTGCGTCGGCGACGGAGGGAAAAGGGAGGAGCGCATGTTAAACAAAATGGATCTGCTCTACTGGCCAACACTTCATCAGACTCAGGCAGATCCCCACAGGACTCAGGCTATGCAGAGAGTGCAGAGATGACGGATGATGTACTAAGGTCTCACTTCTCACAGGAATTGGCCACCAAGAAATACAAGGAGAGAGATCATGAACGTCCACAGCGTCCAGACATCATTGAAAGAGAGGTGATGAACAAGTCACCAGGTGTACCACTGAGGGTAGATGATGCTCAGCTCCAGGACCGAGACACCATGGCTGGTCTTGGCCATATCCCAGACTCAGAAGCACCAGAACATTATGATTTAGAGAATGCCTCATCCATTGCCCCATCAGACATTGACATTGTTTACCACTACAAGGGCTACAGGGATGGTAATGTACGTAAATACAAGACCAACCCACACGTCCCTGGATACCACAAGCACAACCATCGCCACTCCCCGCACAACTTCCCCAACACACCCCACCGTGAGAGTCCCCGCAACCTAATGAGGCAGAGTCCTAACCCAGTGGCACCACGTGAGTCCCCATCTGTACTCAAGATGCAGGCCACTCCTCTTGCTCGTCTCTCCCCATCATCAGAATTATCACAACAGACACCCAGAATCCTCACACTACAGGACATCAGTGGAAAACCATTACAGACTGCACTGCTGGCAACCTCACAGGGACCTGGTGTGAAAGATGTTATGTCTACCAGTGAGAGGTCTCTCAATTCACCTGTATCTCATCTCTCTCAATCCTCAGGTTCAATGCATGCATCTTCACAGTCAACTAAGAAGAAAAAGCATGACAGCAGTGTGAGCCTGGGCCTCACGCCAGAAGAGATTGAGCGACTCAACACTCGGCCTCGCAACTCATCTCTGGTCTCCACGGTGGATGTTGTGTCTTCTTCTAGTGAGGACAACCAGCGTAAAGACAAGCTGGCAGAGTTGATTGAGACCAACACAGAGTTGCTGGAGCCCCCAGACTCTTCAACTGATGAATCTGGCAATGATTCTTTCACTTGCTCTGAGTTTGAGTATGAAAACAACTATGAGAAGGTCACTCGAGACTTTGGTCCCGGCAATATGATCTTCAGTAAACTGGCGGAGGTTGATAATGAGAACGAGCATGATAATGAGTCAGCCAAGAATTATGATGGCTTTGATTCTTTTCGTGGCTCGCTCAGCACCCTGGTGGCGTCCGACGACGACCTGAGCAACATGAGCTCCTACAAACCCCCCAACGGCTCCACCTTCAGCTGGGACTACCTGCTCAACTGGGGGCCCAACTTCGAGAGCCTGGTGGGCGTGTTCAAGGACATCGCCGAGCTCCCGGACAACACCACCAATGGCCGAGTGAGCGCCCGGGGAACTCCCAAACCCAACGAGGAGTATGTATAGCGGTGGCTGCAGCTGAGCGAGGAACACTAAACCAGCCGCCAAAGCCTTTAGGTTATAGGGATACACGTGGGACTCCTGGTAACCCAAGATACCGAGTCTCACATGGTGTGAAGCACAAGTGAGAGAGGCTCTTAAAGCCAAGAGGAGAGAGAACTGAGGTGCATAACAAATAAAGAGAACTAGTCGGGTTGATTCCGACACAGGGAAGGAGACACTACTCCCTCTCCCTACCTCTCTCCAGTCTCCTCCCATGACAGGCATTATTCTATCTTGTGATGGAGTAAACACACTGCCAAATGGGACAATTCAAGACGAGTAGCACAAATCCAGAACCAGTTTTAAAGCTATCCACTGTTATAACACTGCACTATAATTTGCCCTTACTGGCCACTCCATTGTTTTTTTAGTATTTATACTGTATCTTACCATGAAAAATGTACAATATACTGTACAACATAATAGTTAACAAATGAAATCAATTTGGCTGGATTTGCTTCACCTGTTCTGAATTACCTCATCTGACAGTACTTTCCCAGATGCGCCTCATTGCTGCTCCTGTGAGTGCTGAGGACGCTACTTATTTACTGATACAGGAGCTTGTACATTGTAAGCCCAAACTTTTATGTGTGCTGAATGAGATCAAAGCTAATGTGGGTTACTGAGAGTGTGGTAGCAACTTGAAAATTGAAAATTGGGCTGCAAGTTGTGATCATTTCTTGTCTTCCAGGGAGGCAGAGTGAACTCGTACCTGTGGTCAAAAACTGAACCAACTTGATCTCCTTTTGAGATGTGAAGTGTGTGGAATTCTGACCTTGAACTGGCCATAACATATGAAGAGTGTGAAAGTGCTATAACATAACACATTTCAAGGATATTTTACAAAATGCAAAAATGAGGAAACTGTATACCTTTGAACCTAAATTAATGATGATTTTTTTAAACAGTATACAGTGAAAAGTGTCATGAACTAGGGACACAGTAGTGCTCCATTGCCAAAACATTGTTTGATATACTGGAGTAAGTTCTCATTTTCTCCTTTGCTTTTGGTTCTACTCTGATATACCAAGATTTATGATGTGTACTCTACATGATTCAAATTTATTTTATGGATTGTATTTAAATTATGGTATTATTTTCTTTAATCTATCTATCTATCTATCTATAGCTCTGACGCCTCGTTCCCTCCGGGAACTCCCCCGAAGGGGGTGGCCACGGCAGAAAAGTCTCCAGTCTACCCTGTTCCAACACTCCCTCCTTACTTGGTCCAGCCCTCCCCTCCCCCTCACGTTTCTCTCCTTCACATACTCTTCCACTCTGTTCTGCCATCTAACTGGTGGTCTGCCTCTCACACCACATCCCTCAACTTCACTTCCATACACCTTCTTTACAAACTCCTCACCTTGCATTCTCTCTACATGTCCAAACCACCTCAAAGTATTACGTTTCACTCTCTCAACCACTCCACACTCAATACCAATTGCCTTCTCACTCATACCACATCTCTTATACACACTCTCATTACTTTCTCCATCCCACATTGTCAGTCCACATGCACCTCTCAGATAACTCATTTCCACAGCACCTATTCTTGACTGATGAGCCCTACTCCATGTCCAGGTCTCCGACGCATACGTCAGTGTTGGCAAGATTATACTGTTCCTTAGTCCCCTTTTCACTTCCATACTCACACTTCTACCCTTCATTATCCTCCCCAGTGATCCTATGACCTGTCTACCCTTCACTGCTCTCTCCCTAATTTCTCCTTCCATACTTCCATGTTTACACATAACTGTCCCCAGGTACTTAAACTCATTCACTTCCTCCATCCTCTCACCCCTTAGGGTTATCTCACACTTCGTCCCAGTTGGTACTTCCACTCTGTAAGGTGTAGCAAAGTCAATCACTTCAGTTTCTGCTCTCTCAAACACCATCACTTTACTTTTACCCACATTCACCTTCAGTTTCCTTCGCTTACATACAGACTGAAATTCGTCCACCACTCTCTGCAACTCCCTTTCACTCTCAGCCATCAGCACAGTGTCATCTGCAAACAAACTTGCCGCCAAGGACCAATTTACTTCATTCAGCCTCAACTTCACCCCCAGACCATTCACTTTGGCTTTCATCTCTCTCATACACCCATCCATATATATATTGAACAACCATGGTGACATAACACATCCCTGTCTCAGCCCTACACTAATATTAAAACTCTCACTCAGAACACCCTCTACCCGCACACATGCTTTTGCATCTGCATAAAAAGCCTCAATACCTTTCAGTAGAGATCCCCCAACACCATATATTCTCAGCACCTCTGACATAGCTCTCCTATCAACCCTATCGTATGCCTTCTCCAAGTCCATGAAGGCAGCATACAACTTCTTACCCTTCCCTATATATTTCTCCACTATCGATTTTAGCGCAAATATCTGGTCCACACATCCTCTACCCTTTCTGAACCCTCCCTGTTCCTCACCAACTTTATTCCCTGTCACTTCCATCAGTCTCTCAGTTAGAACCTTTCCATACACCTTCCCCGGTACACTAAGAAGGCTTATTCCCCTATAACTACCACATTCCTCCTTACTCCCCTTCCCCTTATACAACGGTACAATACTAGCCCTCCTCCAATCCTCTGGCACCTCTCCCTGCCTCCAAGCCAATGTACATATAAGCAACATCCACTCCACCACTACCTCCCCCCCATACTTTAACATTTCAGCAGTTATCCCATCTACCCCCGGTGCCTTTCCCATCTTCAACTTGCCTATTGCTTTCCTAATCTCTTCCCTTCCTAATTCTCCCTGAGCATCCTGTCTTCTACTACCTGCCTCCATCCCCATGCATGTCACCACTGCCTCCCCTCCCGTCCCCTCATTCATCAAACGATCAAAATGCCTCTTCCACACTTCTCTCACTTCCTCACTTCTACTCACCGTAACTCCATCCTCTCTCTTCATTCTCACGCTACCAGACTTTCCTTCTCCTCTCTCTTTTTTTACCTCCTTCCAAAATAATTTCTTGTTCTCTCTAAACTTTTCACTTAGTTTCCTACCAAATTCCTCATCCACTCTCCTTTTACTCTCACTCACCATCCTCTTCACTTGTCTCTTACATGCATTATAATCTCTCTTCCATCTCTCTCTCACTTCTTCAGACACATTCCTTTGCAATGTTCTCCTATATGCTTTCCTTTTCTCATCTACAGCATCTTTCATTTCTTCCGTCCACCATGCACTCCCTTTCTTGCCCCTCTTCTGTGCCTTATAACCCACAACCCCTGCTGCTGTCTTCATCACTATATTCTTGAACATCTCATACGCATCATTCACTCCCACTCCCTCCCCCATACTCAGCCTTGCATCCTCCAGCATCTCACCCACCCTCCTCTTATAAACCTCTCCGTACTCAACATCATTCAATCTTCCATTTGCTACCTCCCTTTCATTCCCCCCTCTATCCTTCCTACCATACTCCCACTTTGCCCGGACCCTAATTCTCGCCAACACCGCATAGTGGTCAGAGCACTGGAACATGCCTCTTACCACTCTTGCATCCAACACATCTTTTCTCAGTCTTTCATCCACAGCTACATAATCAATCAGACTCATCTGCTCACCTCTTTCATCTCTCCTCTTCCAAGTGTACCTGTGGATCAGTTTGTGCTCGAAGCAGGTGTTGGCGAGGAACAACCCCGCCTCGGCACACAGATCCACCAGGCACTCACCATTCTCATTTATTCCATTCACACCCCACTTGCCTACTACACTTCCTCTTTTCTCATTCCCTACTTTCCCATTCATGTCTCCTATCATCACTATCCTCCTCCCACTCTCAAATATCCTCAGGCAGTCAATCAAATCATTCCAGAACTCTCTCATTTTCTCCTTTCCTACTTTGGTCTGCGCATTTACCGGAGCATATGCGCAGACCCAAGCATACTTAACAATCCCAATCTTTCCAGTCATCCATACTATTCTTGTACCCTTCCTTCCATGTCCATCTATTCCTTTCCACACCCTCCCAGACACCAACAATGCACATCCTTCTTTTCCCCTCCCTTTACTCTTTTCATCCATACCTGTCCATGCTACACCTCCTTCCATTCCTTCCCACAACACACTCTTCCCTCCATCCCCACTCTCTTCCAAACCCCATCCTTTCACATGTGTCTCTGTTATTCCACATACATCTATCCTACTCCTCCTCGTACACTCTACTATCTCTCTCCTTTTCACTTCATTCGTCATTCCATTCACATTAATTCCAACTACTCTCAAGCATTCTTCCCCTCCCTTGTCCCCTACAGGACAGACCGGAGACCCCTCCCCGCCACTAGCCGCAGCCGTCCTCCCCCCCATTGGGGGGCCGCTGGTGGCTGGCAAGGCCAACGCAGCGCTCATTCCCGGAGGGACACGGGCCACCAGCATTGTCATAAATTAAAAACACCACAGCAATACATAAAATAAAAGAAAACTACAATCATCCACTTAAAATATATACAATACAAAAAATTTTACAAAAAATTTAAAACCTATATGTGGGGAACCTAAACTGTCCCCACACCGCCTCCCCCTTTAGCTTCACCTCCAAGTTACAATAAAATAAAATTAAAATTAGGGAGGTGTCACCCGAGGTTACCGCGTGGAGGCGGGGTGAGACTTACCTACCCTTCCTGGGGAAGGGTAGGTCACCGAGGTGTTTTGAAATTTTCCCAATAGCTGATGTTAGCTTGTGCCCAGTGGCCGTACCTCTTAACCTCATTGGTTACGATATTGCCACTGCGCAAAGCTATTTTCTTTAATACTTGATATAATTGTAGATCATACTTCATCATTCCATATCATACAATGTGGATATATAATATGGTCTCAATCAGATAATAAAGTTTGATTACTCAGCAAAGGGAGGAATATGAAGATTTACTCTGTTGTTTTCTATTGTTTAAATAACTACTTTCTGGTTTTACGTTGCCAAATACAGTAGTACCTTCAGTGTACTCTCATTAAAAGGTAAGAGAAATACAAATATGTGAATTCTCAGAGGCCAAACTCATTTTTTTGCATAATATTTAAGTTTTTATTATTGTTATCATCTTTGTTTTGCTGCCATACATTTAAAATTCCCCTACATCACGTATACATATATACATACTGTACCATGCATAATTACTTTAAGTGGTTGTGGGGCAGATACAACCACATGACTCGGACGGGAATGTTGCCAGAGGGACAAAAAAAAAAACAGAAATCAAATCCATCATGTAGCGGCACCAGCCTTTATTCTACACACTCACGATGATCTTACAAAAATAAATACCAGGCTGTACCATTTGGGTATGAATAATTACTATATTGTTTACATACAGTACTGTACTACTAACATGTGCAGTTGGCCTCAGGAATTTGTATACACCACTGTGACATCAAGAATTCATAACGACTACAAAACTTAGTACCACAATTTCCTAACACCGAACTATTCTAGTACAGTAAATCGGAAAATCAATCCCTACAGTACCCTTTAAACCAACGCCCTGTGTACGAATACCTGAGGCCGACTGTAATGGGTAGACCTCGCTGTTTGTAAGTTACTAGCTATCTAAACAACAACACAGTAATTCATTGTACAAAAAGGACTGCTTGTGTTTATTCCACTTGTCGGTATCCTTCCTGAATCTGTAGAAATAAACGCGTGTGGCTGTAGCGTGGGGCAAGATATGGAGGCAGGTCAGTGTGGTCACGGAGTTTGGCTAATAAATCAAATGGTAAGGAATGTGCGTGTGAGAGAGGCGGGTCAAGGCAGTGAACACAACAGACGTATAACAGTGAAAACATGTGGCAAATATTTTTCCTGGGATGCTTTTTGTTTGTATCTTTTAGAGTAACTATTTTAAGGGGGGGGGGGGCATCAGCTTTGAATATATGAATGTTAAAATTATTCCCAAGAGATTTATTTTCTGCAACTCACACTTGCCTGGTGCATTATTTTTAACTAATTACAAGAAAGCATGTTTAGAAATATCAACGCTTTCAGTTGTGGAGACAAAATTTGTATCTTCGGAGTAAAACGAATGCTTAAAATTCTCATGTAAAGCACAGTACAGTCGCGGCACGTAATCCTTGACCAGACTTCACCTTACTTACACCCTAATCATGGACTATGTGTCATGACTGTACATTACATTGATTACAAGTATCATATAATTTTGTTTTCATGTTGACGAATATACACCTCTAAGCTAAGCTGGGATTCAAACCTACTCAAAACTTTAAAACTGAGCCTAATAAAGAAAATCCGGCCTTGGCTGTACAGTATTTAGCTTTTTTACTCTAATATGGAAGAGAAGACTATTTTATATTTATTTTTTGGATCAACTTTGTTTTGATCATGAAAGCTAATAGGATAAACCATACATTATTTATCTTTTGCTATGTATGTAATGTAATCATGTGTAAATTGATGGTTTGGTCATATTTCCATATACATACTACAGTATAATATATATGGACAGTGTCGTAGGTAGCCATGGTATAACTTAGGTTAGATTGGTTCGTGTGTAGACAAAAATTCATTACCTCCCTCTTTTATTGCTAATTATAGTACTATTGGTATATTCCAAGCTTTACTGGCTACCAATTAACGTGTACACAATTTCCCCTATTTTCTGATATATTCTTCAAATTATGGGTTATTCTAAGAGACTTCTATGGCATTTCTAATTAACTCTTCCCATCGGGCATTCCATTTTCAAAGTCTTAATTTAAAAACATTAGGGATTATTCTATGACATATTTAAAAAAAATTAAATCATATAAAATAGGTCGCGTTTCCGAGATATGTTGCCCCTCTCGCAAAGATGAATGTAAATAAATCCGTTTTTTTTTTTTTTTCAAATATTATAGGCTCGTATCTCTTCCCTTATGAGTAGTGTTGCCAGGTACAGGGAAATTTCTGTGGATTATGGAATTTTGAAGTCAACACAGGGAAATTATATAAATATTGTTTAAGAGTAAACAGGGGAGTATCTACCTGACGAAATATAAAAAAGATCGTCAATGTTTAAGAGTAAACGGGGAATTATTGAGACAAAAAGGGAAATGATAAAAGTGAAGTTTGAGAAATTTCGTGGAGCAGACCTGGCAACACTGATGACTAGTGAGAAAAATGGCCGTGTGTTGTGTTGTGGGTTGGTGGCTGTCCTATTGAGTACCTGTATTGGCTTTTGGACCAACTTTCTTTATCATTCCCTAACCATTTACCTGTTCATCAAGCCCTAGGGAACAAGGACAACTTCCAGCCGTATGCAAGAACATTCATGGTGTACACGAAGGCGTGGTACCGGTACGATGGTTCTATTGTTGGTCTATGGAGCCGTCGTCGTACAGGTACCATGATGCCATCGTATACACCGTGAATGTTCATGTATACCGGACTGGAGGATCAACCAAAACAGCAGGAGTAAGGTATGATTTTTAAAAAGGTTGGTTTGGCTGTATCCCTATAATTAAGGACCCTGTGATCGTGTATGAGAATTGGTGACTTCTGATTCCTCCTAACTATGCCACAAAAAAAACACGCTTCTTCCATATAGGTGAGTGTGTTTCGTGGCATAGATTGAAGGACTCGATAACCTCCAATTTTTTTACTACATGACTGGGTTCCTTAATCCTTATGTCATTCATCAGTGTTCACCCCCCATCCAAAGTCTAATGAATAATCAAGATAAAAACAATAGCAGGTCGAGATTCACTAGGCATATCAGGTCTACTTTCAATAGTACTTTCTGTTCATAAAGTATTTAGCCTAACGTTAGCCGATGTAGGAAAATGGTCTTTTCTTCGATATTCACCTATTTTGTCATTTAGGGATTTAATCTCAGCTCTGTCAGTGGTACATACATACTTCCCAGATAGTGTAATTGTAAGAAAAGTAATTTAACGTCGATATTGCGTACAAATGTTGCAACCAGGTCAAGTTAGCAAGCACTACCCCACCCTGCAAAAGAAAATAAAACCCAAACTCCAGCTTCTCAAACTCTGAGCAGCAGCAGCAGCAGCGGGCCCAACTGTGTACTATAGTAGGGTATAAACTAGTATGGCTCTTGTACATTATTGTCTCCGTGTATATAGTTGATTACTTGTACAGTGTATCTCTCTGGAAGTCCAGCCACGTAGGGTGTGCCAAACTGTTTGTTGTTGTTGTTTTCACTGTGAATGAGTGTGAGTGATTGTTTCTCTGACATGTGATTTATGTATAAAGTGATATTGTAATAAACATTTGTAATGCGATAGGACAAGGTTTTGTTATTTCCTGTAAGAATTACTGCCCATGTTCCAAAGATAGAGTAGCCCGAGTACTTGCTCATTCATCCACGAGTTGGCTAAAGTAGGCCAATGTGTGTCTTTGACTCATAGCTGATAATTATTCGGTGGCTGTCTCTATACTATGCAGCGAGTAAATGTTCGTTTGTAAGGTATGGTTCTGTCTGTAGAAGGAAGAGCTAGGAAAGTGGAGTCAGGGGAGAGAATCAGTGTAGAAACTAGTGGTGGAGCCAAGGACGAGGGAGGGACAAGGTAGGACCTGGTAGGTGGAGCAGGTAGATGGAAGGAGGGGAGCTGGGGCCTGGGAGGGATGAGGCATGAAACGCATGAAGATTGATCAGTGCCTCACTCTGCCAGTCTGTCCTCCTCAGCCACTCAGTCACGAGAGTGACGAGAGAAATCAGAGTTTGGGAATAGCTCGTGCTACTACGGAAGCTACAAACTAATACTAGCCTTGTAAGTATCTCACTCTAGTTTTTATTGTCGACAAACATTAGGCTAGCCTTGCAAGTCACACTATCATTTCCTTAATTAAGTGGTGGGGATTTTCTTTTGACCTCTCTGATGGTATGAATACCGGGCATGGTTAACGTGGTAACAACGCTAAGGTCCATACTTTTAAAACCTTTCGCCAGGGCTGGCAGCCTGGCACTGGCTTTCGCCAAGCGATCGGCGATTTCATCCTAATAAACGCAGTGACTTCGCCTGGCGCTTCTTCACCAGGGTTGGCGATAAAATTAATCGTGTTGGAATAGCTTGGCGAACTTAAGTCCGAGTAAGGCCTCCCTTTCCTGTGTGAGTGACATTTTTTTCTAAAAAAATAAATAGATTATAAGTGTGTGTGTGTGTGTACCCGATGATTTTTCGAATTTGCAAGCTTCGTCCTTCATATTAGCCTGCCGCATAACAGTATGTGGTAAATGTATTGTGTGATATAAGAACTATTATGTGATTGTTTAGGGTAATGAGCGGTGTACTGTATGTAAAGTAAAAACTGATATTAATTAATTTTCTCTCGAATTATCGTGTTACATGAACCACGAAACAGGCTGAGTTATGATTCGGAAACAGTGAGTTCAGCCACAAACTGTACAGGATGATGTGGGGGAGGGGGGTGGGAAAGTGGTTGAGAGAAGGGTGAGGGTCAGAGACGGGTGTTGCGTTCTTGCTCCAAAAGCCATCAAGTATCCTGTCCCATAAATGATAGTAGACAAGCATAACTCCAATCATTTATTTTTATGGGCATACACTGAGTTTACACCGAGCAAGGGGAGGAATTCTAGACGTTAATCTGGAAGGCTAGTGAATCCTCCAAACCATGTCACAAAACAGATCCCCTATCACTAGTATTGAAGGGAATTGTATCGTGGCATAGATTGAATGAATCGGTACCGTAGCTCCACCATTCCCAACACACACAAAAAGATTTTCTCCTTTAACCTTGTGAACATATTTCAAAGGGTTGCGTATTGATCTATCCATATAAGCGGCACGTGAAAAATGCTGCTGCCTTATGTATACAAAATTATCGTTCCTGGCATTATTCACACCGTACGAGTCATTGCATTATTGACGAAGGCTTGTTTGGCTTCCTACCTACCTACCAGATTATTCTACTATACTCTGTTCAAAACTTGTGTTCCTTTTGGCCTCTTATGCTTAGATAGATAGATAGATATAGATAGTTAGATAGATATATAGACAGATAGAAATAACTAGATAGATAGAGGCTAGTCACTAGCCTCTATCTATCTAGCCGCTAGTGGAACACAAATTTTGAACAGACTATAGTCTACCCACCCTCCTGCTTCTTTCTCAGCTAATCAACTCTTATACCAATCTAACCTCTCGGCTAACCAACCTAACTTCCTGCCTTACAGCTAACAAACTAACACCAACCAGCCTCTCACCTAACCAACCAACCTACCTCGCTAACAAACTTAACTGATCAATCTACCTCACCGCTAACAAACTAAGGGACCAATCTACCTCACATCTAACAAACCAACATACTAATCTACCTCACCGATAACAAACCATCTGATCAATCTACTCACCACTAACAAACCATCTGACCAATTTACCTCACCGCTACCAAACAAACCAATGTAACTCGGCTAACCAATTAACCAACAAACCAATCTATCTTACCTAACCAATAATCCAGCCATCGAGCTAACCAACCAATCAAGCAAACTGCTATCGTATAATTTATGAACACTCTTGGTGTATATTAGGCTACATCACACTTGCATTAATTAACTAAACTTTCCGGATTGGCTTGGCGTATCGACCAAAGAAACGAGACTTACAACTTGCGCCTCGTATACTCTGATGGATCGTATTTTATAATGTATTATACCCCAACAAGAACCAGAATTGCGGTGATTCAATTGACTACAACAACCCAACCATCCATTTTAGAACCTCACTCGGTAGCCTCCTTTTAATTGCCTCGGTCGGGGTGGTATAGGCTACACGACTAGGATTGAATTTAAAGTGTGCATGCACTAAGTGTAAAGTAAGCACTGAAACGGAAGAATCTCAGGGTATCGTCACTTGGGGCCAAATTTTGTGGTGATTTTGATTACATAAAGTATGTACAGTTGGCTCCACTCCTGCGTTTCTCCCCTGACGTTGCCAATGTTGGGCCAGTCAGTAATTCGAATCCTGATCCACAAGTTAAAAAATTCGAAACATTCATATCCTTAGAGTGAAATATATGAATGTTTCGAGTATTTAAACTTGTGAATCGGGATTCGAATTTCTGACTGGCCCAAAATTGGCAACGACAGGGGAGAAACGCGGGAGTGGAGTCCCACAGTGAATGCCTCGAGACTATCTCATGCAGTCCACGTTGAAAACGCTAGTTGGACCTCGCAGGAGTGCGACATGACTGCCACTGCCAACTGAACCTGGTGAGTGTGGTTACTGGACTGCGCTGTTTGGCATTGGTGATGATGACGATGATGTGTTACCGGTACGATGGCTCTATAGACAAACAACAGAGCCATACTACTGATACCACGCCTTCGTCAACACCACGAACGTTCTTGCAATCGACCCATAGTCTAGGGATGGATTGGTAGTTAGCAGTGATGGTGGCGGAAATTGAAATGTAAGATTGGGAAAAACCTGGATACACAAACAGCTGTCACTGAAATAATGTCATGGGCGGCAGCGGTAGAACACTATACTGTAGATGGCTCTGAGGAATTAACTTGTTGACAATAATTATCAAGTAAGTATGGTAGCCTAAGGATGATGAGTAGGCCTATGCATGGAATCACAGACATGTATAGGGATAGGCGACAATCTAGGTTAACTTAGTGTAAAATGAACGCCAAAAGTTTTGTCACGTTTATTCTCTTTCCTCCGTCACTCCTGCTGCTATGTTCTTTCCGCCATACTTTCTGAACTCGCTTTACATATAATTTATAATTATTAAGAAGAGTATCTACCGTACTTGTAGTTGAACAACAAACCTTAGGTTTTGGATACAGGGCCATATTCAAGAACATCCGTTGTGTATACGATGGCGTGGTGTCGGTATGATGACTCCATAGACCAGTGGTTCTTAACCTCTTTTTACAGCGACCCAAAATCTTGCCAAAATCAACCATGGCGACCCAAGCCCCCGTATATATTGTCTTAATATATATGATTATGCTGCTAAAAACGTGTTACAGAAACAAAATTACATGCTGGGGTATAGATTAATACAAGTAGCACATCTGAATAACAGTGATCCGTAAGAAAATAAACAAATAACATATACTTGCTATAAAATTAAAATGGGTAATTAGACAATGATTTACCCCTGTGGAAAAAAAAATCAAAGTAAATTTTCTGTTTTTGAGTCTTTCTTTAATGATTGTCCTTTTAGAATCCTATAATATTGCATTATGAATTCTCCTTACAGTATAATAATAAATTATAATCATAATATATTACTAATGGGAAAATAATAATTATTTTTTACAAACCCTTGGCGACCCAATGAAATGGCTTGGCGACCCAAATTTGGGTCGCGACCCAGGAGTTAAGAACCACTGCCATAGACAAACAATTGAGCCATCGTACCGGTACCACACCATCTTATACACCACAAATGTTCTTGAATATGGCCCACAGACCTGACTATTTGCCACAAGACTTTGTACACACGCTGTTGTTTTTGAAGGTTAACAAAATAACACTACAGTACATAATTGAAATACATTGTTATTATTAGGTTTATTGTTTTACAGTCATAGTCATTGGTAGACCATTCATTACAATCTTTTCAGAATAATGACCTCTCTCCATATAGCCTGTGTAAGAATTTGTGGCCAACTATACATTACAATAAAAAAGTTACTTATACTATCATGTTTGACCAGGATCCCAGGCAAAAGCAACGTTTGTAGTGATAATGGCCCGACCACTGAAGGAGGTGCTGCAGGACCCAGAGGTGCTGGCAGACATTCACCAACATCCTCTTACCTTCAGGTGATAGAAATTATTGGCAGACATTCCCTAACACCCTCTTACCTTCAGGTGAAAGAAATTATTGATAATCAACATTCCACCTCTAGGTTTGTGGCCAAATTAAGGGCAATATTCAAGAATATTTGTGGTGCATACGATGGCGTTGTACCGATACAATGGCTCCATAGACAAACAGTTGAGCCATTGTACAGGTACCACACCATTGTATGCAGTATACACCATCAATGTTCCTAAATATGGCCCCAGGATTAATAATAACAGAAGTTATTTGCAATTGTTAAGTAAATCTTACTAAATTAACTAACTTAACTTCCTTAAGGTTGATTTGAAGAGGGCTCTATACCTCTATTATCATGGCACATTATAATATGTTTTCAAGTGTATATAAATGTGTATCCTTATCAATAGTGCAGTATGTTAGATATAGGTATAGTTGGAATGCTGTAATTTGGCATACTGAGTGCAACCACTACTATATTCTCATAGCCTAATGCAAAATATAGACTTTGCTTTTATAATGCTGGCCACATACTTTTCTACTGTATGGTATTAGTTTCAGGGAGTTTGTGTTTCAACAGAATTACTCAGAAAGGGTAGTATGCATTTTTTGAGAATGTTATTCAAAGTTGAAGATAAAAAAATACAGTAATTGGTTAGCAACAACATATATTTCATGTTGTACAGGTCCTGCACTGGTACTGTACTGTTAAAATCTGATAGTTATTGTGCAATATGCAGGTTAGAGCTGTGGTCCCTGTAGCATCATTGTACTGGACTTTAATAGTAGCACACACACCACTTCCAGGTTCTGCAGAGGCGCATCCCTCCTCGTGACATCAACACACTGGCCGCCCCACAACTATTTCGTACTGGGTTCGGCCGATGGGACAAAAGGAGAGGACGACGATGGACACAAAGAGACAGGCTCTTTGGTGGCTATAGAGGGGCCCATGGCCAACGTACTCAGCGTTCTGGCTCACACGTTAAACTTCACGTGAGTCTACTTATAGAAACAGATCCCATACTCATATACAGAAGTGGTGACCATTTGTCTGGCATAGTTTGTGGGAATCAGTTGTCATCCAATTCAGCCACAGCAAACGACCCCTGCCAACTGTACTTCAGTTCAATATAGCTTCATTAGTAGTGTATCGTTAGGGAAAAGCCTGATCCTCTAGTAGGGTGAATAACTGGTGTGGTGCTAGGCCACATGGGGTAGAATTAAGGCAGAATTAGAAACGTGAGAAATTAAATTAATGTATATATCTAATTGACTGTTAGAAAAGTACATTAATTAAGTCACAGCAGTGATCTGAGCACTAAGTTTTTTCACTAGATATTTTTTTTTCGGTCTGCCTGACTTTAACCACCATATGTGTTTATATGTATATTGCTATGATGATGAAAGTAAAGATAATTGGTCTATTGCAGATACAAGCTGATCACTCCTGCTGACAACCTGTGGGGAGGCCAGCTGCCAAATGGATCCTGGACAGGCATGCTGGGCCAGGTGATCAGGAAGGTGGGCAGAGAGAGAGTTTGTTGTAGCCAGCTTACATTAATATAACTTCTGCTAAAATTTTTTTCTGCATGGAATATTAATGTAGAGAATTCTTTCAACATCATCATCTCATCACTAGTTATTTGCCTCTGTTGATTATGACAGTCCTATCTTTTCTTGTATGTTTGGTAAAAAAGAACAAACAAATTTTGTTTTGCTCAATCAGGGTTAGGTGAGCAGGCAAGATATCATGTTGTCAGAATTTTAAAAAATGCATGCTACCATCCAGAGCAGGCATTATTTAATATTTTACTTCAACATTTAGGGCTACAAAGTATATCACATGAATCTATGGCATATGGTACATATTGTAAAGTGTTCAATAAGAACTTCACTGTATTACCATATTCTCACAGGAAGTGGACCTTGCCTTGGGACCCTTCTCTGTCACCCTGGAGAGGACAAAGGTTGTGGACCTTACCACTGGAGTAATGACAGATGACCGCTGTCTGTTAGCTGCCAAAGGGGCCACTGAGGTGAACCCCTGGAGCTTCTTAATGGTACTGATGCCGTCGGTGTGGGTGTGCCTGGCTGCTACCTTGCTGCTTGTATGGGGGACACACCTGCTTCTGGCCTTTGTCACCAAACAGACAGTGGATTGGAGACTGATGGTGGAAGTCTATTTCCGTATGCTACGCACTCTTTTTAATCAGAGTAAGGATACATTATCGAAAAATAGTTTATTTTCATGTAGACAAAATCTCCTTTAGGTTATAATTGTAATTTTTTTCAGTGCTATTCAAGTGCATTTCTTGGTCAATGATTTAATGACACCAGTTATCCTCTCAAAGGAGGTTCTATTTTACATGTATGCTCATTGTAGACTTAGTTGTAGACTCAGTTGATGTAGGATGAGTTGTGATTATTATAATCTTCATAGAATGGAGAAATAATTTGCCAAATCACATGGAGATTTTACAGGGATCCAATGTTTGTTAGCACAAGTTGTGTTTCTGTCATTTTTTCAAAACTGTATTACATATACATGTATTTGGATAGTGGGGAATAGAAAATTCATCTTAAGCTAAAGTATTGGATAATAATTCTCCTGTTACAATATTTGGACATAATTATGTTTATGGTCAATCTCTTTTTGCTCAAACTAATTTTCAGATCATACAAGTGTTGAAGGTATTTGGTATTTACAACTACCTGTACACATGTTTTCCTCTTCCTAATCTACAGTAGTTGGTTCAAAATGAAGAGCTTCTTCCCTGTTTATTGTAGATGTGAACTGGCGAAGTGTGACTAGCCTGGAGAGGTTCTTGATGTTTGTGTGGCTGTTGGGAGGACTGGTGATGACTTGGAGCTACAGCAGCAACCTCACCTCCTTGTTGGCAGTCAGACGTATCCCCCAGTCCATACAGACACTGAGAACTCTAATTGATGACCCCAGCCTCACCCTCATTCTTACGCCCAACACTATTATTACAACCTCCCTTGCTGTGAGTTATGAACCCTGCCTTATTCTCTCCCACTCTCTCTTTGAGAAATACTCCAGGATGTAACATGTCCATTAGCTCTCATTGAGGTCAGGATATACTTCTAACAGCCTGAACATTAGTACTGTACAGACAAATAAGTGCTTAATTTGTGTGTGTTTTTAGCTACTTTCATTGTGATAATTAGAAATGTTACCTGTGAGATTACAGTGTTTACAATCACATGGTATATATATACTGGTACTGTGGAAAATGTTCTCCAAGTGCTGTATATCTGATGTTACAAAATACGGTAACTATTATTTACTGTAGATTGTTAGGTTAAAGGATCAAGAAAGGATACTGATGAACTGAAGTTTAAGAATACAGCACTAAGAGTGATGATATTATAGTTTTTTCATCTCCAAAACAGAAAACATTTGAGTTTATTTAGGGAAAGACTTTTTTTGTAGTTGTAGGAATACAGTACTAATTCCTCCAAACTATCATTGGAAACAAATCACTGCAGTGAGACTAATAACAGATCTTATTATAGTTTGAAGGATTCAGTAAAGCTCCAACTTACCATAGTGAGTGTCTCCCCTTAACTTAAGATCTGTACAGTATATCAGAACAACCGGTCAAGGATTACGAGAGGCAGTCAAATAACTACGGTACTGCAATTGTGAATTTATTCCCAGAGTAGCCAGAAAAATTAGGTGGTAGTGTGGTAAGAAAGTCAAATAATTATACTATAAGCACACTATAGAATAAGTCTGTATTTTAAGAAGCTTTTGAATGCACTACCACAATTTTTATATGTGCAATTTCAGCTTAGCCAGGAGGGGGAACTGAAGGAGCTACACAGACTTGATTCAGCAGGTCGGACTGTCTACGTCCAGATCAATGACTTCCCCCGTACCCTGGACACTCTGGTGAAGCAAGATGACCACGTCCTCCTCGGCACCACCAGTGTTATGGCCACCCTCATTGCTCAGTCCTTCTCTCACACAGGTTATTGGTCCTTTTTCCAGGTTACTGGTCCATTTTCACAGCTATTGGACCATTTACACTGTTATCAGTCCACTTTTCACAAATATTGGCCCATTTCACAGGTAGTCCTATTTAAACCTATCTTGGCTCAGGAGTACAGTACTTCTCAACACATTTTGAGGGTTTGAATAGCCCCTTAGGGTTGGTTAGGCAATCCACCAACCCCGATAAAAGCCTTTGCTAATTGATGTGGCTTGTTGCACTTGTCTTGGTCAGGAAACTTCCATGATGGAGTGGGTGGGGACTTGGGCCATTACTAACTGTTTGATGGATTGCTCTATACAGTACAGATGGATCATAAGAATATTTTGTCTACATTGCACTCTTTATATAGTAGGCTGCATAAATACCTTTGGCTTATTATAGCTAGATTTAATTTCTTCATGTCTCAATTCTGCAGGAGAGTGTTCCTTCTATTTGTCCCGCCAGAAAGTCCTATCTAACATACATTCCATGGTGGTGCAACAAGGCAGTCCTATCCTCCCTGCCATCAGCCACAGGTCAGTGTTCTAGGAAAGTAGCCACTGACTGAAGGACATATTTTTGATGAAGTAGTATGATACTGATTTTTCCAAACTATGCCTGGAAACAAATCACTTCAATGCATTGTTTGGAGGATTCAGTAGCACTTCAATTTATTGTCAAGAGCTTTTTCCCTTAGGATCCGCCCACACAATCAAGCAGTGCCTGGCGGGCAAACATTATTACCAAAACCAGGTCTATACACACATTTGGTAGGTGGGTGGCAAGCACGATAGTGTGGAGCCTGCCGGGAACTGCTTCATTTGGTTACACTACTAAAAAAGTAATAGAAATAAGCTTAGCAGGCACTGCTTGATTGTGTGAATGTGGCCTTAAAGCCAAGGTACTGTACAAAGGTCATTCATTTAAATTTGGAAATGTGATTGCCAAGTTTGGTAAATAAAACACATGTACAGTGTCATGCTTACATTCCAGTTCATATATATTAAAAACACACTGCTTGGTACCACATGTAAATAATGACATCAACCACTGTACCAATCACAGTGCATATTGTTTTGCAGGATGAGGCAGATGATAGAGGCAGGACTGTACACACATTGGGTGGAGACACGTCTGCGTAACTACACTCGCTGCCGCAAATCCCCTTCCTCCATTACTGTCAGGACCTCCATTGCTCTCACAGGCATATGGGTAAGCAGCATTATTATTACCTTAAAGGGGATAATTTATGCTGTGTTTTAGAGGGCTACTGAGTCATCCAATTAGTGCATTATAATAACAGATCCCTTACTTGTATACTGAGGTTCTGTACAGTATAGTAGTCTGTTTTTTTAATATTCCTCAACCTCAGGTATATTATGGAGGAATCAGTAGCCCTCCATTTCGCCAAAAGTAAAAATTGATCCAATTAATGCTGTCACTTTATGAATTAATATAACAAAACTAATTCCACCTAACCTTGCACTACTGCACTCCAAGTTAACTGAATATAATTATACTGTAGAATAAATTAAGGTAACCATTAACCTGAACTAAACTTAACCTAACCCAGGGCATGGTGGCGGTGCTTTATGCAGGACTCGTTGCTGCCACGGCCACCTTCTTTGTGGAGCTGGTCATCGCTAGAATCTATCCTGCCACTCAGACCCAAGAGAATTTTTATTTTATTTAAGTCTAGAAGAAAAACACACCGTATAGGAAGGCTTATGGGGGGGCGGATTTTCTTTTTCAAATGTTTACAAAGAGTGGAGATAGGTTAAAATTTTTGTTTTATATTTTCTCGTTTCTCAGACAATTGCAAATCATATTATGAAGAATTGTTAGAGAATAAGAAACTAGATCATTGTCCTATATCTATTACCTCCAGATGAATAATTGTAAATACAGGTATGTTTTTTTTTATCAATTTGTAGCACTTGCAGAATCTGTATAAATCATAAACTACTAGTACAATAATCTAAATTAGCCATTTTTTCTGGGCAATATCTTTAGACTATAGAATTCTCCAATTAAAGAGCATATAGTCCTATAAGGTGAGATTTTGAGAACGAGATACGTATTGTGAGTGTTAGAGCAGTTGATGTGGAGTATAAAGTGGCTAGGTAGGTGAAGTACCTTACAATGTGGTGGTTTAAATACCAGGGAGATGACATGAAAGGCACACAAACTTGCTGCAGCCTCCACAAACCCACGCCATGGCAGAACACTATACTATCACATCTTACACCCAGCCCACCCCAAACCAGTCTCCAGAAACATATCCATACTCATATTACTCACCAATCCATTGAAACGCTCGGCTGCATGCACGACCTACTAACATCCACTCATCTAAATCCTCCCTTCCCCATGAGGACAGAGTTCACCTGGCCAGGCTGCGATATGGCCACTGCCCAGCCTTTCTGACATTAGAAGCTGGAAGGAGCCGCCACTGTGGATGCCTGTCCTGGATGCATCATAGTGCTTGCATTCTATTAAACATTATGGAAGACTGCAATGCACACAACCAAACTCTCCGAGAGCACTGCAGGAGAGTCTGGTTCAGGCCATGGCCTTGCTCATGGGCACAGGGCTGCTTGGCCCGACAGCTTGAGGAACTTCAACAACATCTCTCACGGACCAGTACTATCTGCATCCATAACGCTTGTACAACTCCTGTCGCTCCCCACTAACAGGTCAGTCTAATATCCACAATAATAATGATCCACATATGGGTATCTCAAACAATTTTGCTATTAAGGTTTTTGCATTCACACATGCTATTTTTAAGTAGTGCTTAGCTGCTTGTAGTAAATTAAAAGATGGTACTTCATGTATTTATTAGAGAGTTTCAGCTAAGGAACAGATGGAAGCTGTCAAATTCTTATGCGAGTTATCCCTTTATGGAGGATTGTTTTACCATGACTGTACAGTTGCCCACACATGAATCTGGTATGCCTCGCTACTTGTGAGATACCTACAACAGAAAGGAAAGTGAGCAAAAGTTATAGATTGTTGACAAGCAGACAGTAATAATATACTTGTCAACAAACTACATCTTTTTCCACTTTCCTTTTGTTTGTAGCCACCTCACAAGTAACAAACTGTACATGTAACTATAATATTTAAATTCACTAAAAGGAATCAAATCAATAGTCAATAGAATTAACTGTCATAGAAAGTAATTGTAGGTTGGCTTACAAACTGGAATGTTTAAATTTGTTTAGTCTGGTGAAAGGATTTGGAAATGAAATAAAGCAAAGTTCATTATAAGTTTAATTAACTGACAAGTATGGAGGTATTAAACATAAGTCATTGATTGATACATTTTTTTGTAGGTAGTGTTGGTGTGCCAGTATGCAGTCTCAACTCTTATTGGATTGAGTGGTCCAGCATTGTGGGGGGCTTCCCTCTTCTGAAGATTATAACCATACCCCCACACACACATTAGTCAGTAGGTGTTTAGGGCAAGAAGTTTGTTTGCCTGGCATCTAAGATCCTCTCCCTGACTGCTTGGAGGGAACCTGACACATTATCTTTGGCAGTTACTGTAGGATTCCCTAATGATATACATGTTGGATCCAGTATTGTATAAGCAGTAGTTATCTTGCCAGTCACTATAGTTTTCATCAGTACTACTTTCTCCTGTGTTGGTGTAACTCTTGTCTTGATGCACCAGTACAAAGCTTAAATTTAGCTCAAACTTAGAAAGTACCAGTAGAGAAAATTTGAAGAATTCCAAGGCTCCCCTAAATTTACAGATCTACCCATTTGGGGTTCAATCTTATTCCATGGTACACTCTCCATCCCACCAGAGTTGAAGCAGGTGGTTTCTTGACTACAGCCCACCCAAAACCTCCAAATGTGTGTGGCCTCATGATGTCTTAAATAAACTGCCTGCTTCATATCTGACTCCAGTGGACTGGAATGGTGAGTGTACAAGAATGGAGGTGGAGAAAACTCACAAAAGCAAATAAGATGTATATAATATTAAATTAATTCATTGAGTGTTCAACCACAGAATAGTAAAATTGGTTGGTTGCTGATACTTTATAATGCACATCTTTTTATCAGCCATTTGGTTTTCTTCACCTTTCTTATTCATGGAATTCTCCTAGAACGAGAACAATATGATACAAACCTATGTAAATGTACAGCCATGGCTGATAATGCTGGACCAGGGTCCAAGGAGTGTTGGAGAGCAACTGAACACTTCCTACAAGTGGACTTTCCAAACCATTCTTAGCCTTGAAAGTTTAGAAGACTCGCTTTTCCGAACTCTGTTCAGTTGCTCTTCAACACTCCTTGGACCCTGGTCCAGCCAGCACTATCTGCCACAGCTATACAATACTGATTATCTGAAGACTCGCTTCACCTGGCTGGGACTTGTACAGCCAAATTCAAAAGTTCACCAGCTGCTGCAATGTAAAAAAGATTGTATTAATTTAGTGGATTTTGCCTGTACAAAAGTAACGTATTTTTATGATTTTGAAACTACCATGGAAGATCTTATGCAAACATCAATATTACTGGAAAATGTATTACCACTTTAATTTGTGAAATAAAATTCGACTTTGAAGCAATGGGTTAATTAACTTACTCCTTCAGTGTGATGTATGATACAGTTATGGAAGGGAGTTTATTTACCCCAATGGGTCCCTCTATTGTATACCCTAGCATACCTTTAGTTGACTATTGTACTCTTGCTTAATCATCATTAGGATAAAATTTGCTGGCAACTATTGTAAAGAAACCCCTTCCGCAACAGTACCTGTCAAATACAAATGGAAGTGAATCATGATTGTGTGGTGTGGTACAATGGGCAAATCTGTGTTTGAAAACAATACTGTAATTGGTATGGGTCTGTTAAATGATTATTCTCAAGAATAGTAACTTTTTGTACAAATAAAATCATGGGTGAATGCTGAGAATAGTCGTTTGAAGGATTGTCCTATAAAGTGAGATATTGTTGGAAGATCTCAATACACAAGAGTACTTTTCTTTAAAAGACAATAGGCACCTGTTAAAGTTTGGTGTATGAGAAAAGTTCTGAATAGGTGGAAAGGCCAAATCCCAAGGATAGATGAATAAAGTGTAGTGGGATGATGAGTATGTTCAGAGGAAGAGTTAGAAGAGCAAATGGAACTGGGCGATTATTAACATTGGATTAGACGAGAGCAAGATGAAATGAATATTTTGATGACTTTATGGATGAGGTGAGGTATGAACTTCAAACTTGGAAAAAATATAAATATGTGGGAGGATGTGAATCATCAGCAGCTGTGGGTAAGAAAAGTGTGGGTCAAAGTGTGCAGATGATTGCGTTTGAATGATTCTGTGCAAGCTCTAGGTGCATGCATGGGAATTCAAGAGATTAAGTACTTATCAGATTTTACAACTACTGTATACAGGACATGATTAAGAAAATACAGATGAGCTACAGTGTCTTGTGATTGGTAATGAATACAGCAGAAAAGAGACTGGACCACTGAATGTGATTGGAGTGAAATATTAATTTTATGTAATTCAAGAAAACCAACTCATATTTCAACAAAGAAGCACACTTGTTATAGGCCTATATAATTTCAGACCAGCAGGTCCTCTTCTGTCCATACCTGAATTGCATATTAAAGAAGATATTTGCGACTGCTGTACTTTAATTGTCAAAGATATATGGCAAATTATATGCATTTCCAGACCTATACTTTAATATATGTATTTAGAGTATGGTCTGTGTCTGGCCACGACTAGGCCTTATAATTCCTAGTCAAAAATTATGTATCATGAGTGTACACAACTGTTTATATGACTATGAAAGAGTCAAGAAATATCTGAGTACAGTATGTTTTTGCACAAAGACAAGTGTTGAAGTATGTTTGTGATAAGAAATCAGTGCAAGGTCTGATTTGTCTAACCATATGATTGTTGCAAGATGTACTGTGTCAAAAAACACAGGAATGAAGAAAGAAAGTAAAGATGGAGAAACTATGAAACAAACTTGCTCTAGTAAAGAAATATGTAAGGTGCAGAATGAACATACAATAGAATGAGTCATGTTAAAGATTTCATAAAGTAGTTTGTAGAAACGAAAAGTGCAATAATAAATTAAAGGAACTCCGAGTAAAGATTTGGTAATGCTGAGAGGTATGACAAAAAGTTATAGCAAGAGAAAAGAAAACTGAGTAGGAGAATGAATGAGAATTTCACTTAAAATGGGAAGCTGTTTTGGAAAAAGGTCAAGGAATTAGGGAAAAATAGGTGAAAATGTAAATGATAAGAATCACAGTCTACATGTGGTTGCAAATGATAAGAGAGAACAATGGAAGAAATTGTGAGAAACAAATTAATGAATGGTTCATGGAGGGAATATGGCAAATGTCAGCATGATTACTTTTGGTGGAATCCAGAAGGGATGATAGAGGAAATCAAAAGAGGTTAACAAATAAGGCCTATGAAGCTGTGGATGAAAGATTACATAAGGATGTGATGGATACTAAAGTGGTGAGAGGAATGATTAATACTTTGACTATTTTGCAGTCTTGGTAAGGATTAGGGTCAGGATAAAAGTGGGAGTGCAGTAAGAGGGATGATGGGGTGGGAAACAAAAGGAAGGTGGCAAATGTGAAACATTATGACTCTGAATATAGGGAGGAAAATAAGAGTAGGGTGGGTGAGGTGCTGGGGATACAGGAGGGAGTGGGAGTAAATGATGTGTATGAAATTTTTAAAACACTACTAGTAGTGGTTAGGAAAGTAGCAGAGGTGGAAGGGTACAAGGCACAGAAAAGGGGGAAGAAAGGGAGTGCATGGTGGTCAGAAGAAGTGAAAGATGTAATTGAAATGAAAAAGAAGATATATAGGAGACCACTGCAGATGAATGTGTCAGAGGAGGTGAGAGAGGGTTGGAAGCAGGAATGTATTACAACATATGTAAGAGTCTAGTGAAGAGAATGGTGAGTGAGAATACTGTAAAAGTAGAGCGGAGGAAGAGTTTGGTAGGAAATTGAACAAGAAGTTTAGGGAAACAAGTAACTATTTTGGAAACTGTGTGAAAGTGGTAATAAAAGAAAGATGAAAAGAGAAGTCTGGCAGCGTGAGAATAAAGAGAGAGGATGGAGTCACTGTGAGTGGAAGTGTGGAAGAGGTATTTTAATTGTTTGAGGAATGAGGGGACGGGAGAGGAGGCATAGGGATAGATGCAGGTGGTAGATGACAGGGTGTACAAAGAGAACTAGGGAAGAATGAGGTTAGGAAAGCAATGGGAAGGTTGAAGATGAGAAAGGCCCTGGGGTTGGATGAGATAACTGCAGAATTCTTGAAGGATGTTGCTTATATGCACAGTGGCAGCCAGCCTGTCAGTAATTGTGCCAAGCCAGCCTACAGCTCATTTGAGAGCATAGAAAAAACAATAATTATAATAAGAAAAAATAGTTGAAGTTCTAAATTACCCTTAAAAAATTACACTTAATAATATTCTGCAGTCCCTGGTAACTGATAAATAACTGTAAATGACAGAAAGTAATACATTGGCAAGCATTGTCTCTCAGGTTCTCAGTATCTCTCTATCTCTCTTCCACACACACACACTTAATATATTTACAGTTATATCCACTAATAACAAAACTAAAAACAATTTTAGGAACTGAATTTGGACAAGGAATATCTTCCATAGATAATTCATATAATCGATTAATTTTACACGTAATTGTGGCAGTGGTACAAAATCTTATTTTATCTTATCAGTACGGTACGGTTCTTTGGGTAGGGTACGAAATTACAGAAAGATATTTTGAAGAGTGCGGAATTATATACTACCGGTATATATTTTTTGTACCATACCGTACAGCCACCCTTAGTCATATGCCTTCTCCAAATCCATAAATGCTGCATACAATTTTTGTCCCTTTTCCAGATATTTCTCTACAACACACCTCAAGGAGAATATCTGGTTTACATACCCTCTTCCCTTCCTAAACCCCCCCTATTCCTCACCCAACCATTTCTCTGTTTTCCTACTACACTAAGCAGGCATATTCCTCTGTGATTACCACATACTCCTCTCTCCCCTTTACTCATATGCAGAGGAACTATAATTCCTGATTTCCAGTCTTCAGGCAAACTTCCCTTCTCCCATGCCAGTCCACACATTTTCTACATCCACTCAATCACTATCTCACCACCACACACTCCATCTATTCCTAATGCTTTACCCATCCTCACCTTCTTCAAAGCTTTACTCACTTCTGCCCTTCTGATCCCCACCTCCTCCTCCACTACCTCTTCTTTTTGCTCCCATACCCCACCCACCTATGTTTGCCAACTCATCCAAGTGTTCTGTAACTCCTCTTAAACCTCTCGACTCTACCACGCTTCTCTACAATCATCTGCCCATTCTTGTCTTTCACAACCTTACTACTGTACTTCCTTTGTTACCCTCCCTGATTTTCTTGACCTCTTTCTAGAACAATTTCTTACACTCCCTCCACTTCTCACTTAAATTCCTTTTCATAAACATCGGTATGAAAAACTGTGAGCGATAGCAGTAGAGAATGATATGCTGAGGAGTGTAGGGTGCAAAGAACTGAAAGGGTAAAATATAAATACAGTACAGTACAGTAGATCTATGAAAAGTGTGGTGAGTAAATAACTCAATCAGAGAGTACCAGTGCAAGAAAACAGTCAGAGATGGAATAGGATATAGAGAGAATGGACAAAACTCGGAAGCTGAAAAAGGTGCATGTGAGTGACAATGAGGGCAAAGAAGACAGGAAGAGACAAAGGTACGATATGGTGAGTGATTGTAGAAGAAACTATGAATGGGTACAGACCAAAACTTGTGCATGATTGGCAGGAATGGATTATTTGCTGGAGGTAGTGTATGTATGTTAAGGTTGGCAACCCAGTTGTAATTTCTTAACAGTTCATAGAATGGCTTCTTACACCTAAGGTACGTATATAAAGCATCTTTGTTGTGACTGTATGAACTTAGGAGGATGAGGGGGGAGAGGGAAGAGAAAATTTTGTGGGCTAGAAAAAATAAGTAAATGTAAGTGTGACCCACATCACTGGATAGAATGTCCTTCTCATTTTATTACCTTATTTCCCTCTATCCCTGGGTCTGGAGCCATTTCACCATTTAAAAAGGGAAAATGGGGTCTTGGATGATTATGATGAGGCAGATAATTATATTGTGTGAAGTGTAATCCTACAGTGTAAACAATAAATAATGTATAGTAAATGTTTGCTTAACTTATTGCTGGGAAGGTGTTTGGCCTTGTTCACAGTGATGACTTGACATGAGGTCTGCAGAGATGTGCATGTTGGGCAAAACTGAGAACACAGCAATGCTTGAGTGGGCAGAGTAGTTCAGGCAGAGCAGGACAAGGCACACTGAAATCAACAATAAATATAAGACAGTGTCTGATGAATCTAGTTTGCCCAGGTCCAGATTAGGTTATCGTAGGTTTGGTAATTTCAAATCAGGATAATTCTGTAAGCAGTAATATTACCTATCTGAGTACTGTACACATTATTTGCTTGTTTAACCCCTAAATTTCCCTTAACAATCAAGCCCTGTCCTCTTTATGGGAAGTATCCAGCCACTTGGGGTAAAACATGACTAAAATATACTGTAAACCTTTTCCTTCATCAAATAAAAGCAGGGAATAATGGATGATCCAAAAATAAGTTGGAAAAAATTGTGGCTCAATTTATAATTTTCCCAAGGAAATAAAGCATTCATTAACTGTCATGTTTATATGTTCTAAAATAAACCTGATCTGACCTAACCTAACCCAATCTAGACTTGGACAGACTACCAGGACCAAACCAAGACAAAGAGATTTAATTTAAACATACAACATCCTGAATGGAATGGAAAATGTATACTTTAAAATAATCTTTATATAGAGTGAAGGAAGTAACAGGTTAAACACTTGCAAACTTAAGAAAAGGAGACATAGGGATAAGTGAAAACAAGTTAGTCTTTAAGGGACCCTGTGATGTAGTCAGAAAATTGTAGGTAAACGAGTCCTTCAAATATTGCCACAAAACATCACCAAGAGTATATGGAAGGAGCTTGTTTTATGGAATAGTCAGGAGGAATCAGAAGCCTCCAATTCCCATACACGATAACTGAGTCCTTAATGTGAGGATAGTTAACAATTGCAATAGTCGTTAATTTAATACAAATTTAGTCACTGCTCCCACTATTGGTGTTTTAAGGACCTGGTGATCATGTATGAAAACTGGAGGCTTCCGATTCTTCCTGACTATACCACAAAACAAGCTCCTTCCATATAGGTGTTGTGTGTTTAGTGGCAATATTTTAAGGACTCGTTTACCTTGAGTTTTCTTACATCATGGGGTTCTTTCAAGTTATAGGGTTTTGAGTTAGTAAATCTGGAGCAACTGAATCCTTCAAATTTTTGCCCTGTTTTCACCTGCAATACAAACATGGGGGACCCATGGGAATGAGGGGTTATGGGTGGGGAAAAACACGCATATCACTATGGTTCTGCCAATTTGTAGCAGTGTTGCCAGATCTGGCTAGCTCCCAGTATTTTCCCGGTAGTTTGCCCAGGTTAAGTCCCAGTAGTTTGGGTAAATATTGAAAGAATTACCGTTATTGCATACGGTTTTTCTACCTTCATTACCCACTTATTTAGACCCTTCTAAGACTATTTTCTTATAGGCCTATGGCATTTCTTCAGCAAAATGTCCCATTTCAAAAATAGGGCATAATCATATGGGGCATTTTGAAATTAGCCTGACCCAACCTAGACCGCGTCAGACTACCGGGACTTAACCTGGGCAAACTACCGGGAAATAATCGTGATAAAGTACAATTAAAGACTGGGGCAAAATACTGGGACCTAGCTGGATCTGGCAACACTGCTTCAAAATGGTCATTCTTTCAATAAATACCGTAGTCTGCTCAGGTTAGGTTCCGGTAGTCTGCTGTGGTGTAGGTCAGGTCAGCCTAATTTACAAATTAACCATTTGAATATACGGTATTATTACAGAATAACTGGATTTTTGGCTAGATTTACGCAGTGTTACCACATCCGGTTAGGTCCTGGAAATTTACCCCAATCACTTTATGATAGTTTACACTGGTTATACCCAGTAGTTTGCCCAGGTTAGTTCCCGGTAGTCTGCTGTGGTCCAGGCTAGGTTAGATTAGGTCAGACTAGTTTCCAAATTAGTTCTCAAGTTCAAGTTAAGAGGTCCCGCAAAGGGCTGCTCATGGGTAGCATAATATGCGAGGGTTTTGCGGGGGATTTAGGGATCAAGGGTAGGATTAGGAAGGGGGTTAGGATGAGGGTGGATTGGGTCAGGGACTATGGGTTAAGGATTAGGGAGGTAATAATTGGTGATCCTATTTCTAAATGTGTCAAAAGTGGGGCTATTAACTACTGTATATGAGATGGGAGATGATTCCACTCTTGGATGCTGTGGGGAAAGAATAAGTGCCTAAATATATCAGTGCTTGTCTGGTATTTCAAGTTGTGGCTGCCTCTAGTGGATCGTATACTTGTAGGGTGTAGATATGTGTCTTTGTCTATGTCAACTAACTTGTTTGTGATTTTGTACATCATCTGTTGTCTGTGTATCTGCCAATGGGTCTAGTTTTGTCTTGTTTAAGCTGAGTGACTGATGTAGTGTGTCTGTAATCACGTCTGGCCCATCTTGCAGTTTTGTTTTGTATGGACTCTAATTTATTGATATTATCGTAAGTGTGTGGGTCCCAGATGGTGTCATTATACTCTAAGTGTGGCTGAACGGGGCATATCTCTGAGAGAAACAACATAGATGAAAAGTGTCTTAGAATGGTCTAAAATAGTGGATAATGATACTAAAATATACAATATAGTGAACCCAGTTTTTTTTGTAAATTTACCGAATATACCATAACCCTGCATTACCACAGGTCCCCCATGTTTGTATTGGAGGTGAAAAAGGGGCATATCCGAGAGAAACACCATATACAGTATAAGTGTCTTAGAATGGTCCAAAATAGTGTGTAATGTTACAAATATATATATATATATATATATATACATGTAGTGAGCAGAGTACTTCTGTAAATTTACCAAAGAAGAGATAGGGATAATCTTTGGAAGTGTTCCTCCTAACGAAATTTAATGAAAATCAATAATCATATAGTTAACATAATGTAGGTTTCGGTAATTCTGCATAAAAGGTCCACCTGGATTGTTCCATTTTATACATTTTCATGCATATATATTTTTTTTAATTGTTCCATTGATTGTTGCCCATAATATTTAGAGGATAACTTTTTTTTACCCTTACTTGACCTGACCTAACCTAACCAAACCAGGACCAAGGCAGACTACCGGAACCTAACCTGGGCAGACTACCGGGACCTAACCTGGGCAGACTACCGGGACCTAACCTGGGCAGACTACTGGGACCTAACCTGGGCAGACTACAGGCACTGTCCAATGTTTACAATGGCAGGAAAACACTGAACTTAGGCTCTGGACAGCTGAAATTTTCGATATGCTATTATACCAAAAATAAGTGCAACCTCCTCTTACATTCATTACACATGAACATATTACATTGTCCCACACACACACATACAGTCGCGGTCAAATATAATCATCCATATAGGGGTAACAGCCGTAAGAGTTTGACGGCTTCCCTCTGTTTCTTAGATGATAAACTTTACAATAAATAGTTCAACTACCCTCTTTTAATTTACTACAAGCAGCTACACACTACTTAAAACAATAACATCATAATTATGTGAACGTGAAAATATTAGACAGTAAATTGTTTGAGATACCCATATGTGGATGATTATTATTGACCGCGACTGTACATACACACACACCGTTAATTGTACCCTTGTGAAATATACACAAATTGTAAAGGTTTCCCACGTAATATGCAAATTCATATATTATTCACTCTCTGATTTTTTCTAAGTAAAAAATGTCAACAAAATATTTAAGTTACCATAAGACAGTGGTGTGACAAAAACATACATAATATTATTCAACTTATTAATTAATAACAAATTAACTTAATATAATTTAATCCAACTTACTTACTGTTCCTCCATTCCCTTATTAGAGACCTATAATAATAATAATAATAATAATAATAATATTCCGTCCAGGCGTCCACTGTCACTCAGGCCTCAGCTGTCAGTGTTGCCAACTTGCCAGGTCCGTCACTCAGCTGTTATGCTTGACGAATATCCCCAACTTGAATTATCATTAAAATTTCCCATTTTACCTTAACTTTAATGTTAGAATTTTCTTTTTTTACCTCAACTTAAACATCAGAATATTCTTTTTATACCTCAACTTTAGCATCAGAATTTCCCTTTTTATCTCAACTTTTACATCAGATTTTTCCTTTTTCTCTCAAGTTTAACATTTTAATTTCCCTTTTTACCTCAGAAATTCCCTGTGTACACTTGAAAATAGTCGGACTTTACCATCATCTTGATATTTCGTCTGGTAGAAATTTCCCTATTTTCTCGTGAACAATCTTTATACGATTTACCCATTCCCCATACTTGGCATTACTGCAACAAAACTTGACTACCTTTTTTATGAGGGTTACCAACTTGCCTTGCTGGTGGTGTGCTATTTCCCGCCCATACTAACTCGTGCTGTGCTATTTCCATCCCAATTCTATTTAATCAAACCAATTATTATAGCCACCAGCCCACCAACAGTATTGCAAAGTTCAGTGTCTGTATTTCCTTATCCAGCTGGCAGAATTCTCATGACTTTATTCTGTTAATCTTTTATTAACATTTTTACATCACGGTATATGTGTTATTCTATTGTGTCCCTGCAAGGAGTGAAACTAGTACCATTAATTAGTAAGCTGTAGTTTGGTCAGAATTAATTTGGTGTCAGTGTGTAACCCAATATTATTTTTGATATAAATTAATTCCACAGATCCGAAGGTGTATTAATTTCTTATTCCCAAGAACTTCGGAATAATCTCAAGCACTTATTACTTATTATTATATTTATATAGCACTATATATAGCTGGCAACACTAGCCTCAAAATAACCCTAAAAAACATGTAGCATTACCCTAAAATATCCTCACACGCGGTGCCAGTTTAAATAACAACATGAAGAAGATAAATAATAATTAATGATTCGTCTGAAAGGAGATTATTAAAATAAAAGCCAAAGGAAGTGTATCGTGTTTGTTTGTTTGTTTGTTTATTTATTTATTTATTAACACGCGTACCTTACATTATAGGGACTCTCTATCATTACATTATGGGGACTCTCTCTCTCTCTCTCTCTCTATCAGACTTCAAGGAGAGCAGACGTTTGTAACACTGTCACAGATCCAGCAGAAGTCATCACTACCAATTTGTATAGTTATGTATTGGAGTCAGGCTCGTACGTGTCACGAAAACATAAAATAATGAAGATAATGATGAAAAAGTGCAGTGATTATAGAGTAACAAAAGTGTAAATACAAACTAAAGCGAATTTGGCAACTGTACCGAGTCATGCAGGGCTGACAAACGTATGATACAAGCAAGTTTCTGTTTGTAGAATGTACACTCGTGATACATAATTTCTGACCAGAGTGTGAGGAGTAGAAAGCTTCGAACGAATCGCATCCATGGTATTATTCATTCCCCCACCCAGTACACCTATAGAGGCTGAGTTCGAATACAGGGTATGTGTATTGGTAGTCGCGGTCAGGGTCCAGAGACCGGTATTGGCAGTCGCGGTATTGGTAGTCGCGGGTTGGTGTCACTTGGTGGTCGCGGTATTGGTGGTCGCGGTATTGGTAGTCGCGGGTTGGTGTCACTTGGTGGTCGCGGTATTGGTGGTCGCGGTATTGGTAGTCGCGGGTTGGTGTCACTTGGTGGTCGCGGTATTGGTAGTCGCGGGTTGGTGTCACTTGGTGGTCGCGGTATTGGTAGTCGCGGTATTGGTAGTCGCGGCATTGGTAGTCGCGGCATTGGTAGTCGCGGTATTGGTAGTCGCGGTATTGGTACAGACCCTGGTCGCGGTATTGGTAGTCGCGGCATTGGTAGTCGCGGTATTGGTAGTCGCGGTATTGGTAGTCGCGGCATTGGTAGTCGCGGTATTGGTAGTCGCGGTATTGGTAGTCGCGGTATTGGTAGTCGCGGCATTGGTAGTCGCGGTATTGGTAGTCGCGGTATTGGTAGTCGCGGTATTGGTAGTCGCGGCATTGGTAGTCGCGGTCGGTATTGATAGTCGCGGTATTGGTAGTCGCGGTATTGGTCCAGACCCTGGTCGCGGTATTGGTCCAGACCCTGGTCGCGGTATTGGTACAGACCCTGGTCGCGGTATTGGTCCACACCCTGGTCGCGGTATTGCTCCAGACCATGGTCGCGGTATTGGTAGTCGCCGTATTGGTAGTCGTGGTATCCGTGTGGCCTGTGTTCACGTTCACGATACATGATCAGAGGCTGGTATGCTTGAAGCCGCGGCTTTAAATTCCACGGTATATGACTTTGTATAACACACAAGGTGTATACAGCGTATCTGTTTAAATTTATAACTATAATACAGCACCAGCCAACCTCACTGGCTCACTCGTCCGTCAGCAACCGAAAGGAGAACACCAAAGGAAAAGAAACACCAAAGGAGAAGAAACACCAAAGGAGAAGAAACACCAAAGGAGAAGAAACACCAAAGGTGAAGAAACACCAAAGGAAAAGAAACACCAACCTGAGCAAGCTCCTCCCCTTGGATGCAACTTCAAGGCCAAACATAGCCGAGCAGCTGACGAGACACACAGACACACTCACTGCTGCTGCTGCTGCTTCATATACGCATCCAGACCATACCCCATCTTCTATACTTATTGACAATGCAACCAGGATACACTTCGCTGATCAAGATGGATGTGGACAATAACGGGAATGAAACAACCACTGATGTCCAGAAAAATGGGAAAGGGACGACCATTGAAGTAGAAAATAACCCGAATAAGACGACCACTGATGTAGAAAGAAAAGGGAACTGGACGACCATTGATTTGGACAAGAACGGGAATAAGACGACCACTGATGTAGAAAGAAAGGGGAACTGGACGACCATTGATTTGGACAAGAACGGGAATGGGACGACCATGAAGAGGAAACAAAACGGCTTAGGCGAATGGACGTTGGTTCTCATTATCGCCGGGCTAAGTTTAACGGTCATTGGTTTGGGAGTGTACATCGCTTATAACTGTCCATGTCAGACTGATGGAAAATTATTACCACCAGGCCAGACAACAACACCACCACCAGTCCTCATCGCACAGACCGACCCTGTGATGAACCAGTCTGTTGTCACCACAACTAGATCTCACCACCACCAACACTCCACCACCATTCCACCACCACTTCACCACCACTACAACTCAACCACTGTCAGACTGTCTTGTCGGAAGAAAAGTCTTGGCGGTATTATGATATTCTGTTAAGTGTGAAACGTATCGTGTACTTTGTAACATCATTATCACGTGTCTTTTCAATATTTTTATTAATTAAGGGACTCTGTGATGTAGTAAAAAAAATTGGAGGTACAGTCATGCGTCCTTCAAATATTGCCACGAAACCCACACATATACACACCTATACAGTATAAGGAAGGTTCTTATTTCATGGCACAGTCAGGAGGAATCAGAAGCTTCCAAATCTCATACACGATCACAGGGTCCTTCTTGTATTGCCTATTATATAACTTTTAATCATGCAATAAATCTGAACTTTGTTGATGACTGTTTGTTTCAATTAACTCCCAAATATACCAAGTTACATATGGGTTTTGTCAATATATATATATATATATATACTGTATGTGTGTGTCAAAGTTTATGAAAGTACAGTATATTATCTTTCTTAAAGTAATTCCCTTCCTGGGCGGGATAATGCAATGTGGTGCAACTTCGGCTGCAGCCTTCTGACGTAAGATGGTGGAAAAATTTCATCCCATACGTCTTGCAGTTTCGATTAAAGAAACGTTTTCTTTTATTAGGGTGAGAATTCTGCGTGGAGAAGAATTAGTGGATAACAAAGGAAGGAGGGTGAGAATAGTGAAGTGATGTTAACCTCTAAACGACCGGGGGTTGTATCAGTGTGTACCATTAGGACCGGGGGTTTGGTGAAAACATACAAAATAGCTTGTTTTCGCATGCTTATTACACTTAACTTACATTGAATTCTTCCTCTTTCAATTGGTACCAACGGGAAGTCGGTAGGTGCAATTGTTACAGAATTATGATGAGTTGAATTAGGTATTGTCGCCGTACGCTGACCGCTAGTGTTTGGGTGGGTGTGTTGACTGTGACGAGTGGTGTGTACTCATTCTCAGTCTGAGCAGTGAGCAATGCATCCGATCCTACTATAAACCAGTGTAGCCAACGTCTGGAGTACAAAAAATTGGGGAAAATTCCATAACCTTGGGAAATTTTAGCAACCAGGCATATGCCGTGCCCGGTCCTTTAGCGGCAACCCGTCATATGCGGGGCCCGGTCGCATTATTACGAACTGTATAAATTATTGAGTCATACACCCCACTAGCCAATCAACGGCTAGATGTATTAGTCAGCCCGAGCCAATCACGACGCAAGAAGGGCTTGACAATGACGTCATGAAAAGTTTCTATGTACCAAATATATCTTATCAATATTTTGTTGCCACATGACTAATAGTAGAATATAGAGAGTAGTTAGTGAAGAAGCATAATAGAAAATGTACTCTCCTATATAATTTTTGAAGCGTGAAACTCGACACAGACTAGGACTACTCATACTGAAAAATGTTGATGACTAAGGCAAAGTTGCCATGTGTAACTTTTGCTGCGAGATAATATACTGTACTTTCATAAACTTTGACTAACCCCACACAACTTCACCACCCATGTACCCATCTTCACTTAACTCTGCCAAACTTCACTATTCATCTATACATGTTAACCACCCTATGTGCATCTTCACAACCTCTATGTGAATCCTCACTACCCTCAGCTTGGCTTCTCTACCCATTTACAGTTTAGCCCAACTTCACTAACTTTGTGGCTTGTGCATCTTGAAATAGATCATGACCAAGCAATGTACTGTACTTCCTTGTTTCAGTGTTACTACAACTGAGTACCACTGTTCCTTGTAGCACGGTATGCTTTAGCGATAATTAAGACTTTAATTAACTTAGCTTGTCTACCTTAGCTTGCCTATCAGTTGTTGATCCATTTGTAAAATACAGTATAAAATGAATGTTCTGTGTTATTACTGACAATCACACATATCAGTTATTCACAGCAAATTAGTTAAGATAACTACTTACATAAAGTTATCAATGTGAGAATGTCACTTAAGTTGTCTTACTAGATGTGGTATTACTGTGGTATTGGTGTTTCTCTCGGAAATGCCTAGTTTTTGAAATATGCCCCGTTTACAAACATAATTTGGAAACTAGTCTGACCTGACCTGACCTAACCTAGACCACAGCAGACTACCGGGACCTAACCTGGGTAAACTACCGGACCTAACCTGGGCAAACTACCGGGTATAACCAGTGTAAACTATCATAAAGTGACTGGGGCAAATTTCTAGGACCTAACCTAATGTGGTGATACTGCTCCAGCCTAGCCGAAAACCCAGTTATTCTGTAATAATACCTAATTCTTTACAAGAGGTCCACGTGGATTTTTGCCACATTTTATATATTTTCATGCATATGCAAAAAATTGAGGCAGAGCTCTCCTAAAGTATTACTCATCTAACATTACCTTTTAACATCCTCAAGCTTACCTTTTTCAGAGGTGAACTCATGGTGAGTTTTGTGGGCTTCAATGTGATGTTGTACAAGGAGATGTTCTCGGTAGTTATTAAGTGTTGGGTAGGCTTCATTGCACTCTTTGCATTTAACCAAAGTAGATCTACCGTCATCTTTACATCTAGACGGAAGTTTTACACCGTGTATATTCCGCTCGTTGCTAACCTCTTGTTGCTAACATGTGTAAAAACCTTATCACAAATGCTGCATACTAAGGAAGAATCAGCCGGTTTCTCGACTAACTCTTTCCTTTTAGGACATACACCGTGTAATTTCTGTTCATGTACTTTCCTGTAACTGTTTGTTGTGAAGTCCTTGTTACAGTAATTACATTTAAAAAAAGGCGAATTCACTCCCGCCATGGCTATGCTCTCAGTTTGTTTACGTTTAACTTTGTCAGCTGTTGAAGTCTGAAGAGCGCGGCACGCTTAGCAGGATCAGATCAGATCAGATAGATGGCGGAAGTAGTGTCTTAGTACCGACACTTCCTGATGTGGTCCTATTATGGTCTTATGGTGTCTGGGTGTTTTCTATGGCACTAATTGAGCTTGTATATCTTTCCTTTTCCTCTCTCTTTTCTTCCAAAAATTATACAAAATTAATTTAGTTTTCTCTATTTCCTGATTAAATAACACTTCTCCTATAATAAATTCTTGGTCTTGCTGGTAGGGTTGTTGTAACATAGGGCTTTTAACTCTTTCTTCCTGATAAGCAGGACATTGCAGAATAAAATGATTTAAATCCTCTAGTTCGCTATCACACATAATACAACTTGTTGGCTGATTCACAAATCTTTTTCTATCTCCCAAGTTAAGGTTATTTGTTCTACACTTGAATAGCACTATTGAGGATTCTTTATTATCATACACTTTTTCTTGGCCACCCAACTTTTCTCTCCATTTTCTGTAGATTTTCATACTTGATTTTTCTTGCATTTCACTTTTCCACATGTTGGTGTCCCACTCTTTACTTTTTTCACTTATTTGTTCATCACTTACATTTTGCCCTTTTATTCCCAATAAATTTCTATCTTCTAGTAGACCTTTAATCCATCTATTTTTCCTCCTTTGTGTTCTCATTTCAATAATAACTCTTTCAAGTAATTCGTTTCCCTCCCCCCTCAAAATGTATTGTAAATATTTAATTTGGCTTTCCATAATCCTAGACTTCATATTTGAAATACCTATTTCCCCCCTTATTGCTGCTTCCTGAGTATAAGTTGGTGCCCCTAATATCCTTCTCCCTACACTGTTTTCTATCCTTTGAAGCTTTCCTATTTCTTCTTTTGTAAAATCTATTATGCTAGATCCGTATAGTATTCCTGGAAGAGCAATACTCTTCCAGTAGACCTTGCCTATTAATAATCTTGAGCAGCTTCTTGATATTACTGAATATGTTATATTTGATAATTTAATTGCTTTTTCTATCATGGTTGTTTTATGTAATTTAAAAAGATTCCAACTATCATTTATTGTTATTCCTAAATACTTTATTCTATCACTAACTTTTATACCTGCTATTTCCTGTGGTTTCTCTTTCATATTAAATATTATTATATTACTTTTTTCTTTATTAATATCCAATCCACATTCTTTGCCTATTTCTACCACCTCCTCCACTACTCTTTCTGCATCTTCAACATTACTTGCCAACAAAAGTCAATCATCAGCGTAGAATAGTGATGAAATATTAAAATTTTCATCACTAAAGCCCTTATTTAAAATTTCTAACTTATCAATTATCTTGTATGTTATTATCTTGAATAATGTTGTAGACCCTGTACAACCTTGCCTTATCCCGCTAGAAACCGGTACCGTAATAACCTCTTCTTCTTCTAACTTTATCTTTGTTTTGTCTCCTTGATATAATTTTGTAATAGTATCTATAACTTTTTCATTTACTTTACAGTCCTTTAGCTTTTCTACCATTATTTCTCTTTTTATGCTGTCGAAAGCTTTCGCAAAATCTATTGAAATTACAACTAATGATTTCTTATTTATGAATGATTTCTCAATACAGTATCTCAGTATAACAATATTGTTCTCAATCCTAGCTCCCTCTGTAAATCCAGCCTGAGTATCTTTTCCCCATCCATTTCTCTGTATCTGTTCTTCTATACCTATTCTAATTGTTGCCATCATTAATTTATACCCTACATTTGTCAAAGCTATTGGTCTGTATTCATTTACTTTTGTTTTTTTTGTTTTGGGGATCATTACAGTGTTTGATTCCTTCCATCTATCTGGTACCTCTCCTTTTTGTATTGATTCCTTAAAAATATCAGTTAGAGTTGTCATTAATATATCACTATCTGGGAATACCTTATATAGCTCTGGCTTTATTCCATCTGGACCTGCAGCCTTTCTAGGTTTCATCTTTTTTATGCATTTTCTTAGGTTTTCTTCGGTGATAAATTCATCCATCACTTTAGAAATTCCTCCTTTTATCTTCATTGCCATATCTAAATGTTCCCTAACATCACTTGTACACTTATCCATCTGTATATCTAAGTAATCTTCTTCTCCCCTTTTAACCACCAGGCTATTGTTTCCTATTCTTGTTTCCTGTTCTATAGACTCTCTGTCTCTTACATAACCTTCTCTTATTTCTACATTCCAAACCTTACTAATATCATTAGTGTGTTTACCATATATACTACTCCAATATGCCTTAATATTCTGTTTTGCCTCGTCCCTTCCCATTTTATTATTATCATTTCCATATACATTATCTAACAAACAAGTTGCTTCTTTCTCTTTCTCTCCCTTTAACATTCTTATATATTTCCACATATTTTTCCCGTTGTTTTTGTCTTCTCGTATTTCTTTTGCTTTCTTTTCTTCATCTTGGATCATAGCTTCCCTAACTAAGATTTGTACTTTGGTTTTCTGCTCTAAATATAGGTTCTTCCAATCTTGCTTCTTATCTGCATCAGCTTCATTTCTTCCCCCTCTATTTAATCTTCTTCTTTCCTTTATCTCCTTTCTTATTTCCTCAGTGAACCATACCGGTTCTTCCTTGTTTTCCTCTTTATCTAATGTTCTCCTCCTATATATTCCTAGAAGAGTTTTGTTTGCAACTATCATTATTCTATCTTCTAAATCCTTAATATTAGTTACCTTTTCTCTCAATATTCCTCTCTAATTCTCCCCTGTATTTCTTCAAAGATTCTTTATCTGTCCTATAGTATTCTCTAGATGTCCAGTCTTTATTACTATTACTGATGTTTTTGTTTTCTTTAATCTTTAGTTCAATTTCTAATAAATTATGATCAGAAATGTCTATCTTATCTTGCTGTTCATCTATTTTCATACTTATATATTTATTATAGAACCTATCAGTTACTAAAGCATAATCTATTACGCTTTTCTGATTATTCCTAGACCATGTGTATTCTCCTTCACAATTCACATCATCATTAAGCATTATTAATTTATATTTCTCCATCCATTCTAAAATAATTTTACCGTTACTATCTAAACTCTGTTCTCCCTTGAACCCAACATGACCGTTGAAGTCACCGACAATCATCAATGACTCTTCGCTGTCTTTCTCTAGTATTTTTTCAACTTCAACTTTCATTATCCTATTTCTCTCCTTATCGTTTACACTAAAATACACAGTGATGATCCTAACTTCCCATCCTTTTATTTCACCTTTTACATACAAAATATCTCTATGATTTGTTTTTACTTTGTCTAAAGAAATATCTTTACTATTTGGATATAATAGCATGAGACCTCCACCTTTTCTATCCTTCATATCTCTCATCTCTTCTATTATATTTATTTTGTTACTAAAGTTTTCATCTCTTACTTTCTTTTGAGTTTCTGTCAAACAAAATATACTATTTTCATTCACTAACTCCTCTACCTCTTTTGATTTAACCTTTGTTAGTCCTTGTATATTGATTGCCTTAATTATAAATGTTTCATTTTTTACAGATCTATTAGATTTTCCTTGTATACCAGTATTAAACCTAGCCTTAACATTATAAATCTTACTGCTGTTTTTGTTTCTTTTGGTAGTGCTTTGTCACTCTTGTTGTGATTGTTGCCTGACTACTTTACCTTTCTTAATTATCCATCTTCCTCCTTCATTTCTTCTCTTCCTTAGCTCGTCTCTAAGCCTATCATTTTCCTCTCTTTCTTTCTTTGTTAAGTCAGGTGCAATTACAATTCTCATGAACATTTTGTTTCCATTTTCACTTAGACTTTTGCTTCTCTTGATTAGCTCCCATTTGGCTCCCTCATCTTTCATTTCTACTACCACTGGCCTAATCTTATTATCTGCTGGTCTCCCTAACCTATAATTGTTGCAGATCCTAGCATTTTTTACTCCAAGAACATCATTAAATAATCCCTCACACAACTCTCTGTCTTCTTCTTCACACTTAAATCTATCATCCTTATCACTCTCAGGTACATTAAATAGAATAAGGTTTTTCTTTCTTTTATCTTTATCTCGCATTTCTTCTATATTCTCTACCACTTTTTCAGTCACTTTATTTACTATTTCCTTCTCTCTCAGTTCCCATTTTTTCTCTAGTGCCTGAATCATGTCTTTTACTTCTTCATTGGTTTCCTTTAGTTTCCTTATTTCCTCTCTCACTCCAATGGGGTACCCTAAATTATAGTCACTGTCATTATACTGTGAGGTTTTACCTTTGTTCTCCTGTTCATCATCTTCTTTACTCCATCTGCACTTATCTTCAATATCATCCATCTTCTTACTAATTTCTGCATTTCGCTGCTTCACTACCTTAAGCTCCTCCTTCATGCTTGCAGCATGGTCTTGATCACATCTCCATTCTTCACTACAGGGTTGACAAAACCAAACTCTCATGTTCTTTACCTGCTTTAAGGCTGCTTCGGTTAGACCTTCACATTCCTTGTGGCGCCATTTCTTACATCTTGTACACTCTGCTCCACCTGATTCTACCCAGGAGTCGCATGCTGTACAAACTTCATTGTTGTGCTTTACTGTTTCCTCACAGCTTCCACACAGCACATCTTTATTGGTTTGCCCTTTATACTCACATCTTCTACATACCTTCATCTTATTTGCCCTATCTTTTCTATCGCTATTTGATTCACTATCAGACGTATCTTTGTAATTTTTCACTAAACACCCAGACGACCAACCGCCTCTTTCCGCCATGTTGAGGGACTCAACGAGCAGGGCAGGGGGGAATGATGGACCAATGAGGGACGCGCTTACTGGAGTTGCTGGCTGGCTGCACCAATCACAGGACAAATTATCAACAACTCGCCAGCCGTCTCCATCCGCTTCCGTTTGTTTCAATAACTCCCAAATATACCAAGTTACATATGTTTTTTGTCAATTAAATCCTTTATATGCAAAGTTACATATATTTATTGTCAATTAATTTCTAAATATACCAATATACATATGGGTTTTGTCAATATATATATATATATATATATATATCAAAGTTTATGAAAGTACAGTATATTATCTCGCAGCAAAAGTTATACATGGCAACTTTGCCTTCGTCATCAACATTTTTCAGTATGGGTAATCCTAGTCTGTGTCGAGTTTCACGCTTCAAAAATTATATAGGAGAGTACATTTTCTATTATGCTTCTTCATTAACTACTCTCTATATTCTACTTTTAGTCATGTGGCAACAAAATATTGATAAGATATATTTGGTACATAAATACTTTTCATGACGTCATTGTCAAGCCCTTCTTGCGTCGTGATTGGCTCGGGCTGACTGATACATCTAGCCGTTGATTGGCTGGTGGTTAAAAAGGAGAACGACACGGGTACCCCTCCATTATTATAGCTATAACAGCACTGGACATAAATCATGTTAAAATTTATTTTTAAAACTCGAGGTTCGTCAGTATTGACGATCTTCGTGGGGTGATTCTATTATTATTGTTATTGTAGATATTATGATAATTGTTTTTCTTTTTTTCTTTACTCTATTATTATATGTTCAGCATAGAACAGCGTCTATAATGTTGACATGTACTTTCCAGTCTGTGTATATGTTGTTGTTGTTGTTATATTAATAACACAGACAACTCTCTGCTGTATGACCTCCATTACCAGCACAAACAGATGAACTACCCTATAGTGTCGCCTTTATTAAAGCTACCGCTCGGTAGTTTACCCCTTGTGTGAAAATACAGAGCGGCGAAGCGAATATTTGACCGAGAGGTAAAAAATCGCTCATGTGAAGTCAGTCTAATTAAAAGGGGTGTCGTGTTGCATTTTGGGTACATTGGAGCACCCATATTCTTCCAAAGTATGCCAGGAGACATGACCAGATAATCCAAATAATTAAAGGTGACCTGTTGCTTGAAGGGTCTTGGAGGAATCACTTGCTCCAGTCACCCGAGCAGGCAGTGTCTCGAAATTTTTGGAGGCAACTGTACCTCTTTAATGAAGCTACTGTAGTTATAGGAGCACCTCCACCAATAATATAAAGTATACAGTCATCAACCATACATAATATTATTTATCCCGGTCTTGTTGAAGTTTGCATGTAATCATATGATGTGCAGGAGTGGTCAATAATATTAATCCACATTGGGGTAACTCATGTAAACATTTGACAGCTTCCCTCTGAGAAACTTTCCAATAAAGAGGTTATATACCATCTTCTATTTTATTACAAGCTGCTACTCGCTACTAAAATCAATAATAATTATCATATGAGAACGTAAAAACAATAGTCAGCAATTTGCTTGAGTTTCCCACATGTGGATGATTATTATTGACCAAGACTGTACCAATGAACCAATTTAGTACAACGCTGATCCTGTCTTATACATAATTATTTACTAAAAATCTTTTAATATCAACTTCATCAGGGTATACTCCAAGCTGACCTGGGTGGTGGTTGTAGTTCCTCAAGCTGTCTGGGTTGACCTGGGTTGATACATATTATGGTTTATGACTGTACAGTGTTGTTGTTGTTGTTGTTGTTCTCTGCACTGATTGAACTTTCATCAACCTTCATACAGTCAGTTTGTTCATTACACCAAAACACAATTATACAATATTATGCAGTAGGTGCCTTCAGTGCTTCAAAATAAGCAGAAGCTCAGTCTCAACCTATTGTATAACAGGATACAAAGTGGTTATGTGTGTCATTCTCAATCTTAGGAAACACAAACACCACTTAAATTTAATGTTCCTTATATCACTAATAAAATTTACACATCAGAGTGACTACATGTATGTGTAGTTTATTGTGTACCACTCTCAGTATTAGGAATCACACACCACTTAATTGTTTCTTGTATCACCAATAAAGTATACATATCAAAGTGGCTATGTGTACCACTCTCAGGAAACACACACACACCACTAAAATGTTCTGTGTATCACCAATTAAGCAATAAAATGTACAATCAAAGTGGAACGCACACACCACTTAAAAGTTCCTCGTCTCACCAATAAAGTATACATATCAAAGTGGCTATGTGTACCACTTTCAGGAAACACACACACACACCACTTAAATGTCCTTTGTATCACCAATAAAGCAAAAAATATATACAATCAAAGTGGACCACACACCACCACTTAAATGTTTCTCGTCTCACCAATAAACGGGATACAAACAAAGTGGCTGTGTGTGTGATACATTCAGGTTCGGGAAACTTAATAAATTCTGTACAGGTAGGAGGCTTCGTCCATAAACACCTTCCACTACAGTATGAAGTCTTGTAGTTCTGATCACTGGTTGGTTAGCCATATTTTCTGATAATTATACACTACTACGTTCGTCCCCATCAGCGGAAACACACACACACACACACAGTACAGTAGTTTAGCAGTTATATAACAGAGTCCATGCCCACAATTAAGAGTGAGTAAAGGTGGTCACTCATTCGTTCATCCAAACTATAATATTATATGCTACAAAACAGACCCTTCCTGTGTAGCCCATTATACTCTCATACCAAAATAAGTGATCTGTTTCCCGGAATAGTCTGGATGGAGCACTCAGTATATATATACCCAAAATAAAAAATAATGACCCACTCAATTAAGGGGAATTTTTGTTGTTATTACTATTAAGGACCCTGTATCGTGTTTGAATATTGGAGGCTCTGATTCCTCCTGACCATGCCACGTAACATGTCCCTTCGATATAGATCACTGCCCGGCCCCGCCCGCCGCCGCCCGCCCGGCCCCGGGCACCGCCGCCACCACCCGCCCACACTTTATGTGGACAAGCGGTTGCCAGTGTCTGTTATTCTCAGCGTGAAGGTCCTCCATTTTCTAATTTTAATCGTTGTAAGAGAAAACGGCACAAGATCTACAGATATGGTGATGATCTATGCTATGCTTTGAACTCTACATGTGTATTGTACTATAATCTTATATTACTAGCTAAATGTTTACTGAATACCAACCTTGTTATTATATGATTGTCTACCATACACCACATTACGTTTTTTGTCAGAGAAATATTAGGTGAAAATGTCTATTGATGGTAAACATTTATAGTACGTGAGCCTACCTCAATGACCTGACAGACAGACGGTACATTTACAGGTTACCATGCCCCCAAAGCGTAAAATGAGAGAACATTGACTACGGAATGAGGAGTTCACTCCGCGGTTGACCAGGGTGGATGTAACGTCTGTCTGTCAGGTCATTGAGGTAGGTTCACGTACTATAAATGTTTACCATCAATAGACATTTTCACCTAATATTTCTCTGACAAAAAACGTAATGTGGTGTATGGTAGACAATCATATAATAACAAGGTTGGTATTCAGTAAACATTTAGTTAATAATATACGATTATAGTACAATGTACACAAATAACACTTACATCATCTACGATGAAGATTCAATGTGTTTCCTTAAAAAAAGGCGGCACAACTTTCAGCAGGATAAAATTCACCAGACTGGCCAGCATTCCCGTGGTTTTGTTGTGGACGTAGACAAGCTTCACCACATAGGGTTGCCAGATTTCACTAGAAAACCACGCTGGCATACAAATATCCACAAAGCAACAACGCTATAATAGGTGATGTTTCGTGGCAATATTAGAAGGACTCGTTTATCTCCAATTTTCTGACTAACTACAACACAGGGTCCCTTAATACCATCGAGGGCGTCTGTTTTCTGGTACAGTCAGGAGGAATCAGTAGCCGTTCAATTCACCTTAAACAAGATAATGAAAACAATGACCCCCTTAAGGACCCTGTGAATGTGTAACTATGAGACCTGCTTGGTGGTTCATTGTATATAGTGCCTTGCTGATTCCACCAAAGTACTCCAGGAAACAGCACCGGATTACCTCCCCCCAAAAAATAGTGGTGGCCTGTTGCTTGGAATGAGTTTGGAGGAATCACTCGCTCCAGATTTACCAACACTGTACTTCCACCAAAAGAAAATTAACTTCAATCATGTGTGTGTTAGGGGAGCTAGTGGCAAATTGGAAGGCTTCAGTCTCCTCCCATCTATGCCAGAAAACCGATGTCCTCAATGGTATTAAGAGGGGATCTGTTTTCTGGCATAGTTTGGAGGAATCATTGGACCTTAAAAAAAAAAAGCACCAACAAAAAATATATATCTCCCCTTAAAGACGACAGGCAACTCTACGAAGATAATAGTTGTTGTTGTTGTTGTTGATGTTTTAGTTGTTGTTGTTGTTGTTACCTAATTACTTCATCGATACGAGGCTACGAAGTGTTGCATTCTCCTGTGTTGCATGAAGAAGTCAGAGAGAGATAGAGAGAGAAGTGAGTGTGGAGGCCTCACAAGACTGTCTCCAGCTGTGCCACTTCCCTCCTTCTCACCCTGGGGGAAATACACGGGGGCTGGGGGGACCTGTGGGGGGGAGGGAGAGGTACAACACATTAACATAGGAACATAACAACATAACAAAATAACAACATACGTACTCTTTAATATAACAACATATGTACAGCCATGGCTGATAGTGCTTGACCAGGGTCCAAGGAGTGTTGGTGAGCAACTGAGTTCGAACAAGTGAATTTTCCAAACCATTCTCAACGTTGAGAGAGATTTAGAAGACTCACTTTTTCGAACTCTGTTCAGTTACTCTGCAACACTCCTTGGACCCTGGTCAAGCACTATCAGCCATGGCTGTACAGCCACTATCAAATATCCACCCACCAACACTTTCCTTCCATCGTGCAAAAAAATCAGTTTCATATCAAAATATAATCATACAACAACACCTTATATACGTCAACTCAACCCCCTCAATTATTACCATGAGGTGGTGCAAAATCATACACGTGTTGTTGTTCTTTATTACCAAGATATTTACTATGATGGAAGGAAAGTGTCGGTGGATAAATATTTGATTGTGGCTGTACCTCTATACATTAAATTGAAAGGTCTATGATTCCTTCAGATTATGACCGGAAACAGACACCCTCAATGGAATTCTAATAGGGGATCTGTTTCGTGACAATGTTTGGGGGAATCAATGTCCTTCCAATTCACCTGCAGCCCCTTTTAAGTTCACTGTATATATTAATTGGAATTTATGCAGTTTTTACATTATCGAAATTCAGTTTTATGGACCCTGTGTTCGTGTATAATAATTGGAGGCTTCTGATTCCTCCTGACCATACCACGAAACAAGCTCCTTCTAAATAGGTGTGTGTGTGTGTGTGTATATGTTTCGTGGTAAACTTTGAAGGACTCATTTATATCCAATTTTCTGACTACATCACATCACAGGGCTTAAGTATTCGTCTTTCATCATATTGGAATTCTCTCTCTCTCTCTCTCTCTCTCTCTCTCTCTCTCTCTCTCTCTCTCTCTCTCTCTCTCTCTCTCTCTCTCTCTCTCTCTCATTCCTCGCTCCACTTTAGACTCATTATAACTTTACTATTTTTAATCCTAACTTATATATATATATATATTGCATTTAATGGAATTTAATTAAAAATCTTGGTTTTATACCTTCCAGAGCTGTTATTTATATATATCATTGTGCTCTCTTACAAAAATATATATAAATAAACAAGCAAACAAACAAACGAACAAACAAATAAATAAATAAATACAAAATAAAATGAGTCCCCCCCCCCCCCCGAGTGGTTCCTTTTCCACACTGGCCACTCACACTCTGGCTTTCATCTCACCACTCACACTTCTCATTAACTCTCTTGACCTGCCTCCTCCACCCACCCACCCAGCCTCAACTCACCTCATCTTACCTCATCTCAAATCATCATCTCACCTCATCCAACCCAACTTCATCTCACTTCAACCTCACCTAGCTTTCACCTCATCTCACCCAACCTCACCTCACTTCACCCAATCTCACCTCTTCTAATCCAGCCCAACCTCACCTCACCCCACTTCATCCAACCCAGCCTCATCTCACCTCGCCTCACCCAACCCAGCCCCACCTCACCCAACCCCAATCCACCTCATCCAGTGAGAACCAATAATCGTGTCGTAAAAATGATATGTTTATTAATTATAGTTATATACAGTCACGAGCATATATATATATATATATATATATATATATATATATATATATATATATATATATATATATATATATATATATATATATATATATATATATATATATATATATATATATATATATATATATATACCTTATGCTCATAATATTTGAGGGAGTTGAGTTGACGTAAGGTGTTGTTGTATGATTATATTTTGACATGAAATTGATATCTTTGCACGATGGAAGGAAAGTGTGGGTGGTTATATGATTGTGCCTGTACATACACATACACACACACACAGCAACAGTCACCTGGCTCTGAGTAGTGGTCCTCTGATGGGTTCAGTGGAGGTGACCACATGGTTCCTGGAGGTGGTCTGTTGTTCACCCCCCATCACGTCCGAGGCTCCTACACCACCACCACCAACACAAACACTGCCTCGACCACCACCTTCACTACCAACACCACCAACACAAACACTGCCTCGACCACAATCACCACCAACACCAACACAAACACTGCCTCGACCACCACCTTCACCACCAACACCACCAACACAAACACTGCCTCGACCACCACCTTCAACACAAACACTGCCTCTACCACCACCTTCACCAACACCACCAACACAAACACTGCCTCGACCACAATCACCACCAACACCAACACAAACACTGCCTCTACCACAATCACCAACACCACCACTGCCTCTACCACCATCACCACCACTGCCTCTACCACCACCACCACCACCATCACCACCACTGCCTCTACCACCACCACCACCACCACCTCCATCACCACCACTGCCTCTACCACCACCACCACCACCTCCATCACCACCAACACCAACACCATCACCACTAAAACCAATACCAATACCAATACCAATTTCTCCTTCACCAATACCATCGCTCTCCTCACCTTCCCTGTTGATGGTAGTGAAAAATATTTAAGTATGTGCATTTTATTGGCAACACTTCAATCACTGCCAACACTTCAATCACTGCCAACACTTCTATCACTGCCAACACCAAAGGACTGACAGCCAATTAACAGCATGATAAAAGGTGTGTCTGACTGCCTAATAAGGATGGAAGAGAAGAAGAGGAGGAGGAGGAGGAAGAAGAGGTGGTAGAGGAAGAGGAAGAGGAGGAGGAAGAAGAGGTGGTAGAGGAGGTGGAGGAAGAGGAAGAGGAAGAGGAGGAGGAAGATGAGGTGGTAGAGGAGGTGGAGGAGGAAGAGGTGGAGGAAGAGGAGGAGGCGACAGACAGATAGATAAATAGACTGATAGATAGATTGATAGATAAATGGATGGATGGTATAAATAGATTGATTGATTAATAGATAGATGGATAGATAGATGAACAGATTTTTTGTATCTACACTGGGAATAAGATATTCTTATTTATTAAGAATTATAGATTGGTATATTATGTTTAGTCGTAGATAATTAATATTTTTTTGTGTGATAAATATTAATAACTGATATTGTCAAGGTAGAAAGAAAGAAGTCTTACGTCGGTCCATTTAATATAATTGATTTAATGACGATCGCTTCATTGCAATTGTGACATTCATAAAAGGCTCTATGAGATTTAAAAGGAGTGTATTGTGTGTGTGTGTGGGGGGAAGGGGGGGAGGAGGGGAGAGGAGGGGAAATAATTACTTGCAGCTTTAGTCGAGTTATAATTAACCCATGAGGTGATTATGTAGGCAATAGTATACAGTCATTATAGTATACAGTCATTATAGTATACAGTAATTATAGTATACAGTCATTATTATAGGGTTTGTATAGGTCCATTCAACTGACCCCCTGCAGCCCATTCACCAAACTCAATGTACAGTCAACACCAGAAATCCTACTTCATTGCCAATCAATCCTATTTGAAGGTAAACTCTATATACTCCAAACTATAAAGGATTACAAAGGATTATAAAGGATTACAAAGGATTACAAAGAATTATAAAGGATTATAAAGGATTACAAAGGATTACAAAAGATTACAAAGGATTATAAAGGATTACAAAGGATTACAAAGGCTTATAAAGGATTACAAAGGATTACAAAGGATTACAAAGGACATTCATACAGCAACAGACTTACTGGTCCATTTCTAAGAGGCTGTCTGAGTTTGCTATATATTCTATCTAACCTACATACACTTAAGGGTAAGGAAGGAAAAGTATAGTATAGATTTAGAAGAAACATAGAAGAAATAAATATATGACCCAACAGACAGATAACCCTCATTGTAATATTTGTGATGATTAGTTTTCCTGTTGCATGGGAGGGTTTGGAGGAATCACTGCAGAGTCTGGGGGGGGGGGAACGACAACAACAACAAAAACAACAACAACAACAAACAAAAAAAACAGCCGGGTCTCACGTGCGGGTGGGTGATCTGAGTCTGGGGGGGAACTACAACAAAAACAACAACAACAACAACAACAACAATAACCACAACAACAACAACAAAAACATCCGGGTCTCACATTCGGGTGGGTGATCTGAGTCCATGGAAGGCCAGTTGTCCCTCGAGGTGGTTGATGCGTAGCCTGGCCATGTCAAGCTGATGTCTCACCCTCCATAGGTGAGTGTCACATAAAGGGTCTTCACAGCGGTGGGTCCTCAGTGCTTCCTGGGCCTCCGACACGGCTCCACGCAGGCTCAGAGAACGTCCCATACTCTGAAGGGAAGGAGGAGAGTGAGGAGAAGGAGAGAAGGAGTGAGAAGGAGGGTGAAAATGAGGATCGAGGAGAAAATGACCCATACTCTGAAGTGAAGGAGGAGGAGGAGGAGGAGGGAATGAACCATATTCTACCGTGAAGGAGGAGAGTGAGGAGGAGGAGGAGAGAATGAGTGAGAAGGAGGAGAATGATGATGATAAGGAGAGAATGGCCCATACTCTGAAGTGAAGGAGGAGAGTGAAGTGAAGGAGGAGAGTGAAGTGAAGGAGGAGAGTGAAAAGGGAGGAGAGAACGTCCCATACTCTACCGTGAAGGAGGAGAGTGAGGAGGAGGGTGAAAAGGAGGAGTGAGGAGGAGGGTGAAAAGGAGGAGTGAGGAGGAGGGTGAAAAGGAGGAGTGAGGAGGAGAGTGAAAAGGAGGAGTGAGGAGTTAGGGCGAGGAGAGAATCACCCATATACTCTGCTGTAGTGAAGGATTAGTTAGAATGTAGAGATAAAGACGATGATGATGTATACAACTGGAATAAAGAATGGTAAAGAATGCAGGGAAAATGGAAAAAACAGGATTGAATGTCCCCCTTTCTCCCTTCTCCACCTTCCTTTCCCTGCTCCCTCCCCTCATTTCCCCTCCCTTTTACACTCAACCAATACCACATTCTCTCCCCTTACCCTCCCCTCTCCCCTCCCTCCCTTCCCCTCCACAAATACCACATTTTCTCCCCCCTTACCCTCTCCTCTCCCCTTTCTTTCTCTTCCCTTTTTCCTCTACAAATACCACACACTCTCCTATATTCTCTCCTCTCCCCTAATTTTTTCTCTCTCCCTTTTCACACTCAACCAATACCACACACTCTCCCTCCCCTTATACTCCCCTCTCTCATCCCTTCCACTCTCCCCCTATACTCCCCTCCCCTCCCCACCACCCCACAATCTGTCTGCCTCTGCTGTGCTGGTGTTTGCCAAGTAATTAAGGATAGAGACGAGTAATTTGATA
>JAWZYT010001526.1:0-92500 GCA_034508575.1 Petrolisthes manimaculis
AAACCTCGTCAGATTCACAGTAACAGCAGAATCGTACGTCAAAGGAATATGACGTATGCACACAACTGACGTATACACACAACTGACGTATACACACTACTGACGTATACACAGAAATAACGTTTACACACAACTGACGTCTTTTTATTTAATAGGCCTTTTTTTGTTTTGTCTGTCACGTTACCATCAAGTGTCAGTATTTCTTGGCATTTTTAAACAACTGCCTTTTTTGGTCCCAAGCTGACAGACAGGACTCTTGGTGAAAGGACACATAATTACCACAGGACTCACCACACCATACCATACCACACCACACCACACCATAACACACCATACCACACCACACCACACCACACCACACCATAATACACCATACCACACCACACCATACCACACCACACCACACTACACCATACCACACCACACCACACTACACCATACCACACCACACCACACCACGGCCCTCACCTCACGCCTTCCACTCTCCCTCCATTTAAGAAAGCGAGTGAAAATGTGGTTGTGTGTCACTCTTTACGACGTCCCTCTCCACCTGCTCTCGCTCCTGCCCATTGTCTCTATTATTTCCATCTATGTATGTATGTATGTACGGAATGTGTATATTTATGTATGTATGTGTGTGTGTGTGTGTGTTTGTTTGTGTGTATGTGTGTGTGTGTTTGTTTGTTTGCCTGTCTATCTCGCTGCACTTACACACACACACACACACACACACACACACACACACACACACACACACACACACACACACACACACACACACACACACACACACACACACACACACACACACATGTAATCTCAGTGGGCTTTATGAAATATGATGCCAAACTCATTAGACTGCATTTTATTTTTTCTTCCATTTGTTACTTTTGTCAACCTGTCGTTCTTAGCTAACCTTTCTTTATTCACTCTTCCATATACAGGGGGACATTTACTAATCTTTCTCCTCCCTCTACTTCTTCCTCCTCCCTCTGCTTCTTCCTCCTTCCTCTGCTTCTTCCTCCTCCCTCTGCTTCTTTCTCCTCCCTCTACTTCTTCCTCCTTTCTTTGCTTCTTCCTCCTCTCTTTACTTCTTCCTCCTCCCTCTACTTTTACCTCGTCATCCAAGCCATCCCTTTCCCATACCTTCTCGACCACTGACCATTTCATTTCACTCCCTCAACTATATATACACTTGTCCATCTTTGGTTGTCCCCCTTCCCTGTTATCACCCCTTCCCTTGATCATCCTGGTGCTGAATCCGTGAAGGCAGCCCGTTATTACGATAAACTTCCGCCAGGGGGTTGCGACAGCGGGTTGACAGTGACCCATGAAAACAGTACTTAAAACCAGACCTGACCAAGAACTTTTATCATGGAAAAGGTCACCACGCCTTACCGGTCAATGTTTGAAAAGAGTCCACGACACTTTGTTCCAAGAGTAAGACGAGTTTTTAAAAATAAATGAGATGACAAAATAAATCTGGTGAACAAGTTTAAAAAATAAATCAGAGGACAAAATAAATCTGGTGAACAAGTTTTAAAAAATAAATCAGAGGACAAAATAAATCTGGTGAACAAGTTTTTAAAAATAAATCAGATGACAAAATAAATCTGGTAAAAAAGCCAACATCAATATTATGAACAAGTTTAAAAAAATAATGAGATGACAAAATATATTTAGTGTAAAGCAAACCAACATTAATATTATGTAGGAGACAAACCATGGATCGTTTTGTTTTGCGTACTTGTATGATTATGTGAAGGTTATGGATTTACGTCTTGAAATGGTATAAGAGATAATGCAGAAATAAAATATTCATACTCGTAGCTAGCCCGTCCATATGCAATTACTTAATGTTAATGTTTTAAGTACCTAGCCTATACCCGGAGGTTTTGTTTATGGTTTAATTGATGTGTTTTGTCTGATGGCAGGAGTACACAAAAATGTATGCGTGTATTTTAATTAACATAGTTTTTGCCGAAGACTGTCCTTGTGATTGGTACCAAATAATTCGAATTCTAGAGAGATTCTGAATTGCTTAGGAGTGAACAGGAAAGTGTGTGTGAGGGAGAAGTGGTCAATGGTGATGCAGGAGTAGTTTATAAATAGTTACATTGGTTTATTAAGACCACAACATGTTCCTCCCTAACTTTGAGCCTAGTGGTCAGGTTTTATACACACACACACACACACAAACACACACACATACACATAATGCATCCAACAAGCAATAGAAGAAACTTATAGTATATAATATTATGGTATAAGGCTTTCTTTCTTCATTCTCCAATTCCCTGTAGCAGATAATGGAAGGTAGATGAGAGGATTAATGTCTGGCCTTTTAGCTCACAGGGAATGCATGATCATAAAGCTGATTATCCTGTATTCACCTTTCCCATGTGCGGCTCTATGTCGTGTCCAACCCCTTCCCCTTTGACTGTTTATTATTTTACATCCCACACACCATAGATAGATAAATATATTGATTGATCGATAGATAAATGGATAGATGGATAGATTGATTGATTGATAGATAGATAGATGGAGGGGGAGAGAGATAGTGAGAGAGGATTGCTTTAATTTTATATTTATGGCAGACATAGGAAGGGTTGTGTCAGTAAAATATTATTATCAAAAGGCTTCTGCTGCTGCACTCTCCACCAAGAAGTTCCCTTTATCTGGAGCTGTGACGCCTTCATGCCGGCTACCCCTCCACCTCCACCCCCACCCCATCCCCATCCCCCTCCCCTTCCCCATCCCCACCTATTGCCACCTCCACCCTCTCCCCTTCCCCACATACACCCACCTCCACCCTCTCCCCTCCACCCCTCCCCTCTGTCCCTCCGGTAAGCTAAGAGACCAACTGGTAGGAAGGGTAAGGAACAGCGGACCTCTTTCCTAGGACGTAGCTGCCGCCTAGCAAACAAAGCTACCATCATAGCTTCCAGTGTGTGTGTGTGTGTGTGTGTGTGTGTGTGCGGACCTAACCACACACAGCGTCTTCACCCCAAAGTCGCAGTTATCTACAGGAGTCCGTAAAGGCGGATCTCACCTGCTCTCCAGGTTTCCAGGATAATAACGATTCCAGCAAAGGTCATAAACTTCGACTCAACTCGCCAACTTGGGACTTATTTTTCCAGTCCCGAGAGGAACCGAGGGGGTCGTATGGGTCTTGTGCCCCTGCGACTTAAGGGCCAAACTCCCTCCTCCACCTCACCATCCGGGTTACGCCCCGAGGGGAGTCTGGGAAAACTGTCCTGGAGGTGCCATTTTCCCCCGTACACCTTGGTGGGTACAGATAATGTCTTACCACATGAACGTGACGACATCTTGTATATTTCCCTCCACCACCACCAACACCACCACCTTCCCTCCCCCATACCACCTACACCTACCTTCCCTCCCCGACCACCTACCTTCCTTCCCCCATACCTCCTTCCCTCCCCCACCTTCCCCCCCCCCACCTTCCCCACCACCACCTACCTTCCCTCCACAACCCCAGACAAAGAAAGAAAGAAGGTGATCTGGGGAGTAGAGGGAAAATGGCTGCCGGGGGGAGGGGGGGTGCAATACCAGCCCCCCCCCCCCCCCAGTATTTATGAACACACGCTCCCCTCGCCAAGGCCACATCGAGGGGAACACCAAAATATAAAACACGGGAAAAAGAATAAAAAAAATAAAACAGCAGTCGGTAAAAATAAGGAAAGGTTGTGTTCATCCGGTCTCTCTCTCTCTCTCTCTCTCTCTCTCTCTCTCTCTCTCTCTCTCTCTCTCTCTCTCTCTCTCTCTCTCTCTCTCTCTCTCTCTCTCTCTCTCTCTCTCTCTCTCTCTCTCTCTCTCTCTCTCTCTCTCTCTCTCTCTCTCTCTCTCTCTCTCTCTCTCTCTCTCTAGTAAATTCGAATAGGAAACTCTGGATGTGGTATATAGTGTAAGAAAGATGCCACATACCACCATAATCAACAAACAAACAGACAAACAAACAAACAATCTACTGACAACACTTTACATTATATTTTTATTTTCTTTGTTATCGTTGGTTGGTTTGTATGTGATCGTGACCACTGCAAAGGAAGATATCATTGTTTTGCATCTGGTGTCAATAAAACTTTACATACTGTGCTGTTCGTATGAGGAAACAGAAACGCCAAAATAATACTGTATATTGGTTTGGATTATGTTATATTACGAACTACTAGAGCCTTTTGAATATATAATTATATACAGTGTGTAGAGAGAATACTTTTCCAGCTTCCTTGTATATATATATTGAAAGCTAATTAAAACGATTTTACACGATTCTCCCAATATCCTTTTTATTGGATTTTGAAGGGAAAGCACAGCATGAGTAATAAGTTAGTACAAGTGTAATGTTTGGAGATTTGTATTTAGTAGGCTTTGTATTATTATTGTTATTATTATTTATTATTATTATTATTATTATTTTTTTTTTTTTTTATTCCAGACATTAACTCTTTTTCTTGTGAATTATTGATGCATACATGACTGAAGATTAATATGGTGTACCAACTGCAGCTGTTCTACTTCCCACCACCACCAACAACAACAAAACCAACAACAAAAACAAACAGTAAAGTAAAGGGATATAAAACCATCAACTTGTCCCTGATGTCGCGCTAGAGACAAGTTAGTACATTTTATAAAGTTAAGACATGGACGAGTGTGTGTATATATATGGTGCTGTCGCCACCTCCACGTCCACAGCCTCATATTGTCTCAAACAGTCGATTACATGACCTTTCCTGCGGCGGAGTAAAAGGGCGTCTTTGTCTCTCACACAAACAACGTATCCAGACGCTCTTCTTCTGCCGTCTCGTCGGTCTCACAGATTTTTTTCCATTATTATTATTATTATTTTTTTTTTTTATCAGTTTTTTTTTTTTATCAGTTTTTATTTTTTATCTCAGTTTTTATTTTTTTTATCTCAGTTTTTATTTTTTATCTCAGTTTTTATTTTTTATTTCAGTTTTTATTTTCTATCTCAGTTTTTATTTTTTATCTCAGTTTTTATTTTTTATCTCAGTTTTTATTTATTAATCCCATATCATATTTTTTCGGAGGATGGGAGGGACGTTGAGGTGGTATATATACAATTCTTTTTTGGTACATTGGAGTGCCTTGCTTCCTCCAAAGTATGCCAGGAAACAGGACCAGAGAAGCAAAAATAATTCGTGTTCTGTTGCTTGGAATAATTTGGAGGATTCAGTTTCTCCAGATATACCACACACTTATACTTACACACTCACACACACACTCACACCCTTACACACACACACACACTCACACCCTTACACTCACACACACACACACACACACACACACACACACACACACACACTCCCTTACACACACACTCACTCCCTTACACACACACACACACACACACACACACACACACACACACACAGGTATGGCAGCATCCTCTCCTCCCATGCTGCGGTTGTACTCAATGTTGTGGTTAGGCTGGACACGTGTCATGGTTGTACAGGTAACACAGTTGTAGATGTTGTGGTTGTAATGATGCTCTTGTACACGTGTTGCTCAGGTTAACGGGGGGGGGGGAGTAGGGGACAGGCTTGGGGGGAGGACTGAGGGGTGCGAGAATAGGGGGACAGGTTTGGGGTGGGTAGAAAGACTGTCCTCCTATTCCCGCACCTCCCTAACTCCCCAAACGTGTTGCAGTCACATATGTATCGGGAGTAAAAATTGATCAAGTCATTCTATCAGGCTGCTCAAACAACAACAGTCAGTAGTAATCATGTGAAGGTCCGCGTCGTTCCAACCATTATGTTTATTTCTGGCGTGGTGTAAAGGGAAGGTCAGTGGCCAGCAATACCACCTATACAACAACTCTCCATCCACTACTCTACATCCACTCTGGGTACAGGGAATAACTTATTGATGTTAACCTATGTATATATAGTATCAATCTGTTGGGGCTTGGGGGTGTGTGTGTTTGTGTGTGTTACCTATTTTACGCGAGTTTCAATGCTGTGTGTGTGTGTGTGTGTGTGTGTGTGTGTGTGTGTGTGTGTGTGTGTGTTACCTTTTTTACTCGGGTTTCAATGTCCTTACTTCTCTGCTACATACCCATTATCTCTGTCCTTATTTCTCTCCTTCCCACCCTTCATCTCTGTCTTTCCCATTCTTTCTTCTCCCTATGTGTGTGTTACCAGGAAGTTATATAAAAGTATAATACATTCGAGACTTGAGGCAGTTGTAGTGAGTCCCCTGATTACAAAATACAACTGAGTAATGAGGAGAGTAGAGAGATTTATTGCTGTCAACAAATCGGTCATGTTTATATTTATTAATTTGCGAACAGTCGTCCCCTTTTAGTCCTTAGAACGATGTGGCTACGTTTATACTGTTGATTAAAAAATAATAATAATAATAATGTTGTTTTTAAAATCTGGTTATCATCACGTTTATAATGTTGATTAAAAAAATAAATAATAATAATGTTGTTTTTGAAATCTGGTTATCATCACGTTTATAATGTTGATTAAAAAAAAAAAAAAAAAAAAAAAAAAGTAATAATAATGTTGTTTTTGAAATCTGGTTATGATCATGTCTGCTTATAATCCAGCTTTTGCCATTTTAAGGAAAGTCATAAAACTGTCAGTGGAGATGATGTATGGCTCATCTGTGTGTGTTCCTGATCCCTTCACTCCACTCCCTATATGTCCCTTATTTTCTTCTATTTCCTCTTCCCTGTGCCCGGGTCCCTCACTGTCTGGATGTTAGGAGGGAAGTGCAGTGTTGTTGGTAAATCTAGAACCCAACTGATTCCTCCAAACTATTCCAGGCTACAGACCACCAGTGTTTTTGTTAATCTGGCCCTGTTTCCTGGTATATTTGGAGGGTGAGAAGGTGTTACAGATTAGGGAGGAGGAAGGAGATAGGGATGCACAGGAGAAAGGTAGAAAATAATGTATTGGAAGAAGGAAAGTGAAATAATGTGATGATGGGAGGGAGAGAAGGGGAGGGTGGGAAGGTATGACAGGTGAGGAAGGAGGGAGGTAGGGGCTGATGAGAGGGTGGTGGGGGTAGGGGGTGGAAAGGAAGTGGTGCTTGAATGGCAGGGACTGGCCAGGTTTTAGGGTAGGAGATTGGGGGGGTGGGGGGTAGGGGGGGTACTTGGAGAGGAAGGGGGGAAAGAAAATTATGATAAGAGAAACCTCGAAGAAAAAAAATGAAAATGAGGATAAGAGGAAAATAAAGTAGAGAGAAGAGAGGACGAATAAAATTGATAATGGTTTAAGAAGAAAAAAGGTGAATGTGGAATGAGTTAGAAGAGAAAAAATGAGAGGGTTAGAGAGACATATATAAGTTATGAAGGTGAGGAAAGTAAGGATGTGAGAGACTGAGGAAAGGAAAGGGTAATAAGAAAGAGAAAACAGGGGAGAGCAGAGAGGGAGAAAAGTACTGTGAAAAGAGAAAGACAGAGATGATGAGTGGGAAAGAGAGGAAGAAGGAAGAGGAAGGAAGAGGAAGAAGTGAAGAAGGGGAAAGTTGAGAAATGAGGGATGAGGGAGAGAGGGAAGGAAAAGAAAGGGGTGAAGAAGAGAGAAAAGAGAGGGGTAAAGAAGAGAGAAAAGAGAGGGGTGAAGAAAGTGAGGAAAGAGAGGTTTGAAGGAGAATGAAGGAAAGGGGTGAGAGGGAAATAGCCTGAGGGGTGACAACAGCTGCACTGAGGGTCACTGGGGTGCTACACACACACACACACACACACACACACACACACACACACACACACACACACACACACACACACACACACACACACACACACACACACACACACACACACACACACACACACACACACTACCTGTCACAGCCAAAGTCCTTATATTCCTCTTTCAGGAGTATTTATTTTTTTAGTTAACAGGATTAAGGTATCGGTTATGTGTATATTATTATTATTATTATTATTATTATTGTTGTTGTTGTTATCATTATTATCATTCATTAATATTATTATTATTATCTTTATTATTAATATTATTATTATCATTATTATTAATATTATTATTGTTATTATTATTATTATTATTATTATTGTTATTATTATTATTGTTATTGTTATTATTATTGTTATTGTTATTATTATTATTATTATCATTAATATCATTATTATTACTGATTTATATATTTATTTATAAAAAAAATTCTAGCATGGCGTGAGAACTCGTGACTTTCAAAAGGTGTTTTTTTTTCTTCTTAATCATTGGAGTAATTAAGTCACATTGTTTGGGGTCAGTGTATGAGAGACTTAGCCAGGACACCACACGGCTCACGTATATAGTCGTTAATTAAGGGAAGCAACTTTTGGTGTTCAACTTGGAGTCAATGTAGGCCTCCAAAAATCATCTAGAAAACACGTCTCTCTATAATTCCATATAGAGGGGTTCTGTTTCCTGGCATAGTTTGGAGGAATCAAGACACTCCAATTTTTATAAAAGCAAATTACCATCTTAAGTTCTATATAGAGTTGTGGAGATAAAAGAACTAAAGTGGTTTGAAGAAGGAAATGAGGGAGTGAGGGAATGAGGGAAGGATGGAGTGAGTGAGTGAGGGAAGGAGTGAGTGAGGGAGGGAGGGATGGAATGAGTGAGGGAAGGAGTGGATGAGGGAGGGAGGGAGGGAAGGAGGGAAGGAGAGAGGAACAAGGTAATTTGCAACCAATCACAAGATGTGTCGTCAGAGAGGGAAGGAAAAGGAACTCGTGTGTGTGTGTGTGTGTGTGAGAGAGAGAGAGAGAGAGAGAGAGAGAGAGAGGAAGGAAAAGGAATTCAGGGTGTGTGAGGAAGGAAAATAAAAAGATGTGGTTGCGTAAGGAAGGAAAATAAAAAAAATGTGGCTGTGTGAGGAAGGAAAATAAAAACTGTGTGTGTGTGAGGAAGGAAACTAAAAAGATGTGTGTGTGTGTGAGGAAGGAAAATAAAAACTGTGTGTGTGTGAGGAAGGAAAATAAAAAAAACTGGCTGTGTGAGGAAGGAAAAAAAATGTGGGTGTGTTTTCATGAAAGAAGATGATAATGTATTTTTAAGTTGAGAGATAAGGAAGAAGGACAAGGAAAGATATAAAGGATGATGATGAGGAATTGGAGCAGGAAGAGGAATAATAAGAGAGACAGAATAATAAAGGGGAGCAAAGAGGAAGGAAGTAGATATAATAGAGGAGGAGGAGGAGTAAGATAGAGAGAGTTAGAAGAGAGGAGGGAAGAGGGAGAGACAAAAAATAAAAACGAGAGCAAAGATGAAAGATTAATAGATATAAACGAGAACGAGAACGAGAGACATACAGAGAGACAGAAAGAGAAAACGAGAGAGAGAGAGAAAGAGAGAGAGAGAGAGAAAGAGAAAGAGAAAGAGAGAGAGAGACAGATATCGAGAGAGAGAGAGAGAGAAGAAAAGAAGAGGGGGGATGGGTTGGGAAGGGAAGGGACTGGGGCACATACATAATACTGACCTTCCATGGCTCCAGGCAGAACTCACCACTCTGATTCACCTGAGTCTTATGTTGTGGCCCCAGGCGGAGGAAGCAGCCAGGAGGGGGGGGGAAAGAGGAGGAAGGGAGAGGGAGAAGGAGGGAGAGAGAGGAAGAGTGTTGGAGCTGGGAAGGAGAGAGAGGAAGAGACTTGGAGCTGGGAAGGAGAGAGGAAGGGAGGGAGAGGAAGAGTGTTGGAGCTGGGAAGGAGAGGAAGAGAGTAGGGGGTTTTGGGATTTGGAGGGAGAGAGAGGAAGAGATTTATTGAAAGGAGAGGAGAGGAAGAGAGATGAAAATTGGAAGGAGAGGAGAGTAAGAGAATGGATAGGAATGGGAGGAGAGGGAAGGAAGAGAGTGCGAGAGTAAACAGAAGGAGAGATTGTAAAAAGAAGAGAAAATGTGAGAATAGAAGAGGTGGATAGATAGTGGTAAGAAGAATGGATCGAAGGAAGAGAGAGTAAGTGATGAGGGAAGGTTTTTGAGAGCAGATAGAACGAGAGGAAAGGGGAATGAAAGGGACGAGAGTATGAGAATGGAAAGGAGAACTCGAGAGAGGTGGAGGGAGAGGGGAGGGAAGCAGAACAGTAGGAATGGAGAGGTGGAGGGACAATAAATGAAAGAATGAGAGTAAAAGGGAAAATGCATGAGAGAGAGAGAGAGAGAGAGGAAGGGAGGGAAAGAGGGGAGAAAACAATAATGCAGGGAAAGAATAAATAAAAGAAAAATAGAAGCAGGTAGAAAGTGAAGGAGGAAGGCTATGAAAAGTCCCATGCCGTTGTGTAGTTTAAGGAATTTTGTTCATTGTATGTGCCAAAAATATTGCGAAGTTTGTTATTGACAACATATTTATCTGAAAACGAAGGAATATTTTAAGAGAACATGTGCTTGTTCAATATATATATATATATATATATATATATATATATATATATATATATATATATATATATATATATATATATATATATATATATATATATATATATATATATATATATATATATATAAATTCATTAGTAATCACAAGTACACGTGATTTATATAATTGCAGAATAACTCGCAAGGAAAATGAAAAACGGAATACCAAGCTTTCGTCTTTTCCGTTTTTCCTTTTCCTTGCGAGTTATTCAGCAAATATAGACGAAAGCTTGGTATTCTGTTTTTCATATTCCTTGCGAGTTATTCTTCAATTATATATATAGTGAAAATAAATAATAAAGGTGTATAAGGTTGTGCGTGGCCAGTTCTATCGTTGAGCCAAAACTTTACAACGTGTTATGTGAAAAGGTAAGACTATGATTCATTACGTATGACGTGACGTGTTTTGTAAACTTGTCTGAGGGGAAGGTGACGTCGTGTGTGTGTGTGTGTGTGTGTGTGTGTGTGTGTGTGTGTATAAACAGAGTGGTGAGTGATGTTTATGTTTAGAAAGAGGATTTGTTGCCGCTTTATATTTGAGGCAATGTGTGTGTGTGTGTGTGTGTGTGTGTGTGTGTGTGTGTGTGTGTGTGTGTGTGTGTACAAGATATCTACATGTGTATTTAGTGTGTCCCGGTGTGGATGATGTGTGCTAAGTTGTGTGTAGATAGAGAGTTTACAATAAGGAAAGGTGAGTATAGTAGAAAGGGTGAAGTGAGAGTGGCTATAAACGGAGGACTTAACAAGGATGAAGCCAAGGTGAGCGTGAGAGGGCGGGGTGTGGTGGGTGTGTGTGTGTGTGTGTGTGAGAATGGGGTGGGTGTGGGAAGGTGAGGTTAGCGTGGGAGGAGTAGAATGGGTCGGGCGTGATCGAGAGAGCGTGGGGGGAGAGGGAGGGGGGGAGGGAGGGGGTTGTGAAGGAAAGAAGGGAGGGAGGGAGTGTGTGTGTGAAGGAAAGAAGGGAGAGAGGGAGTGTGTGTGTGAAGGAGAGAAGGGAAGGAGTTCGGAGTAAGGGGTAAGGGACGACTAAAGGGAACCTACTATTACTACTCACTGACTCATGTTGTTGCTATGTAATTTCGTAAGAACATTAGTAAATACTTTCACAACAACAATAACAATAACACTGATACCAACGTTAATCTGATTTTGAATAATGTCGTTTTAATCATATACTTTTAGGCAGTATATGACCAAGTTAACCAGTTGTTGTTGTTGTTGTTTTAGGAGATGAAAAAGAAAACTACAGGTAGATTCAAGTCAAGTTCGGTAACTCGAGTAAGCATTTTGATGTCTGTGTATAAAGTATTGTGGGAAATGAATGGTTGGGCCTCCTCCTCCTTCTTCTCCTCCTCCTCCTTCTTCTCCACCTCCTCCTCCTCCTCCTCCTCCTTCTTCTCCTCCTCCTCCTTCTTCTCCACCTCCTCCTCCTCCTCCTCCTCCTTCTTCTCTCTCTCCTCCTTCTTCTCCACCTCCTCCTCCTCCTCCTCCTCCTCCTCCTCCTCCTCCTCCTCCTCCTCCTCCTCCTCCTCCTCCTCCTCCTCCTCCTCCTCCTCCTCCTCCTCCTCCTCCTCCTCCTCCTCCTCCTCCCTGTGTTCCGATGAGAGAGGCCCTTGAAATGTCTGACGCAACCCACTTCCTGTTGAAAGCCTCCTTACCAGGATCTCAAAACCCGTTGGAGTACAAGCTGTAAACCCAAGGATGTGGTCGTGTCAGGTCGCGAGGGCAGGAAAGTCAGGCAGACGAATACAGGAGAAATTTTGATATCTGTTGGTAAAGTCATGGTCTAATGTACTGCAACACCTTCCAATGAAATGGCTTCGAAAAATGATCCGAAACTATAGTTGTTGGTGTGTGCAATTTTGGTTCATAAAATTAACTCAAATAGCTCGCTTTTATTCACCAGGTTGCAGTACATTAGACCATGACTTTACACTGAATGGGGGTCAGTAATTGAATCATTTTTCGAAGGTGTTGTAGAACTGTTGACCGTGACTGTACAAAATAGTCACGAGCAATAATAAGTATTCAGGTGTGACTCCAATACCTGGTAGAGACAGAAAAAATAAATACACCATAAGATCTCTATTGGAATGACTTCGTTGGTTAATAATTAGGATTTTTCAAGGCTTCAACCAAAGATGTAAACTTAGTAGTGTTCGTCACTGTACACATCGCATCATTTCCATTTTGTATCTCCTTATTTCCAGATTTTTTTTTTTTTTGGTCTATCCTTTTCCTTAAAGTTTAGTTCAACGGGAGATTATTTTGAGAGTAAAAGAAAAAACTAGTGAAATACTGATTCCTCCAAACTATGCCACGAAACAGATCCCCCATTGAAGTAACATTTTATGGTCATCTGTTTCGTGGCATAGTTTGGAGGATTTACAGACCCTCCAACTCTCCAACATCAGAATCTTACCTTTAGATGTGATAGGTCAAGTAGGGTTGGGTTAGGTTGATTGATGGATTGATGGATAGATAGATAGACATTGGATGAGTCAACAGAGAGGTCATATAGCGTCAGAAAAAGTTGATATGGAGATTAGACAGCAAGCCGGAAGGAAACAGAAAGAAAAGAGGAACAGTTGAAGAAGGTATGGTTAGGTAGGTTACCTTCTATTAATGTGGATGGGTTGTGTGGAGGGCAAGTCAACTCCAACTGCACCATATGGAAAAATAGTGTAATAATAATAATATCCTCATAAGAGAAACCTGAGTGAGTTTCTCTTTACCAGGAGAGACTCGAGACTTTATGAATAATAGACACACACACTACGAGGGGGGAAGGAGGGAAGGAAGGGGGGAAGGAAGGAAGAGGGGAAGGAAAGAGGGAGAGAGAGAAGAGGGAAGGGGGGAAAGAGGGAGAGAGGGAAGAGTGGAAGGAAGGAGAGAGAGAGGGAAGGGGGGAAAGAGAGAGAGAGAGGGAAGGGGGGAAGGAGGGAGAGAGAGAGCGAAGGAGAGAGAGAGAGGGAGATGGGGGTTATATTGTGATAAAATACCAGCCTAAGCCAGGTGGATAAAACTGGTCATGGTGAGGAGGGCATTACACCTGATCCATCACCAGGGCCCAAACTTGAGGAATTTAATCCGGTCGGGCATAATGGAGAGAAGCTGATTATAATTTCAACACGTAGTCAGAAAGGTCAGGGAAAGTTGCAGACCCACACAGTGACTTATGGACCGACCTGGGAATACCTACCACCTCGCCAAGGGATTGACTATAATATCTACTGTAGGTGCATGGTGTTGTTGTTGTTGTTGGTGGTGGTGGTGGTGGCCTAGTGGAGGGACGTTACTGATTTCCCTAACTTCTTCCACGAAACAAGCAAACAAATATCTGGGTATCATTATAAGGCAACTTTGTTCTAGGCATGGTTGAGAGGAATCTGTAACCTCTAATTTGCCGAGTACCACCACCACCACAACAGACACCCTTATATTGTTGTTGTTGTTATATACCTTTTGCCTGGGACTGTTTGATATCAGTCCTTCACAGAAGAGTGTTTTTAAGTCTTCCTCATCTGGCAGGAATGTCCGTGTGATGGAACACACACACACACACACACACACATAAAGGATGCGTCATTGGCTTAGATTAAATTCCATGTCTTTGATTACTTCAATGGATATTTTGAGGTACACAGGCGTCATCAGGAATCTGCACCATCACACACACCCAGCCAGCGTCGCCTTTCCTTCGTTTACTCACGTCTCTATGTCACGACAGACGCTCTCACGAAACGGGTCCTACGCCGCCCACACTCACGACCTTCGCGACCACCACTACCTCACGACCACAGGCAGGTTGTAAGGTGGTTCAGAGTGTGTTGTTTTCAGATGATATAACGATGAGATATATATGGATTTAGGTTGATTGTTGACATGTGGGAAGATAGATCATATAATAACCCTATTGGCTGGACATAATTATACTTTATTTATCTTTCTCTTCTATTAGGTTGTTATATATTGGATATGCACATGTATAAACTACCGAACAAAGTACTTAAATAATCGTTTTCGTCTAGTCTTACATCTGTTACTTATTTTCTTTATATATTAATGATTTGAACCAGAAGTGACAATTAGGTTTGGTTGTCCTGTTTGTGGGAAGGAATTTGGGTTTGTACCGTTGTCTACCCTTGACCTGTTGCCCCCCAGTCCTTCCTCATACATACACCTGTACGAGTACCACCCAAAAGGAAGGATATCTTGATGGGTATATTCGTTTTGGGGGAAGAATTGGAGTCTACTAACCATCGAACAATGTTACGAAACAGATGCTTCTGTACTTGTATACTGGAAGATTCTGTTGCCTGGTATAGTTTAGTACTTCAGATGAGTCGGTTTATCTCCAGTTCCAGCAACATAGATAATATAGTATAGCATGCCTCGAAGTCAAGGAGCAGTATGTGAAATTCCTCCACAAACCGAGATTCCATTTATATTCTACAGTTTGTATGAGAAGCTGATCTTGGTAATAATGTTGTCTTCTGCTTCATACATGTACTTTACCTTCTAATGACACGATTGTCTTCATACTAAAACTTTTATTTAGAGTTGGCCAAAATTACCCCTAAACATTGTTATCTATTGTACTCACAGGATACAAAATTTAGGCTGTGTGGTGTTATGTTAATTGTGTGTTAATATTCGTGGTGATTGTGGGATGTCGGGAGATAATGATAGTTTGGTGTAAGGTTTGTTAATTGTAAAATGTCTGGTTAAATAGTTTTGTGACGACAGATGTGAGAGCTTCAGTCTGTGGTCATCAATTCTTCAGGGAGTATAATATCGAATACCACAATGAAAAAGGCAGACGTGCACAGAGAATTAAGATTACCATCCTTGTTATTCTTCTGACATCAGCCGACATAGGCAAGAGATATTAATGTTGTTCAGCATCCCCATTCTCCAACTTATTCTAATTGTTTTTCAGCCGTAACGACCCTCGTGTTGTAGACATGCATAAATCCATACTAACCACCAAGTGATAAGGGTAAAGCAATGGTTATCCAACTAAGATGCTGCCCGCTGAAACTCACACACACACAAAAAAAAAAAATAAAAAAAAAATAAGGAAGGAAAAAACTCGATGATGTACCGTTGCTCAATCAGTAACTGCACGAAACATTCCTCTCTCTTTATTGTTGGTACATTCTTACCGTGTCCCCTGCAGCGCTTCCTACAGAGCCAGCAGGAGATAGGTGTATAGCCGCCGTGGGAAACCGACTACCACCGCCTCACTACTTGGGCATTTCCTTAGCAGTTCCTCTTGACCTCGTGCCTGTCTGTGTGTTCGCCCTACCTACCTACCTACCTACCTACTGCCACTACCACTCGACCTCACTTCCGCCTTTCCCTACCTGACATAAACGAAGTGGAATAAGATGACTAACCAAATATAAAAATGACCATTAAATTGTCGTGAACGAAATTAAATGACCTACTCGTCAATTAATGTTTTCATAATTTTTTTTCATCTAATCATGGTACACATTTCAGACAAAAAATACATGGGTCTCACCTGGAAATAATTGTTGTTAAAATACAATATAGCTATTTGTACATATCCTAGAATCGGTAATAATGTTCAACAAGTGTTTGGCTGAATCTATATGCAAGATTTTGGTATAGGAAATCTCTCACTAGAGTTATTTATCACTTTCCCACTCGGCAGGAAACTTTTTTATTTATTTTTTCCTCCGGTCAGTTTCTTTTGTATGATGTTTTCTGCATCGTCAGAATTTCTTTCACGTGAAATATTGTCCCTGTGTAATATCCCTCCGATAGATTAATTTATTCGTCTCTGCAAATATCACTCTCTTCTCCCCCTTCCCTCTCATCCCCCTCATCCTCATCCTCCCCCAATTCACTCCCTTCCCCCCTTACCTCCCCCTCCTCTCCTCATCCCCCTCCCTTCACCACACCCTACCTTCATGTATGGTATTGAAGGGTCAGGCACTGTGGTATGTTGTAAGGCACTGTGTGTGTGTGTGATTTATCGAGTTATTTTCCCAACTATATATAAGTCTGTCATTTCTTCCACAGGGCCAAACTGGAGAAAGTACCTGCCTGCCTGCCTGCCTGTATGGTGAGTACTGCTGGTGGCCTTGCTGTTGTTTGTTTGTTTGTTTGTTTGTTTGTATGTTTGTTTGTCATTCTTTTTTCTTGTTTGTCCGTTTGATAGTCTGTTGGTCTGTCTTTTTGTTTGCTTGTTGGTCTGTCTGTTTGATTGTTTGTCTGTCTGTTTGTTTGTTTTGTTTGAATGTGAAGGAGGAAGGTTGACGTGAGGAAAAACCATTCAGTAATAATATAATTTTCATTTTTTTTCTTTACACAAAACACAACAAACAAGAAGTGCAATCCATTACATTCAAATATAATAATTATATCCACTGTATAATACATCCATGGATAAAAAAATAACTTATAATTCCTGAGGCAGCTTTAGTATTATAAACGGTGCGTAATTTTCACCGTACTCGTGACAAGATAAGTGAAGTTGTTGGTGGGAATCGCTTTCCTATATTGACGTCGTCGTGTTCTCGTCCCTTTCACAACTTAAAAACAGGTTTCCCTAAGCTTAACAAACCCATGCATCTCCCGTCAGTCAAAATAGGAAATCCCAGTGTTGAGGGAAGTGTGCCAGAGTAGTGAAAGTGTTCAGTGATGCCAGCCAGAGTAGTGAAAGTGTTCAGTGATGCGCAGTACCAGCCTCGATAACCACTTCAACGAGACCTGATTGACGGGACTCTCATGTGAGTTACGCCACACACCGCCACCAGGGGGACAAAAAGGGGTCGCGGATGTATGCTTAGCGGGAAGTGCAAGCAGCTGGGTCGAGGTGGGCATGTCAGCTGGCCAGGGGTAAGCAAGCAAGCAAGCAAGTATACATGGCACCCCTGAGTATAACGCTAACTCTTTTTCCCTAATATATTTTCAGGCAACAAATTCTTCTTGTATTATACTGTGGGTACGGTGCCTCTCTTTCACTTCCTTGGTGTATAGAGGGAAATCATGGCTGGCCGACCCTGAGTATCTGTGAATTCTTTGTTTGACTCTAAACTCCCTTGAAACATTTACCGTCCAAGAAGGTAAATTCACAGTACATAAAAGAAATGCCAAAATAAACAGGTGTTCTGGCTCGTACATAAAGCGATTTCTCCACCATATCTTCCTTCCCACTGATGGCTGGCTATTGTGGTAGGGAAGGGTGAAGGTTGCTGCCCCCCAGTATATATATATATATATATATATTTATACAGTATATATGTGTGTGTGTGTGTGTTTGGGGGTCTTGTGAAAACTGCCTGTGAGACACTTGCCTTCCTGACCAATACACCTCGTACGCTCTCTGCTTGTCCTCCTAATTGGCTCACCACACCTGGAAAAAAGATACAATTTGTTTGCATTACTTTATTCCAGTGGGTGAATTGGAGGACTACAGATTCCTCCATACCATGCCATGATACAGACTACTTGGAGGGCTATATATACACATGCAGACTCCAAATACTCCACAATTAGTTACCGTCCCTGTCCCCTTAAAAAAATTGTATACAACTAAGGCATTGATGAGACAAAATTAGTTTAAAGATGGAAGGCAAGACGGTATACTCTCTCCAGGTAGGAATTTTACACCCTACTAATAATTATTGTGGTAGATATTATTATTTTATGAAAGGAAGAGTTTGTTTTAGTGAACTCGACTGAAATATCTCTCGCAACGTTCGACATTTGAGAGGAACACCTTTATATAATAATAATAATAATAATAATAATAATAATAATTAAAAAAAAAAAAAAAAATAATAATAATAATAATAATAATAATAATAATAATAATCAACGCATTTATCAATTTTTTTCAAAGTGTGATGGCAAAATAAACTGCAGAAGTATATATAAAATCAAATGCACAATACAATAAAATAATTCCTTGGGAGGTTTGTATAGTATGAATGAAAGGAAAGACAAGTTGCCTCCAGTCCCAAGGCTTTGAGTTGAGTGAGTGAGTGAGTGAGTGAAGTGAGTGAGTTTGGTGAGTTGAGTGAAGTGAGTGAGTGAGTGAGTTTGGTGAGTGAATGAGTGCGTGAGTAAGTGCGTGAGTGAGTCGGTGAGTTTCGCACCTGAAAGACAAAAGAAAAATATGAGGAAAGAATATATTTAGGCTCGTCACGTTTGCTGGTGTTAATCATATAGTGTTGTTGTTGTTATTGTTGTTGTTGTTGTTAGTAGTGGTAGTGGTGGTGGTGGTTAACGAACAAGATAATTTATAAACGTACACACGGATATTTTTTTTTTTTTTTTTTTTTTTTATCAAACTTGGCAATTATAAAACGAAGAAGATTCAAAATTTGAGTTGATTCACTTCAAATCACGACTTGGAATGAGAATGTTTATATTTTTATTACTATTATTATGGTAAAATTAATATTATGTGGTTGAAAATTAATATGGGTTGGTGATGTTGGTAGACTTTATTATTATCACGTGACCTTCTAATCAATTTTGTGAATGTCTTATTCTTGATATTTTAGCTTAGATGTTAATTAAATCGACGTAATAATCATCATCATCATCATCAGTGTATGAAGAATGTCCCTTTTATCTCTTGTTTTTTTTTCTGTGGATTATCATACACACACACACACACACACACACACACACACACACACACACACACACACACACACACACACACACACACACACACAGACACACACACACACACACACACACACACACACTACAGGTCCCTACAGTAACACACACACACACACACACACGCACATCACAGGTCCCTACAGTAACACACACATCACATCACAGGTCCTTGCAGTAACATACATACATACCGGTACATACATACATACATATCGTCCAAGTCTTCCCTTGACGTGTGGTCTTGTCTCCATGGTTCACCGCACACACACATATATAATACAATTCCTGCCCAACAAAGTAATCCGCTGGCAGATGGAGGCACAATTTCGGTCTCGGTATAAATTTCGGCGCGGCGTGTGTGAGGCGAAATTAGCGACCCAGTTCCTCACAAATCAAGTTCTTTGGTCCGTATGCATTTTCTCACCATATGGTTAAGGAGTATTAAAATGCAGTCAACGGAAACGAATTTTGCAATGCATTGGTGAGCAGGAGAATTCTGGGGATGTGACGCCCACCAGAGAAGGTTTTAGGGAATACTAATAATGTCAGGCACCTAGTGAAGCAAAGGGGGCCCTCTTCCTTCTCATCCTCTTCCTCCTCCTCCTTCTCCACATCTCATCTTCATCACCTTCTCTTCATCTCCTTCTCATCCTCTTCCTCCTCCTTCTCCATATCTCATCTTCATCATCTCCTCTTCCTTCTCCTCCCCCACATATCCTCCTCCTCCTCCTCTTCCTCCTCCTCCTCCTCCTCCTCCTCCTCCTCCTCCTCCTCCTCTTCCTCCTCATCCTCTTCCTCCTTCTCCACATATCATCATCATCCTCTCCTTCTGCTCTAAATCATCTCCTCCTCTTTTCTCTTGAATGTAATAAGCCGTTTTTACGTGGTTGTGTTGTATTCTTTTTATATCGACATGTGTCTGCTTATATTTACATTCTACAGTTTTCTTTCGTCTAGATTACTTTTATATTCTGGAGTAAAACTTGTCTCGTAATTGGAGTCACTGTTTTGGCTCGTTGTTATAATGTTGTAGAATTCGTCGTCATATCCTGTGTTCGACCGGGTAGTCTTGTATTAATATAAAGGGGTTAATGCACTTTGTAGTACATTAAAGTGCCTTGATTCCTCCAAAGTACGCCAGGAAACGGGACCAAATTAATTAAAAAAAAAACATAATGGTTGTCTGTTGCCTGAAATGGTTTGAAGGAATCAGTTGGTCCAGATATATCAACACACTACTACCACTAATAAGAGTCAGTCACACCTCCTCCCCTTCCACGTCTTCCACCTCCCCAGGGCATTTAAAACAGGAAGGTGAAGTTTTAAGCCCCGGTAGATGTAATGGTGTGACCTGTGACCTCTGTAATCACTGCCTCTGCCGCCCCGTTTCTGAGGAAGGGGACGAGCAAATGACCAGGTACCCGGACGATGCCACCCTGGTGCGTTAAAGGTCGACCTGGTGCTTAAGGTTGACCTCTAGAGTTCACACGGCGGCGGCTGGGGTCAAGTGTGAGGGATGGGGCGGTCAGCCTTGGGCAAGTATTCATCTGTCATGCTCAGGAGATGAATTGAAGAGGAACACGGTAGAGGGTGAACCGAGAGGGAGGCAAAGGGGTCAAGTGAATGGATTTAGAAGAGGTGAAGGGATGGAGGGAGTGTTGAGGGATGAAGGAGAGGGGTAAAGAAGGGGATGGAAGGAGTGTTGAGGGATGAAGGAGAGGGGTAAAGAGGGGGATGGAGGGAGTGTTGAGGGATGAAGGAGAGGGATAAAGAGGAGGATGGAGGGAGTGTTGAGGGAGTATATTTGTGTAGGAGAGATAAAAGTTGGAGCAATGTGTAAATGTTGTATTTGTATTTGTATAGGAGAGATTTAAGTTGGTTGTATAGTATGTGTGTGTGTGTGTGTGTGTGTGTGAGTGCCAGGACGGTATGTGAAGAAGGAAGTTGTAACCTAATTAGCAACAAGGTCACAACACGCACGTCACGCCTCCCCACGTCAACGAGTAACAGAGTACATATCATTACCTGTCCAACTGCCCACCTGCCCCAACACACACACACACACACACACACACACACGCGAGGGGACTAGGGTCCAGACTATAAGGAAGTGTGTGTGTGTGTGTGTGTGTGTGTGTGTGTGTGTGTGTGTGTGTGTGTGTGTGTGTGTGTGTGTGTATGTGTGTGATCATTTATTGTGTTTATTGTCTGTCTGTCTGTCTGTTCAATAAATAATAATGATAATAATAAAAAGGAGGTGTATAAGAATCCCTTGACTAAGAAAAGTGATAATTCAGGTTTTCTTATTCTTTTTTCTTCAGTTTTTTTTTTTTTCGTTCCTTTCATTTATAAAATATTATATCTTATCCTTACATTTTTCCCCTAATTCCTTGCTTTGTTATATGCTTTACAAGTTTTGCTTTCTATACTTTTCCACGACTTCGATTTTCCAGTTTTTATTATTTTTTTACACTTTTTTTACATACGATTTTTTTATGGCTTTTATTATTTTTTTACACTTTTACATACGAGTTTTTTTTTTTTTTTTTTTTTTACATAAGAGTCTTTTTTTTTCTTTTTTTTTAATTCTTTCTTCGTTGGTTGGTATTCATTTTCGTCTTTATGATGCTGTTCGTACTTTTCGTCGTCGTCGTCGTCTTTGTCTCTCTTCCACCCAGCTCTCGTCACTTCACTTCCTCATTCCAGTCTTCCTCCTCCTCCTCATATTTTTTTCTTTCGGTTCCCTTTCATTTGCATTCTTTTCCTAACACATGTCAGGTGTTTTTTTTAGGTCATATGCACATCCCGTTGCTTTCCTAATCTCGGCTTACTTTCATCTCACTCTTTTTTTATTTATATATATTTTATATATATTTTTGCCGCTTCTTTTTTTTTTTTTTTTTTTTTTTTTTTTTTTTTTTTTTTTTTTTTTCCTGTTTCTTTCCAATTGTGCATTTTTGTTTTTACCTTTTTTTTTTAAATATAATAAGTAATACAGAAGTCGATCAAGTGACTCTGTGACTGCAAAAAAACAATAACAAACCTACAGTAATAATTATGTTGTATTGTAGTTACGTGTGTATGAATTCTTGTAGTGTAAAGAACAGAACATACATACATACATACAGACCGAGCACCCTGATTCCTCCAGAGTATGTCATGAAACAGATCTAGATTAACAAAAATAATGGTCTTCTGTTGCTTGGATTATATAGTTTGGAGGAATCAGTTGCTCCAGATTTATCAACACTGCACTTCAATATTAAGGGCAGGGTATAGTTCTGACAGTTTTGGAGATAATGATTCCTCCAAACTATTCCAGAAAACAGGATACCATTATTTTTCTTCATCTGAGTCTGTTTCCTGGCATACTTTGGAGAAATCGAAAGGACTCCCTGTATATATATATATATATATATATATATATATATATATATATATATATATATATATATATATATATATATATATATATATATATATATATATATATATATATAAAAAAAAAAATTGAGTGAGTTTCTGATGCATACATATATTTTATCTCACTGGATGTTGTTTGATGTTAGGCTGCGTGTGTGTTTGTGTGACTATTTTGTTATGATGCTTATGACCGAAATGGTGGAGGAAGAGGAGGAAAATGAAGGAGAGAAGATTCATATATTATAACTTAATAAAAAAAAAGTGAGGTATTTTCATTGTTTTAATAAAGCATGAATATGAAAGTTATTAATATAAATACCTGCTTTCAATACGTGTCCATGATAATAGGACGATACATATTGAAGGGAGAGAGAGAGCGACTCGGTGCCTCATAAAAGCTACGAGGTGGTTTGGCCAATTTAGCCTCCCCTGCTGACGATAGATTTGTGTGTTGGGTTATGGTGATGGACGCCAGGGGGGGTTGTGGGTATGTAGGGCAACATCAACACATTCACCATTACTACCAACCTCACCACCACTACTACTACTATTAATACTACTACTACCACCATCATCATCACTATTACTACTACCACCACCATCATCATCATCACTATTACTACTACCACCACCACCACCACCACCACCACCACCACCATCAGAAAAAGTGACTGGGACTCTGTAAATAGTGAGTGGAGGGGCCGGCGGGGGAGCAGACGTAGTGAGCGGAACAAATGACCCGCGACATGCGCAGGTCAAAGGTCAGCGAAGGTCAGCGGGAGGTCCCGAGGGAGACGCGTTTCCTCTGCCGTCGCTGCTAGATGAAAAGAAGAGTTGCTTAATTCACAACCACTGCCATTGTCTGCCAGATGCTGCATGGATCTCATCTGTCTCTCTGGCATCACTGCTTGCTTGCCTGACTGCCAGACAACTTTTCTTACAAGCTGTCTGTCTAATGTTTTACCTGTCTGCTTATCTACCTGGTTATCAGTATCCCTTCTTGTGTTGATGTCTTCCTACCTGCCATATTATAAGAGTGAGGCACGGCAGACCTAGTGAGGAAAGTGACCAATACCAATGTTGATGGTAGAAAGTGAAGAAATTCTGTTCTCCTTAATTTGTGCAGAATATATTGGAATATATTATTATATAAGGGAGAATAATAATAATAATCAAATCACTAGTATCTGCCATTAATAACATACACGTCATAAGTTTTAGAACAGACATATTTTGTTGACGGATGCCAAAATTGTCGATGCCAAAACTCTGTATGCTACTCGTATCCAACCAACATCACCAAAGAGAGACGAATGCCGGCCGGATCCTCAGCTTTACCCCGGCCATTATGCATAAGTTAGCGGGGTTAAGCGAGTCAGGGCAGACCATCAACACTTTTATCATGAGTGAATATCGCTGAGACGGCCCGTGTTTTCCTCGTCAGCTGATGAAGGTAAACAATGATGGAGGGAGGGAGGGAAGAAGGGAGGTAAGGGGATGGGTAGGGTAGGAGATAGAGGGGAGGAAGGAGGAGGTGGTTGAAAGGCCAGAGATGTGTGGGAAAAGGAAAGAGAGAGAGAGAGAGAGAGTGAGAGAGAGAGAGAGAGAGAGAGAGAGAGAGAGAGAGAGAGAGAGAGAGAGAGAGAGAGAGAGAGAGAGAGAGAGAGAGAGAATGATGAGCAGAGTAATGTGGTATACTTTTTAAAATGATATATAGTGTTCTGTTGCTTGGAATAGTTTAGAGGATTCAGTTGCTCCAGATTTACCAATACAAAACATCCCCCTTAAATATCGTGTTGTCGCTTGGGGGGGAGGGGGAAGGGAGGAGGGGGAGAGGGGGGAGGGGAGTAGGGGGGGGAAGGGGACAGGCCACTACTATAGGTTTGTCTAAAATTGGAATGCACACCAAGTGAAATATTTATAACTTTATTCGTGTCATTAATTCTCTCGTGAAGTTTGTCAATGGCATTTTTTTTTTTATCTGAAATAAATGGACTCCCTTCTTACCTTTTGTTTTCAATTTTCCCTTGTGATGTTTGTTTGGTTTGTCAAAGGCATTATTATTTTTTTTTTTTGGATTCGATAAATAAATGCACCACCTCCTTCTTACCTTTTTTTTTTTTTTTTTTGCAGTTTTTCCTCTAAATATCTGTGAAGTGCAATACAAGTCCAATATTTTTCCCTTCAGTTCAATCCTTCCTTCTTCCTTCCTCGTCAACCTCTTAAAATTTCACAACCCTCATCCTCTTTTCACTCAATTTATATTCACCGTCCATTTTTCTTCTCCCTTGCCTTTTCTCCATCTTTATTTTTTTTTTTCCTTCCTACTTTAATTTTCGTATCTTTCACTTTTATGCGTTTCAAATTATAGCTTCAATCAATTTTGACATTTTCCTGGATTCATCTCTTACTATCAGTGTTATTACCTTTTTGCTGAGGTTTTTTTCTCGCTTATCTGTTCATTCCGTCCTGACATTTATTTCTGTACTCACGTCTTACTATCCATGTACAGTTGGCCAATTATAAAACTTCTTCAGCCTCATACCTGTGCCAGGGAATAAGGTATAAATTTATATATATACTTTCTCAATATATATTCTTCTGTGGTATTGATTTTCTTATTGAATATTCATTGGATGCCTGACCGAGACGTAAAATGATTTGCAATGGTGAAATAATTGTTGGGTTACAATGCCAAAATGTTCTCTCCACGTCCCCGTCCAAGTATAGACGTGTACCATTTACATGCCTGGCCAGGAGGAGGAGTTGCATGTGATGGGGTGAATCCAGAAAAAATGCCAAAATTGAAAGGGCAATAAACTGAATCGTAAAGGTGAAAGAGGCGAGACTTGGGTACATATCATCTTTTACAGATTTTCTGGTCGTGTATCTATATATCTGCTCGTTCAGGTCGGGCATATTTTTTCTGATATTCGTCTCTTAATACCGATATTATGTTAACTCTTTCTGATTTTCTCGTGGACTTTTATTCGCTGCGACTGATGATGATGATGTTAAACTTTTTCTCACCAGTATTTTATCATCCCTTGTCAGATTTATCACGTTCCCGATATCATCACACATTGAAATACCCGTCACATTTCACGTTCCTTCCTTTTTTTTATATATATATAATCTTTGCACATTCTTCGGCCTTACACTCCGTTCCCATTCTCCCCCAAAGCCTCTCAGCTCCCAACCCCCCCAGCTCCCAACCCCCCCAGCTCCCAACCCCCCCAGCTCCCAACCCCCCCAGCTCCCAACCCCCCAGCTCCCAACCCCCCCAGCTCCCAACCCCCCCAGCTCCCAACCCCCCCAGCTCCCAACCCCCCCAGCTCCCAACCCCCCCAACTCCCAACCCCCCTTACCCCTTCACTTCCCTAGTCCCACTTTTTAACAGACTCCACCCATATCCCTGCAGCCAGCTCCCCAGGTCTTGCAAGAGGGATGAGTGGGGGGAACGAAAGAGAGCCACGACTGTTCCTACCTCCCCCTCACTCCACATTCCTACCCACACTTAGCCTTCACACACACACACACAGAAAGACACTCAAGTACATGTGCACATACGCCACATGCACGTCCACACGTAAATAATTGCATTAGCAGGGACAGGCACACATGATCAGACATCACACACACACATACACACACATACATACACACACATACACATACATACGTGTGTGTGTGCATTCACCTGAACCTTTTTATGCTTCATTCATATCTTCAGATTTTTTTTCTTCATTTTTTTATATATATTTTCCTGAGCCTTGACCCAATCTTCCTTGAGTCCCGAGCAGCACCCTAACCAACTCTTTCCTTCCCGGATTTTCCCTTCCCAAACATGATATTACATTTTTTGTTGTAACTCCTCTTTCCTTACTCTATACCTCCTTTCAGCCAAGCCTTCTTCCTCCAGCCTTCACCAACACCCTTACCCCATCCTACCCCTCCCTTCCTCTCCTATCCTACCCCTCCCTTCATCTCCCATCCGATCTTCCCCTCCCTCCCTTCCTCCCTTCCACTCTCAGCCAGCCGCCTCTCTCTCCCACCTTGGTTATGATAAGTAAACAAACCCGAGATTCGCTCCACTGCCTCGCGCCCCTCCGTCCCATCACCCTCTTGTGGGTTTTACAAATAGGTTTCTTTCAGGGCATCTCTTCACTGCCGCCTGGTTCTATGTAGCCCTTGTACTGTGTAATTCTTGTTCCTTGTGGTAATCATACGTTCACACTTGCTGATCCCCGCGGCTTACGTTCCTCAGCATACACAGGCCACACACCTTGTTGGTATTTACAGGGAATTAATGTATGTTTCTTCTTTAAGGGGATTTATTTCATTTCTTTTTTCTATTTTCCTTATCTATGGTAGGGCTGCAGTTCAGACTATTCGGTGTTCTCTTAAGGGGTTATATGGTAGACTTTTGGTGCATTGGAGCGCCTTGATTCCTCCAAAATAAACCAGGAAACACGACCATATTCACAATACAAGATGTACTCTGATGATTGGTTCGTAGACGTAATTATTTATCCTATGTCCATTACACCTTAATTAAGCGTTTCAAAATCACAGTACATAAATAAAAACACATTCAAAATACCTCGCTGTTCTTCCCCTACACACACAGAGAGAGAGAGAGAGAGAGAGAGAGAGAGAGAGAGAGAGAGAGAGAGAGAGAGAGAGAGAGAGAGAGAAAGAGAGAGGCAAGTGATATAAGACCACACTCTACAACACAACAACATGCTGGTAAAGAGTACAGGTGTTGGGCTACTTAGGATTCCCTCTGCCTCACCATAACGATGTTCTTGAATATGGACAAGTGTATCGCAGAGGTTGGTTGGTTGGTTAGTAGTGGGAGTGGGAAACCAGAGAGGGGCCGGAGTGGTATGAATATGAACAAGTGTATCGCAGAGGTTGGTTGGTTGGTTGGTTAGTAGTGGGAGTGGGAAACCAGAGAGGGGCCGGAGTGGTATGAATATTGATCTGAGTGTCGGCAGTCAGGTCAGGGGTCAACAAGCAAGAGGAGTAAGTTAGTGATGAAGGGGGTCGTGTGGTGGTGATGGGGGTGGCTCATTTCTTCCTCTTTTTCTTCCTTCCTTCCTTCCTTCATTCATTCATTCATTCATTTTATCCTTCCTTCCTATTTTTCTTTCTTCCTTCCTTCCATCTTGGGTTCCATGGTACTTTCTTGATATTTTCATAACCCTGCGAAAATGAACCGGCTCAGTCTTTGTGTGTGTGTGTGTGTGTGTGTGTGTGTGTGTGTGTGTGATGCAATCCAAGGCAGGTTACACCGAAAGTAAACATACAGTCAAGCCCAATAATCCTAAAACACCTTCGAATAGGAAAAGCCTCGAAAAAATGAACCAAACGATTGTTGTTGACATCTTTTATAATACGGATGGTTCATAAGATTAATTAACTCCCTTGGCTTTCCATTCTTTCACCTTTGATCGTGACTGTACCAACAACTACTACTACTACTACTACTACTACTACTACTACTACTACTACTACTACTACTACTACTACTACTACTAAGGGTATATAGATAGAGGATGCCTTAAGGTGATCATTCTTTTTTGGTACAATGGAGTGCCTCGATTCCTCCAAAGTATGCCAGGAAACCGGCCCAGATGAAGAAAAATAATGGTATCCTGTTGCCTGGAATAGTTTAGAGGAATCAAGCCCCTCCAATCTATCAAAAGTATACTCTCCCCTTAAGGTTCAGTAGGAGTCCCGAGTGAAGAGGATCGTAAACTGCAGGGTACGCGTCTACTGCCTTGAGGTTGTGAGTTAACGTGGTGTGAGGCAACTGGGCCGACCCTATCACCCACCCAGGGGTCATAAAGTGTTAAGACCAGAATAGTAGTAGTAGTAGTATAAGGGGATAGTAATAGTAGTAGTATAAGGGAGTAGTAGTAGTAGCTGTGGTAGTAGTATAAGGGGATAATAATAGTAGTAGTAGGAGTAGTAGTAGTATATTTTGGGTTCATTAAAGTATCTTGATTCCTCCAAAGTAAGCTTGGAAACAGGACCAGAATGATAAAAATAGTGGTGGTCTGTTGCTTAAAATATGTCTGAAGGAATCAATTGCTCCACCAACACTGTATATAATTATGTGCCCCTTAAGGTTTATTTTCATTATTTTAAAGTTTCCCATGTAGCAGCTGCATGTACATATATTTGGGAAAGGTTTGTAGTCTTAGGGGATGAGTTTCCGAAAGAGGGAAGGAAGGAAGGAAGTATGGTAAAAAAAAATAATGTTTATTCCCATGTGTTGTTTGATGGGTTTTGTTGGTGACGGATCCATTACAAGATACTCAGAGAAATGAATTGATCTCATCTTTTTGCGTCGAATTCCCCGTAGCCAATATTCATACTCTACTCACTGTCCATTTCCACCTCGAACACACACACAACACAACACAACACACACACAACACAACACAACACAACACAACACAACACAACACAACACAACACAACACAACACAACACAACACAACACAACATACAATGGGGAAAGCACAGACAACTAACTAACTAACTAACTAACATACAAGCCATTCTCTTAACGCCAAACTACATCATGTGCAACCCAGGCCTTCTCATCAAACTGTCCCCCTATCAAAATAAATCAAAAGTGTTGCCTGTGATTCCCTTTTTTTGTTGTTATTTTTTCTAGGCTATGGATGGATGGATGGTGTAGGGGAGATGGAGTTGGTATGGTTGGAGGCAGGGGGTATGGCTCAGAACCTCGTAAACACGGCCTCTACTCGTCTGCTATGGTTATTTTATGGACGAATGTATATGGTTGTGTCTAATATTATGCATGTGTACATACAGTCGTGGCCAATAATATTCATCCACTTATGATGGGTAACTCAAACCATTTTACTGTCTAAATATTTCACGTTCTCATTATGTTGTTCATTTTGTTATTGTTTTGAAAAGTAAGTAGCCTAGCTGTTTGTAGTAAATTGAAAGATACTGCTCAACCTATTTATTGTCAATTTTCTCAGCTAACGAACTGTGGGAAACTCAAAAAAACTTGTTCATTACACGAGTCACCCCAATGTGTATGATTATTATTATTTACCACGACTGTACAATTTGGTGTTTGTGTTTGTGGTGTTTCATGAATTTTTGTTGTGTTGTTGTTTGTGGTTAATTATGGGCATGTGTTGTTGTTGTTGTTTGTTTACTTTTATGATGTGGATATGTTGTTTTATGTATGTCTATGATTTATTTATTTATTTACTTGTAGTGGTAGTGTGCGTGTGTTTGTTTGTTTGTTGTGTGTTACGTGTGTGAATATGAGTGGGTTTATAATATGCCAGTGTTTATCTACACACACACACACACACACACACACACACACACACACACACACACACACTGAAGCCCATGTTGCCCATCCGTCTGGCACTTGTGTTGGCACTTGAGGTCACTCGGATGGCACACCAGGAAACACCAAGGTCTCACAGTACGTCGGTTGTCGTGTGTGTGTGTGTGTGTGTGTGTGTGTGTGTGTGTGTGTGTGTATATATATATAACTGTAGCACTATTGACCATAATCATCACAGTTTTCTTGACTTGGTGTTAAGAACTGGCCTCTTTATACGTGGGGTGGTGACCTTATAACCTCTCCACACGGTTCACTCCCTCGGGGCAAAACGGTGTGGGAGAAAGTTGATAATACTCTATATAAAAAGATACTTATTCGTACAAAAAGATTTCACCTCGCTCGTTCTTTTAAACTTTTTTTTTTTTTTTTTTTGTATTTGAGTATTTCGTTCAAAATGTTTTCTACGAGTGTTATATATATATATATATATATATATATATATATATATATATATATATATATATATATATATATATATATATATATATATATATATATATATATTACTTACAAAGAAAAGGGGATGTTAATAGAAGTTTTTTTTTGTATTGTTATTGTTGTCAGAGGAGTTGTTTTTTTAGCTGGCTTTGTGTGCGAGTGTTTGTTTGTATGTGTGTGTGTGTGAGGGTAGTATATATTTTGGGTAGGCGTAGGAGTGGGTGTGGGGTTAGGAATGGACTCAGGAGTGGGCGTGATAGACAGACAGACAGGTAAACAGACAGACAGACAGACAGACAGACAGACAGGGTAGGTGGTGTCATTAGCCTGAGAGAGCGTCACTATCATCTTCCCTGTCAGTGGTGATTAATTAGGCCATGGAGCTCTCCTCTGACCACGGAAAAGAAGTGGGGAAAAAAACAGAAACATAAAAACATAACATTGATAATTCCACACGAGGAGGCCGAGGAGAGGGAAGGAGAAGGAAGGAAGAGGAGAAGGACGGGGAGGAGGAGAAGGAAGGAAGAGGAGAAGGAGAAGGAAGGAAGCGGAGAAGGACGGGGAGGAGTAGAAAAAAAATTACGAAAGTTGGTTGAGAAGGGTGACACGGTTGATTAGTAGAAGAGAGGAGGGGAAACTGAGAATGAAAGGCAAGATATGGGTATACGAATGAGAGGAACAAGAAAGAGAAGAGGTTATAATATACAATATATGAAGGAAAAATGGGACATAACATATAGCATAAGAATAGGAAAGTATAATAAACGTGGATTGATTGGATTTTCCAAAGAGTCAAGAAGATGCGACAGCTGATGTTAAATAAGAAAATTACCCTTTTATCTCCTGACATCTAATGGTGGTCTTAATCCCAGGGAACCTTTATCGAGGCGGACGAGGTAATGAATGAATGAGCTTTTTCCTCTCATCTGTCGTCGAGGCTGGAGGTCTGCACAAAAGGAGTCTGCCGGAAATCTTATACGGGACAATTTCTCAGGATATATAGTCTATAATTATATCGGTGCCTGTGTCTGCCAAGGGAACAACAATACCGATGGAGTGAGTGAATTACGAGAGGAGGTTTGATTAGTATAGGAACTGTGGCCAAACCCTTCATGCAGCCTGGCCAAAAAAAAAAATCCAATAAAGAGGAGAACTAGTAGAGTAAAAACCTGGCTAGAGAAAATGTAACGAAGAAGAGAATGAAGAGAAGAATGAAGAGACAAAGAAAAGGACTAAAGAAAGGAACTGGCTAGAGAAAATGTAACGAAGAAGGAAGATTAAGAGAGGAAACAAGACTCCAATCCCAAACCCTTGATGCTCCATTCAGGTCTGTCTTGGGGGAGAAATGCAAACGCCACCGTGTCCTCTATTCATTACCGAAGCCCATAAAAAATGGAGAGAGAGAGAGACAGAGCAAAAGGGGGAGAGGAAGAGAGAGAGAGCAAGGGGAGAGAGAGAGAGAGAGAGAGAGAGAGAGAGAGAGAGAGAGATACAGAGTGAGAGAGAGAGCCACTGTCACTTTAGGATTGGATCTGGTGGTGTGGTTCCCTGATGGGCTTTGATACTCGTGACTTTGATTAATCACGGCCGACTGTCATTTGTCTTCTAATTAGTCTAATTATCCATAATGTGTTGCGTGTGTGCCTCGCTACACTACTCGGGGTCTGACTTATGCCTCTCCCTGTAATCTGATTGGACGACCTCTCTCTCTCTCTCTGTCCCTGTCTCTCTCTCTCTCTGTCCCTGTCTCTCTCTCTCTCGCTGTCTGTCTGTGTCTGTCTCTCTCTCTCCCTCTCCCTCTCCCTCTCCCTTTGCTGTCTCTCTCTTTCTTTCTCTCACTCTCTCTCTCTCACTCTCTCTCTCTCTCTCTCTCTCTCTCTCTCTCTCTGGGTGGGTCCAGGAATTTGTCTTCGTTTTGATGTCCCTGATGAATTTATGGTTTTTTATTAATTTATGTTAATCCGGAAGTGCCTCTTGCCATATAACAGTCATTTTTTCACTTTATATTAATATTCTTTTTCGAGAGATGATAGTTAATGTATGCAGACGTGTTAAAGGGGAGAGTATACTTTTGGTACATTGGAGTGCCTTGATTCCTCCATAGTATGCCAGGAAACAGATCCAGATGAAGAAAAATAATGGTATCCTGTTGCTGGGAATAGTTTGGAGGAATCATTATCTCCAAAATTACCAAAACTGTACCCGGCTATCAGTGCTATATTATGGTGTTGTGTTATTTATTTAGAACTGGTTCAGGTCTACTTAGGAACATATACTCGTCAGCTAAGTACAACAGACTGCAGTATAAAGCAACATATATTAACTTGACATATGTTTATAGGGTGACACTGGGAAGGAAGGGGTTGGTAGTTGATGTTACACTCTGTTTGTTTTATTAATTCGTTGTATACGCCCTCTATAATCACACACTTACAGCCATACGCTCTCTGTAATGAATAGAACCACACAGACGTACACTCAAGCTCGTAAATTCGCGACCACGTACTTGGATGTTTATGCCATATGAACTGGTAACATTTATTTGTGAGGGAATCAAGAGTACAGTAGGTGGAACATAGTAGAGCGACATGATATAATCTTTCACCTACAATGACACCTTACACACACACACACACACACACACACACACACACACACACACACACACACACACACACACACACACACACATCACCTGCAAGCAGTAACTCTACCCTTCGCGACTCTCATTTTTCAGGGAAGCGGAAATGACGTAGAGGAAAAGAGGAGGGGAGGGGAAAAGTCAGACTCTTCGAATCATTTTTTTTTCCCCACAACTCGAAGGCGCTGGGAAAGACAAGTGGCGGTGAAAGTTGGTGACGATAATACTGTGAATGATGAGTGATTGATTATGGACACACGCTGCCTTACTTATTTTCTTTATCTTTAGTGATTGATGGGTATTATTATTTTTTTCGTTGTATATGTTTTTTGTTTTTTTATCGAACTTATAACTTAAAATATCTTATTACATCACTTTATTCAGTTCTGTCTGTCTGTCTGTTTCGCCCATTCCACAGGACTCACTCCACCACCCACCACTCCACCACCCACTCCACTCAAACCCGCTCTCCCATTCCACATAAGCTACTCTACTCCACCCTCCTCTGCCACTCTACATATCTCACCCCACCACCCACTCCACTTATACTCACTCTGCCTATCCAAAAAGTTCAATCCACTTAAATTCACTCTGCCACTCCACAAAGTTCACTCTCCACCAGGCCCACTCCACACCACCACCCACTCCACACCACCACCCACTCTTCAGCCACTCCCCTGTACGCAACATATGGCTGGGACTTCCTGATCACCCGCCTGGCTGCCCTGTAAAAGGCTAATGATACTTCTGCCTAAACCACTCGGGACAGGAAGGGCAGGGGAGGGAGAGGAGGGGAGAAGAGGAATAAGGATGTGAGGGAGGGGAGGGGGAGAAGAGGGACAAGGATGTGAGGAAGGTAGGGGCACAGGGTAGGAAAAGGGGGGCACGTGGCAAGGGAGAGAGGGTAGGTGGGGGGACGACGCAGGGCAGGGGTATGTGAGATGAAGGGAGGGGACAGGAGAAGCTAGATCGAGGTAGGGAGAAAATTGAGGGAGATTCGTATCTCTAGCCCCACCCCCCTCCATACACCCACACACCCACACACACACCTCCCTAAAAAAAAGAGAAAAATAGAGGGGAGGGTTAAGAATAGAGAAAGAATGGAGGAGACTTGTGTGGGAGAGGTTTGGCTTGGTCCATGAAAGGAGGAGAAGAATAAAAGGACCTCTTGTTCCCCTTTGAAAAAAAAAAAATTGAAAATGAAAATAATAATAATGAATCGTCGGGGGCGTACGAAGGGGGAGGGGGAGTGAGGGGGGGGGAGGCGGGGGGTGCTATAGGGTTGATACGATGGAGTGATCTGATGTCCCGTGTTCCATGTCACTCACCAGTATTATGCCGCTAATGAAGTCTGGGTCTGGCTGGCTGGTCGTGTCCGTGAATGAACCAACACGAGGCACATTTTCCACCCGTCAACTCATACATACACACATAGAGAGAGAGAGAGAGAGAGAGAGAGAGAGAGAGGGGGGGATCTTTGTGTGGGTGGAACGTGCAAGACTCAGGTGCTCTCTCTCTCTCTCATCCATGTTTCACTTTCCCTCAAGTTTTCTGCCGTTCTCCGTGGCCGCTCCCATCCCTAGCCAGAAACCACCACTAAGGCACCCCAGGCCACCACCACTAACACCACTAAGGCACCCCAGGCCACCACCACCACCACCACCAACACCATCACTGGCCAACCACGATGACCATTTTTTATTGTGGTCATTTGTCCCCATGACGTCACGGTCGACACACCTCGCTGCACTCTGGTCTCGCTACTGTCGTTAGGCCGGAACTCCTCCAAACCCATACACACTACCAGACCATTACGGGGCTTTGGAAGTGAGGGATTTGGCACACACTTGCTTGATAGTTCATACGCTACTCGAGAAAAATGTATCAGAGATTTTAGTAGTGGTTGTTACTGTGAAGGCACGAATGAACAAACATTATATTCAGAGTTGTTTTTATTTATTTATTTATCGGTATTTTTTTTAGGGGGGGGGGGGTGTTTGGTTCACAGTATCATGAGCTAAGTTTGTCCATAAAAAATAGTTAATTAAAACTCACATAAACACAAATACCGGTATGATATATTATTGTTGGAGATATGCTAATCCTTACACCAACAACAAAAAAAGGTGTATTATTTCAAACAGTTTAGTTGGATATATTATGTGTCTTACGTTCAGATTATTACAAAGGAAGTTGCAATATTAGTCCCATGGGAAATAAACTATGGACCGTAACAGATAATAAAAAACACACCCACCTGTCATATCTATAAACATATTCGTGTATTTTTCGATTATTGTAGAGAACCACTTAAGGGACCTGCATGTGATCGTGTATGAGAATTGGATGCTTCTGATTCCTCCTGACTATGCCACGAAACACGCTCCTTCCATATAGGTGGTGTTTCGTGGCAGTATTTGAAGGACTCATTTACCTCCAATTATCTGACTACATTACAAGGTCCCTTAAGATAAAGTATGATTTCTATATGGCCTAAAACTGGATATAATAACTTTCTGTGGTTTAGTTATTGTCTATGTATGTACAAAGATAATGTTTCTTCGCCGCGAGTGTAATCAGCGATAATGAAATTGGCTACAAAAACGAATGAACATCAATCAAGGTTCCCATCATTACCAACGGGAAACAAATGAACAGAGGGGGATGAGAGCAGCTGAGATGAGGAGGAGAGGGAGGGAAGGAAGGAAGGAAGAAGGGAGGGAGGTAGGTTTGATACTCTGCAACTCACCTCCCTCACTCTCTCTCTCTCTCTCCCTCCCTCCCTTTCCCCTCTCCCTCTGGGCTGTAATTGAAGGAGTGTAAGGGATGGAATCAGAGGGGAGGGAAGCCAGTGTTAAGGAGGCAGCCAATTTCAAGATGTTATTAAGGGGCGACTGTGGCTCCTGGGCAAAGCGATCTCAACACATTTCCATATTGCCACCAACTTCAATACATCAATAACAAGACTTCATTCACTTGGCCGTATACATACATATAGAAAAATATATTGATAACCTTATTTATATATTGGTAGAGTTTTAAAATTATTGTATAAAACACTGGTGACCGTATACATATAGAAAAAATATATATATATATATATCACCTCATTTATATATTGGTAGAGTTTTAAAATGGTGTTATAAAGAACTGATAACCGTATACATAAAAAAAAAAAAAAAAAAAAAATATATATATATATATATATATATATATATATATATATATATATATATATATATATATATATCACCTTATTGTATATATTGGTAGAATTTTAAAATGGTTGTATAAAGAACTGGTAACTATAGCTAGCAGTAGATGATGTCATAGTAGTATACAAAGAAGGTGAGCTAATGTACAGTATAGGTCTGGCAAACACGACTGCTATATATATAACTTACGAGAAGTCCATGAGAGTCTCACGGGTACAGAGGAGAACACAAAGGGCTCCTTGGGGGGTCTTGCAACTACACTCCAGCGGCTGACCATAAAGTTTTTCATGTCCCTGCGTCAGTTTTTAAGCTGTCCTTCTCGGAGCTGTAGTATAGTGCCTTGTGGGTGAACAGTAATGGTGACGGGAGTGACTGATCCTTCTATATACTTCATAAGAAACGTCCATACATAAGCAGAAGTATCCACGTGTACCTCAGACATCCACATATCCACCGAGAGTATCCACGTGTACCTCAGACTTCCACATATCCACCGAGAGTATCCACGTGCACCTCAGACATCCACATATCCACCGAGAATCCTACATTGTTTTGCGTCAAGTTTGCATCCTTCACTTATAGGACCGACCACCTGGCAGTACCCGGAGTCAGTCAGTCCACCATTATACCCATAAACACAGACAGATAACTTCGAGGAGAGAGAGAGAGAGAGAGAGAGTGTGTGTGTGTGTGTGTGTGTGTGTGTGTGTGTGTGTGTGTGTGTGTGTATAATGAGGATGAGTGGTGTTGCCGGTGAAGGGGTCCAGGGGGTCTGTGTTCTTCAAACTCTGCCATTCATAGGTTAATTTCTCAGGTCCCCTCTCGCACATGACACTCCCTTCACTCCCCCGACATTCCCCTCACTCTCACACCATCACCACTACAACCAACTTCAGTCCTCATCCCCATCTGCAAACAACAACCACCACCACCAATAATAACAAAAACAACTACAACTTCAATCCTCAATCCCCATCTGCAAACCACCACTACCACCACCACCAACTTCAGTCCTTCTCATCCCTCCCTACCTTCAATTGCACACCACTACCACCCCAGTGAGGAGCGATGGTGACCCTCCTCTCTTTATGACTCTCCAGGAATCGTAAACGTGACAGAGATTCAGTGATTAGGGCCCGAGTAGGCTTTTTTTTGTGTTGTGATCACCACTTGCTATATTAGGAGACTGGGGTGACGTCAGGAGGAGAAGTAAGAGGAGGAGAGAGAAAAGGAGGAGGATGAGAAGGAGTAGGAGGAGAAGGAGGAGGATGAGGAGGATAAGGAGTAGGAGTAGGAGGAGAAGCAGGTTGAGGAGGAGGAGGAGCAGTAGGATGAGGAGGAGCAGAAGGAAGGATAGGAGGGATTATTTCTCTTCTTGGTTAATATTCTTTTTACTTTCTTCTTTTTACTCCTTTCTTAATTCTCTTATTCTGGCGTACATGGGATTTTCTTTCCTTCATCGTTACTTCCTTCTTAGTTTATTACATATTATTATTTTTTCACATGGTTTTCATTCATGTTTTAATATTTTTAGGAGTTTATTTTCTCTCTCTACCTCCTTATTTATTTTATTTATTTATTTATTTATTTATATTTGGTTCCCATGGTTTTCATTACATGTTATTTTAATTAAGTTATTTCTTTCCTTTTTCACTAGTCTCCTTTTAGGTGGAAATTTCTTTCTTTACTGTTAATCATTTTAAAATTATTCTCTGAAAAAGATTATTTGTTTGTTTATTTTCATTGTTTACGTCTTGTTTCTATTCTCTGTTTTCTTTACCGTCGATTTTTTATCATTGTTTGGTGATTGTTTTAAGAAATTTTGTTCACTTACTTATTGGATCATTTTCTTGTTCTATGTGTTTACTACATTATCGTAATTACTTGTGTTTCAAGTTTGTCTGTTTTGGTTTTGAGGAGTGTGTGTACTGAGTGTGTTTGTGTGTACGTGACGAGTCTGTGTGTGTGTGTGTGTGTGTGTGTCCGCTCATGCTCCATTACGAGACATTGTGTTGACGTCTTTCACTGTTTTGTTATTGGATTGCTACCGTACGTAATGTTGTATAGTACATTGTATTGACGAACCCAATGATGCTTCCCTGCCAGATAACTCGTATCAATACACAACAACAAGTGGAGCCCAAAGCCACACAAGAGGGAAGCAGAATTACCCGGACCCGAAACTACAATTGCTGTTTGTCTTTTGTTCGGATAATACGACAAAATTGGTGTGGGACAGAGACTGGGTCGGGTACTGTCTCTTGTCCTGAGGGAACCAACGACATACAGTGACGTCTACAGTGCTGGCGGCTGTATATAGCAATGGATGTAGTACAACTCTTGGTGGGTTTCCATTTATTTCTATGTGGTGATCAACTTTTTTTTTTTTTTTTTTTTCAACAGATGCAGTATGTATGATTTAATTGTCGATCGTCCTTACATCTAAAGTAATCATTATGGATTGTTTTGAAGGTACCGGTATGATAAGTTTTCAACACTTTTCAAGCCGTAGTAAGAAATGTATGATGATATATCCCCAAGACAACTACAAGAAGCTATTTTTGAATGAATGAATGAAAGGCTGTGATGCGTCTTTCTGTCAGTCAAAATGGTAGTGTTTCTCTCTTGAGAGTGTAGAAAAAATATTGTGTGTGTATGAGGGGGGAAGAGGGACGTCGATGCCTTTAAAATTCATTTCCGGCTCACAGAAACCCGTCATTTCGTGACAAAGTAGACAGTAATATTGGAGGAAAATGGAGAGGGGAGGGGAAGGGTGAAGAGGGAAGGAGATGGATGGCAGCGGCAAGGATGGGAAGAAGAAGGAAAAGGAAGGTTAAAAACGGGAAGGGGAAAGAGAAAGATGGACTGACACTTCCAGAAACCTTCGTAAATCTATACTGTAGAGTCCATATTTCATAAAGTCTCTTGAAAATTTCAACTTATGTAGGGTTTCAGGGATTGAAAAGGGGATAAACGGGGGCACCATTTTTCAGAGTAGTGGAACTACTGGTTCCTTCAAATGATATGACGGAGCAGACTGTTGAATTGTCAAGTTATGAATGAGACAAGCAACCGAGACCAACAACATTTCAGCCAGCCAGACCACAACTCACACCCAGCGGTTCTAGTTACTCAGTATATCATTGTAGAGGAAGGAGGAACAGGAGGGGAAGAGGGTGTCATTCAAGAAAACCAGACGCACACTACACTAGCCATTTGTGTGACGACTTCCTGCAATTTTTGTGGGGTGCTAGAATCATTAATTTTTCCACCCGGCGATAAAAGATGGGCAGGGGAGAAGGAGATGATGGAAGACCTACACAGGCACGTCTTGCTTGCTTTGCTTTCCGCCGCGCCTGATTGTTGCTTAGATTGCCTGGGAAAGCACCTTGAGGTCTGGCTGGCGTGCCTAGTCCCCCCGTCAGCCCCCCCCCCCCTCTCTCTCTCTCTCTCTCTCTCTCTCCCTTGCAATTATCCCGCCGGCCCCCCGCCACAAAACGAGTGAGAAATTGTCAAATGTCCGATTTTTACTTCAGTTTTTATATGATTTTTTTTTATTTTTCCTTCAATAAAGAAGACAAAAATTACTTATAGGAAATGAGCGTTGCGTGTCATGGACCCACACAAAGTTTCTACAAGTACAGGGAATATTGTATCTTTTTTTTTTTTTTTCACTTTTTTTTTTTCACCATCATATTGTTTTACCACTGTAATTTACCCCAACTTAATCAAAACACTTGTAACGCAAATCTAACCCAGAATAAGGTAAAACACGACCTCTAATCTGTCTAAATCTAATCTAAATCTAATCTAAATCTGTCTAACTTAATGATGTAGAATCACCTCGGAAAGGAAACAACACCCTGTGCTTTGAGAGACTTGGAAATAATGACCCGAGGAAAGAAACGATGACGAGTGTATATGTGACTGTGTGTAGGGGGTAAGAGGGGGGGGGAGGGGGTTTGGAAAGGGTGGGACAAGGGTTGGAGATGGTGGGGAAGGAAGGGGAATGGATGGGGGTGGAGGGGAAATGGAAGGGGCTAGTGGTTGAGTGTGAATGGGGAATGGATGGGGCGAGGGCTTGGGAAGGAAGGGGAATGGATGGGGGAGGAGGGGAAATGGATGGGGCTAGGGGTTGAGTGTGGATGGGGAATGGATGGGGCAAGGGTTGGGAATGGATGAGAAAGGAGGGGGGAGGGATGGGGCTAAGAGTTGGGGAGGGTGGATCAAAGAACTAGCGGTGAGGTTGGATGTGGAGAAAGTAGATTGATGATCAAACGAGAGAGTCGATGGCAAGCAGTAAAATATTAAGGAGCTCTCAGAGTTATTTTTACGTATATATTTTTCCCGACGTGATGATTTTTTTACATATTTTTTTTCCAATTTTCTTAGCAACGTGTTATGTTTTTATTTTTTATGTTTCCCAATTAGTACGAGTATATTATAATTATTATATGTCAGCTTGGAAATATATCACAGAATGAAAAAAACATTATCTGTGTTTATTTTTACAAGCCTAAATGTTGTAATAATCATCTCCACATTTCGTACACAAACATTTACCCAAAAGTTAGATTTTTTTTTTTTTTTTTTTTTTTTTTTTTTTTTGTAACACCTCCGCCTCCTTCACGGTGACGACGAGTTGTTTGGCGTCGCGAGTGGAATATTTAAGAAGGCCATTGAGAGGACGAATTAGCAGGCCATTATAGCCTTGCTGATAAATATGGGTTGAGTGAAGTGGAAACGAATAGATGGAACACAGATGGGAGGTGCATGGGTGTAGGATGGACACTGGTGGTGGAAAAGGAAGGGGTTAACACACACACACACACACACACACACACACACACACACACACACACACACACACACACACACACACACACACACACACACACACACACACACACACACACACACACACACACACACACACACACACACACACACACACACACACACACAGTTCCCACCCCTCCCCCACGAAACACACCCACCCACACACACTTCCCGCCTCATACACACACACACACATACACACACTCCCAAGTCTCGTCACGTCTCTTAATCTCCCTTACAACTCTTCCTCCTATTCAAATCCTGCAGGAATCCCGCTACGTGTACCAGTCCTCTTCAGGGGTCACAGCCTCAGCCACAGCACCCACACAGCCTCAGCCACAGCCATGACACAGACACAGCCACAACCATGACACAGACAGCCATGATACAGCCACAGCCATGACACAGCCACAGCCACGACACAGACACAATCACGTGGCAATATTAGAAGGACTCATTTATCTCCAATTTTCTGACTACAACATAGGGTTCCTTAATACGGATCCTTTGCTTTATTGTATTTTGTTTATCTCTGGTTAGTTTATGTCTATGGGGTTTTATGGTTGGTTGGGTAATGACACTTGAATGCATCGGTCGTCTATGAAGCATTGAGACTCTTTCTTGTTTCTACACATTTTATTTTTATTTTTTTAGTCTTTTATTATCCAGCATCACTCATTCCAACTCCTGCAAGGCTATAGACCAACCCCCTTCTCCCGTTTTGTCTCTCTCTCTATTTTCTTTCTCTCTCTCTCTCTCTTTCTCTCTTTTTTTTTTTTCTCTTTCTCTTTCTCTTTCTTTTTTTTTCTCTCTCTCGATATATATTTATTTTACACAAACAGTACAATAATAATCCTTCACTTAACTTATCACATCCTTATTTTTTTTCTCTTTCCACTTTCTCTATGTATAATATACCCTCTTTTTTTTTCTGTCTGTTTTTATTTTTCACTCAGCCTCCTCGTCTCTTTCTTTATATATCTCTTTGTCTCTTTCCCCCATTATCCTATCAATAAATCTGTCCAAACATCTCTACAAATCTCTTCGTGGGTTGGTTGGTTTTTCTGTCTCTCATTTTTCCCCACTCCTTATATATTTTGTTTTGATTTTCTCGTTCTCTCTTTTTCCTGTGTGTGTATATAATATTTTGCCATCTCCTGCAGCCGACTCTTCCTGAATTATATTTATTGTCGACATAAGCCAGAGACCTGCCCTTCCGTTACCTGAGAGAGAGAGAGAGAGAGAGAGAGAGAGAGAGAGAGAGAGAGCGAGAGAGAGAGAGAGAGAGAGAGAGAGAGAGAGAGAGAGGGGGGGGGGGGGGACGGTAAACAATGAGGTGAGAGGAAAGTTTGTGACCCATATAATAAACTTTACTGAGAAAACTCCAAAAACTCCCAAAACTCCCACATTTAACCTAGTCCCCTCCTCGTTTCCCCAACCACACTCGTTCTCATCCTCAGCTCTCCTATTTCATCCTATCCCATCCCAACCAATCCCATTCCATTCCACTCCACTCCACTCCTACCCCACTCCACTCCTACCCCACTCCACCCTATCCCATCCTACTCCACCCCACTCCACCTCTCCACACCTCACCACCCCACTCCACTCCTACCCCACGTCACTCCACCTCCACTCCCCCACTCTCCATTGCATCAGTCACTCCAACCTTTGCCATTAATCAAGCACCACTCCTTTCTCTCTTGTCTCTTGGTAGTTTTTTCCTCCCTCTCTTCCTTGTTCTACCTTTATCTGTCCATGAGTATTTATTTACCTATAAAAACACACTCTCCATCTATCTGTCAGTGTGATAAGACTGACAGACACACACATGCACATGCACACAAACAAATACACAAATACTGTACACGCAAACAAATACACACACACACATGCACACAAACAAATTCACAAGCAAACAAACACATGCACAAAAACAAACACTCACACACTCACACACACACACAAACACAAACAAACAAACACACACTCACACAAACACACAAACAAACAAACACAAACACACACACACACACACACACACTTTTATCAGCAGTCAGACCACGCCCGCCGCCCACTGACTCTTCTCCAACCCCGAGGCGTTTGGGGGGAGGGGAGAGGGCGGAGAGCGAAAAGGAATTGGTGGTGGTATAGGAAGAGTGAATGAAGACTTGTAGAAGATAGGAAATGAGAGGAAGGGAATAAAGGAGAGATAGGAAGAAAGATGGGGAAATAAGGTGTAAATAGGAGAGAAGAGGTAAGTAAGGTGAGAGTCAAAACATTACTGTGTGTGTGTGTTAGAGAGAGAGTGCATGTGTGTGTGTGTGTGTGTGTGTGTTAGAGAGTATGTGTGTGTGTGTTACAGAGAGAGTGCATAATAATAATAATAATAAACGGTTTATTAACATGATGGCAGCCATAGGCTGAAAATATACATACATTTCAAAGAAATAGAATAGGTAAAGATATTCAAATACATATATATTTATTATATACATACAAAAAATAAATGGTGATGATTAGTATGATGGGGGATTTCTAACGTCTATGGATTGTTTATTATGTTAACAATTGTGGGAATAGCACTCTTTTTATATCTTTCAGTAGTAGCCCGTATTGGTTTAGTCCTGTGTGTGTGTGTGTGTGTGTGTTAGAGAGCATGTGTTTGTGTGTGTGTGTAGATCATATCAGACCCTACCATTAAGTAACCAGATTCGTCACTGCCTCTCTCTCTCTCTCTCTCTCTCTCTCTCTCTCTCTCTCTCTCTCTCACACACACACACACACCGGGATTATTGAGTTGTCAGGTGGCATTTCTCTCCCAGTTGTAATGCCTGTGTTTATTGTTTCTTACGTGTTATATTTCTCGTCTTAAAACCCTTCATTATGGATCTTCATACTACTCTCTCTCTCTCTCTCTCTCTCTCTCTCTCTCTCTCTCTCTCTCTCTCTCTCTCTCTCTCTCTCTCTCTCTCAATGACGAGGATAAACAGGAATGGAAAGGACAAAGGGAAAAAGAGAGAAGGGATGAAGTGAAAGGGAAGAGAGAAGGGTTGAAATGAAAGGGAAGGGACGTAGGGGAAGAGAGAAGGGATGAAGTGAAAGGGAAGAGAGAAGGGATGAAGTGAAAGGGAAGAGAGAAGGGTTGAAATGAAAGGGAAGAGACCCGAAGTGGAAGTGAAGAGAGGCAAAGTGGTAAGGAACGAAGTGGAGTGGTTCAGGTAGGAGCGTCCCACAGAGCAGGTCTTGTACCTATTAAGAAGCCAACGCTAATGCCGTCTGGTGGATGCCTGCCTCGACCCCATACCATCCCATCCCTTACTCTAACTCACATCCCTTCCTTACTCTAACTCACATCTTTCCCTTACTCTCCCTCACTCCCCCTACCATCCCTTACTCCTCTTCCTTCCCCTTCCTTCATCTCCCTCACTCCCCCTTCCTTCATCTCCCTTTTCCTTCCTATCCTTCACTCCCCCTTCCATCTTCTCCCTTACTCCCCTTCCTTCCTCTCCCTCAATCTTCCTTCCTCTCCCTCCCTCACTCCTTCCTTCCTCTCCCTCAATCTTCCTTCCTCTCCCTCCCTCACTCCTTCCTTCCTTCCTTCCTCTTTTTTCTTTCTGTTGTGTGTTTATTACCTATTGTCTCATCCATCATACCTTTTTAATGTTTGTGCTTTTTTCCCCCTATCTACTGCTTCTCCGTCTACGTGATAATTATTGCCTATTGTGTGTGTGTGTGTGGGTGGGGGGGGGGGTAGGTGCGGTCAGAGAGGCATGAGAGGTTGTCTGGGTGTTTATAGGACTGGGTTAGGTGTGTAAGTGGTTTGTTGTTTGTCTTTATCACACACACACACACACACACACACACACACACACACACACACACACACACACACACACCTCTGCAAAAGTATCTGCTGTCATCTCTACACATAACCTATACAAATTATGGGCAATGTGACAAGTAACGCCTGAATTCCATATACCTATATACATATCGAAAATATTATATAGATGTAAAGTGATATTCTAACTTGGTGTTGGAAGGAAACGTAAATAAGATCGAATCCTATCAGCATAATTCCTGGTCGGTGATGAAGTTTTAAAAAATATTTGGAACATGGGATATGAAAAAGATATTCCAATTGCTATGTGCCTTATGACTGTGTGTGTGTGTGTGTGTGTGTGTGACCACATTGTAATGACTAACTAGTGAATTGAAATAAGCAATGATGGGTTTTCTCATCAGAGTCGCTACGTTTGGTTTTTCAAAGAAAATATATATAATTTTTCCGTGCATGAGCGATGACGTGATATGTTATAAAGAAAAGATTATATAGCTAATTAGAACTATGTATAATTATATAATGCAATGGGGAATAATTATTGGTAGATATACAAGGAGAGATTGAATTGTGTAGAGAGATGTCGATCAAAGAGAGAACTGTGTGTTGTCATTTGTTCATCTTGACTAACATGTACAGTCGGCAGCATAAGTTCGCTTCATTTCCACCTGTGTATGTATTAGCTATAGTGATGTTGTCATACAATTTTAATACAGATATTACAGATATAGTTTTCATATGGTAAACTACGTATGTTGTTCGAATTAAAACTGGTTCAGAATGCAACTATCTGGACAAATTAGCAATATTAAGTACTGTACATGAGATGGACGCGAATTTCTGCTGCCCCGGCTGTACATGATTATAATATTCCATATGCAGAATAGTTGAGATTAAGGACTGTAAAGGTCAGCTTACATTATTCTAGACCTGACCATGTGAGGGCTGATTAGGTTGTTATCATTTAATTAGGTTAAGAAGGGAATTCGGTGTTGATAAATTTGGAGCAACTGAATCCTCCAAACTATTCTAAGCAACAGGATACCATTATTTTTCCTCATCTGTGCAAAAAAACGTACCATTTTTACAATCACTGACAAAACAGAAACTAAAAATACATCCCTAAGTTCATATTTAGTTATCACTGAATATCCCCTAAAGGAACTAACTATACATAATCATTTAACCATTCCTCTCCCAGCCTCCTTACAACACACTTGCTTTACAACAACAACAACACGAGTTTTTATACAACACACGAGTTCTTATGATTATTGATGTGAACAGTCTCGTATGTCAATGACCTGACGTCACTTTTACTCTGGGTACATTCACGAGCACTAATAAATATCCAGGTGTGCTTCGAATACCTAAGAGACAGTAAATAAATGCACAATAACATCTCCATTGGAAGGAGTTCGTTGGTGAATTGGACTGACTGTTCGAAGCTTCAGCCAAAAGTGTGTGTGTGTGTGTGTGTGTGTGTGTGTGTATACTTATTAATGCTCGTGACTGTACATGCATAGTTAAAGGGGGTCATCTTTGTGGAGTCTTTCATAGCTCTCTAAATTAATGTAAGAAAACAAGACCCCATCGCATTTACTATATACCAAAGTTGCACCACAGGTTAATTGGAGGAATCATTAGCCTTCCCATTCAACCAAACAGATTTATAGGTACTCCAGGTAAGCTTATCCCTGACCCTCGGAAATAAATAAATAATAAATAAGTAGAAAAAAAAAATAGAAATAAGTAATCCATAAGTAGGAGTGAGTAGCTGTGGTCAAATTTTAAAAAGGGGGAAGTTTTATGTTGGTAAATTTGGAGCAACTGAATCCTCCAAACTATTCCAGGCAACAGAACACCATTCATTTTTCTCTTCTGGTCCTGTTTCCTAGCATACTTTGGAGGAATCAAGTCCACCTCAACACAATAACAAGTGAAGGATCTAACCTTTTATTTAATACCCTGTAATCGACGTGTATGATTTTTGGAGGCTTCTAATTCCTCCTATCTGTGCCACGAAACACACTCCTTCCCTATAGATGATGTTTCGTGGCAATATTTGAAGGACTCGTTTACCTCCAATTTTCTGACTACATCACAAAATGGTCCCTTAAATGCATAACCCTGATGTAATTAACCTTTTCAAATTACACGGGGCCACCACACGTTAATTGCTTGGGGGAATAATTAATGACGCCTGCTTTGCATGTCATTAATTTGGAAACGCCGATTGTATCAAAATTTACAACCTCTAAAATTATTCTAAGCTCATTTGGTTTACACTACTTAACAATGAGGCTTAAAAGAAGATGGGTATGGTAATGTTGTTGAATTGGAGGAGGCTACTGATTCCTCCAAACTGTGCCACCAAACGACACCCACGATGAGAGATTATGTTTCCTGGGACACTATGGAGGAATCAGGCACATCCAAGTCGACAACAAAATAGTACCAGTAGGTCTAGTAACTATTGCTTTTATACTCCTTCCTCTATTCCCACGGTTTTGTCCTCTCCTCCTCTTCCCTTTCTCTCCTCCCCTTCCCTTTTTGCCCTCCCCTCCCCTTCCCTTTCCTCCCATCAATCCACCTCTTCCCTCCCATCAGTCCCCCCCCCCATCATTTCACCTCCATTTCCCCTCCCTCCCCTCCCACTATTCCAGCTTCCCTTTCCTCTCCTTCTCATCACACCATTCCACCATTCTCTTACTCAGTTATCTCTCTACTTTCCTTTCATATGTCGTCTTTCCTTGTCAGTCCTCTCTCTCTCTCTCTCTCTCTCCTCTATCCACTCCTTCCTTGCCTGTTTTCATTCAGTCATTTCTCACTTCTCCTTTACGTCACACACTCCTCTTTCCATTAATTTCTTCTATCTATATTTTCCCATATTTCTTATACTTTCTTGTTCATTTGTATTTCATGTTTATGGAGGAGGAGGAAGAGGAGAATAATAATAAGATGAAGGAGGAGGAAGAGGTGGAAAGAACGAAGGGAGGAGAAGGAGAAGAAGGAGGAGGAAGAGAAGAAAATAAGTCGTGGATTGGAGAAGAAAAAGGTGGTGGAAGAGAGGCGGGGTGGAAACTCTGTGAGGTGGAAGAGAGAGAGAGAGAGAGAGGCTGTGTGGTTAATCTATGAGGTGGAAGGGAGTCATGGGGTGGACGAGGCTTGGGTTTATGAGGAGGCGTTGTAACCCCTTCAGCTTATCGCGCCTCACTGGTCTTATAAATATTTATATGTTAATATCTATATAACGTCTCGTGTATTTTTAATGGGTGAACATATTTTCTCTCTAATTTCTACCAGTCTCACTGTTTTTTTTTTTTTTTTTTTTTTTTTTTTTTTTACAAATTTGTACATAAATGTATTTTGATTGTGTCTATTTTCAACGATACTTTGCCCATTTTTTATTTAATTGTCGTTTTTTTTTTCAATGTTTTATCTTTCAGAATTTTCTCATTTTGCGTTTGTTTTTGTTTTTACTATGAACTTGGATTTGACTACTCATTTATTCTATATGATTCTTCCTTAACATCACATTTGAGTATAAAGTTTGTAAGGTCAGTGTTTATTTTCGTATGTATGTGTCTCCCTGTGTTCTGCCACTTCCCCTCCCTCTGTTCTGCCACTTCCCCTCCCTCTATACTGCCACTTCCCCTCCCTGTGTACTGCCACTTCCCCTCCCTATGTACTACCACTCCCTGCTACTTCCCCTGGTGTAATCCCCGGGGCGTGAGAGACAGACAGTAAGCCCGAGCGTGTGTGTGTGTGTGTGTGTGTGTGTTGGTGGTGGTGGTGATGGGAGGTGTCAGTCAGAAGGGGCACTAATCACAGGGAAGACCCACAGTGTCCTCCTCTCATCACACCTCATTTCTCCTCCTTCCTTCACTGTGTCTGTCCTCTCCTCCCTGGCAGCAGCAGCAGCAGTAGTAGTAGTAGTAGTAGTAGTAGTAGAAGTAGTAGTAGTAATAGAAGTAGTAGTAGTAGTAGTAGTAATAGAAGTAGTAGTACAGTAGTAGTAATAGTTGTAGTAGTAGTAGTGGTAGTAGTGGTGTGTCGTCAGGGGCTCCTTGTTAGTTAATTATGATAGTCATCGTTTTGGTTATTTGTCTGTAGTTGTGGAAGTTACCGTAATGAATGGTCGTGATGGTTAAATTACTAGTTTTGGTGTATCATTGTGGAGGTTGATGAATGGTCGTGATGGTTAAATTACTAGTTATGGTGTATCATTTAGGTAGAATCTGTTACTGTGTGTAAATTGGGGTCTACTTATTCCTACATAGTGTGTCTCTTAACTGACAGACAAACAGACCACCACATATACCAGTATCTTTTTTCCTTGTATAGTTTTAGAGTAATTTTCAGCCTTCAGTTCGCCGACAGCATTATACCTCCTTAAGGGGAAGTACAGTGTTGGTAAATCTGGAGTAAATGATTCCTCCAAACTAGTCCAAGCAACAGAACACCATTATATTTGTTCATCTGGTCCTGTTTCCTAGCATACTTTGGAAGAATCAAGACACTCCAATGTACCAAAAGTATTACTCTCCCCTTAAGTGTCGTGGTACTTGAGTTGTTACCCATCTTTGGCTGTCGTCGAAAGTCCCCCTCACTATCTGCTGTGGTTGGTTGCCGCCGAAGTCATACGTTTGTGTCGCTGTGTGTGTGTCTGTCCCCTTAATATCTGTCGTTGGGGGTGACATTTGAGCCCTGGGTGTGTGTGTGTGTGTGTGTGTGTGTGTGTGTGTGTGTGTGTGTGTGTGTGTGTGTGTGTGTGTGTGTGTGTGTGTGTGTGTGTGTGTCTCGTATTGATGTCACCGAAGTTCATTGTCCTTCTCTGATTCCTTCGTCTTTTTTTTTTTGTCGTCGCTTCCCACTTCTCCTCTTTCGTCGTCTCGTCCCACTTCTCCTAAGTCGTCGTCTCGTCCCACTTCTCCTAAGTCGTCGTCTCTTCCCCCTTCTCCTTCTCCTCTTCGTCGCTTCCTCCTCCTCCTCCTCACCTCACTCCTCCTCACACACTGGAAGCCTGACAACCCCTTCTTCCTAACCCACCATTCCCCCCGTGTCACCCAAGATGTCTTCATAGTAGTGAATAATATGCAGAAAACTTGTGTAACCCTCCTACTTTGTATTCTATTATGTTGGTTTGTATTCACTTGTGGCATCGGAAGCTTGCATGCACGAGTCGCAGCCACCGGTGCATGACCCTCCACTGCCTATCACAGACCCACCAATAATAAAAACATCAGCATCATGCAAATTTAGATGTGCCAGGCGACAGAGGAAGAGGAGGAGGAGGGAGAGAATGGGGGCGGGGGATGAGGGGAGAAGAAGAGAGGGGGAGAGAGGGAGGAGGAGGAGGGAAGGAGAGAAGTAGGAAGTGGAGGAGGTGGAGAGAGAGGGGGAGAGGAAGGAAAAGGAGTAAAGAGAGAGAGGAGGGGGAGAGGACAGGACCGTGGACGAGTTAATGCCCAGTGGTGGTAATATACAGTGGCTTATAGTGGACACTGTACGATTCATTAAAGACACAATGAAGGGAGGACAAAAACAACAACAACAAACACACACACACACACACACACACACAAAGTAGTACAGTCGCGATTAAACGCTCCGACTCACCTGCTAATATTTTAAGTGGATACGTTTTTTTTTTTTTTTTTTTTTTTAAGATAAAGAGCAATAATCACCATCCTTTATTCGTACAATAGACTATAAACATACACGCTATATTACACAGTGAGTCGAATTTGGGGTTACGACAAGTGGGGGTAGAAGAGACTTAACTAAATATTTCGTTCTCAGATTTACGAAATATGTACGAATGAGAAATGTAATGTTCATAATTATAAAAGAATGATTTTGGTCTCGTAATGGGGACTGTTTGTTTGTTGTTTTAGCCAAGGGGGGAATAGTTGTTATTAATTAATCCTCTGATGTTATTGGATGAAAAGAAGTGATACGCTCCCTACTCAGTGCTTGTATAGAGTAGTGAGGAAGAGTTAGTAGTGTTGTAGTGGGATGTTAGAGGTAGTGTAGAGTAGGGAAGGTAGGGATAGTGTAGAGTAGGGAAGGTAGGGGTAGTGTAGAGTAGGGAAGGTAGGGGCAGTATGGAGTATAGAAGGGTAAACTCGAGTAATGTTCCCCCTGCCACGTCATGCGTCAGGGACAAGGGGCCAAGGCATGGGAAGGGTACAGACGAGAGTATTATGGTAATGCCCAAACTACTGCTAATTAAACTCTCACAGCAATACTTGATGTTATCGCCCCTGGGAAGGTAAAGGGGCACCACGGCGTTCCCTCTGATACACCATAAACACCATCCACTACTACTGACGGTGAGGGTCAGGACAAACCTTTACCTTCACATCGTCAGTCCGGGTCACAAGATATAAGAAGGTCACAAAGGTATCAGGTATGTATGTATGTATTGTACAATCAGGGAATGAATGACTTTCCCAGACTTGTCCACAAATTGGTAAAAAAAAACAAAAAAACTGATGCAGTACAATAATGACCTAACTTATATCTAGACAACAATACTGTATATATATATATATATATATATAGGTGTGTAGATGCTGTGTTCTTTCATTTACCTTTGCTGTGCCAGACATTGTTTACACCTATAAGCCTCAACTTGGCGTGAAATCAAGTAGATAATTATGCACCTCTGCTTCCTGTGATATATTACAAGTATACAGTTCCTTGATGTTATCTGCATATAAGTTACAGAGAAAAAAAGTCTTCAGCAAATACTACTTCTCGGTACATCAGCAAGTAATGGATCACTGTCAGGTGAATCCGTCTACCACAGCATTGCTAAGTAGGAATATGGCGGACCAGGCAGTGTTGGTGGTGAGGTGAGGGTTGGGTAGGTTAGGTTAGGTTTGTGTTGGTGAGGTTAGGTTAGGTTAGGTGAGGTGAGGTTAAGTTAGGTTAGGTTAGTTTTGGGTAGATTAAGTTAGGTTTGGTTAGGTTACTAGTCTGTGTTTTAGTTACTTAAATATCTCCTTCATTCCCGTTGACTCCTTGTAAACCATCGAACCTAACATTGATGAAGGTCAATAGTAGAAAAGTGTTAAGAATCTATAACCTTTTCCTTGTAATTATAATGCTGTGAGTTAGTATACGTTAGTCGCTCAAAGAGATTACTAAAGATATTCCTCGTCTAAGTCAACTAATTATTACTTTCTGATTATGTGGCACATGGTAGAACGTAATAAAAGATAGAACAAGTAAAGGAGATAGAAGAGAGATAGAGAGAGAGAGAGAGGAAGGGAAGGGGTAGAAACATGGAAGAACGTAATGACATATTAAATTTTGTATTCTTAACTTTTCAGCCTGTCGTGAAAAATGTAGCTCTCTCATTGTTACTGCATTTCGCTTATACCCAATCTCAGTCCTTGGCATATCAGTTACAATAAAGTCTACAAATGACTCCAAACACTTTTAGTATTGCCATTTATCCTGTAGTAGCTCATCGGATATTAAAACCCAGTTGATATTTGAAGGTCAAAGAGGTATTTTTACTATTCTATATATATATACTGTAAAGTTGTTTATTCGATGAGACACTAAAAGCGATACATCTCATCTATTGTGTATCGGGATTGTGTTGGTCTGGAGTTAATGGATTCAAGGCGGTGATTGATATTGTAATGTAATGTTAGAGTTTTTTAAAGTTGGGGATTTTCTCGTAATATAATTGAGTAATGTAATGTTAGAGTTTTTTAAAGTTGGGGATTTTCTCGTAATATAATTGAGTAATGTAATGTTAGAGTTTTTTAAAGTTGGGGATTTTCTCGTAATATAATTGAGTAATGTAATGTTAGAGTTTTTTAAAGTTGGGGATTTTCTCGTAATATAATTGAGTAATGTAATGTTATAATTTTGTGAGATTGCATGGGGATTTTCACATAATGTTTGATCTGTGTAATATTTTTTGTAAGGCTAGGACGGTTAGAGGGAAGCATCATAGCCCACATGTAGCGTGGCGTGGGAAGCTTGGTTGGCCAGGTTAGGTTAGGTTAGAACCAGGCCATAACTCACCAGCGTCCACAGGAAGGAAGCTTGTCTCAGGGGAAGGAAACCAACCCTAAACACATAACCTCACAAGAAACACCACTACCACCACCACCACGGTAAACAAGCAAGGCAGCCAGACAGTCGCGGCCCCTCACTCACTCACTCAGACGCCGCTCCTCCTTCTCCTCCTCCTTCTCCTTCTCCTCTTCCTCCTCCTCTTCCTCTTCCTCTTCCTCTTCCTCTTCCTCTTCCTCCTCCTCCTCCTCCTCCACCTCCTCCTCCTCCTCCTCAGGCAAAAAACAAAAACAAAACATAGGAAATAGAAAGGATGGAGTGAAGGATGGAAGGATGTGTTTAGAGTGGAGCCTTCAACAGTGTTTCTCCTCCCTCTTCTTCTTCTCCTTCCACTCAACACCGGTCCTTTAGAACACTGGCTTCATAAATCATCCAGCAGTAGGACTGGACACACACACACACACACACACACACACACACACACACACACACACACACACACACACACTCTTACCTCTTTCTCCTCCTCCTCCTCATCTTTACTTCTTCAGTTTTATCTTTATATCCATATTTGTCTGCTGTTTGAGCCGCCTGTCCCTGGCAATGTTATGTCTTAAAAATATTATATACCCCGTTGTCCATTTCCTAGTTATCCTCACGTTTTATCTGACTATAAGTACAAGACAGGTTTATAGTTCAGTACAAGGCCAAGAGGTATATCTCTTGGCCTTGTACTGAACTATATCTCTTTTCCTTGGTTCAGTACGGGTTTATACCAGCGACGAACATCACTCGAGTATTCATAATATAGATAAACGTAGCCAATTCCATGGATATTTTTCTTATAACTCGGCCACAACATCCAGTGCGTGACATTGTGGGGAAGAGAAGGATGTACAGAGAATATTCATGTACTGTAATGCTCTTTCCTTTAACTACTATACCTGATTATGGAAACAACAAAAGTCTTATTTAATCCCCGGTAGCTGTATAATGATTTCTCTTGATGCTTTAGAAGTGACTTGATTCCTCTAACCGTGTCTAACGTATATACCAGGAAGCAGGACCACCACCACACCCACCACTACCACACCCACCACACACACCACCACACCTACCACCACCACACCCACCACACCCACCACCAGTAGACCACATGATTAATGAGACGAACATGAAAGAAAAAAGGTGGTGAGGAGTAAATAAGAAAAGAGAGTTGGAAGGAGGTTCGTTCATCCATCACCAAGTCGGCCATCACCACTTCCCACGTACAGTCCACACCACAAGTTCATGTCATGTGTTTGTTTGTTTGTTGAATTGATGTATGTATATATGTATGTTTGTGTGTGTGTGTGTATGTATGTATGTAAGGCACGAGTCAAAGGATTATGTTACACGGTACACAGTTAAATAATGAATTGAACACATCACTGGTTCCTACAATTTATGTCACGAAATAATCTCCCGCTGTAAAAAAAATTAATGTGTTGTTTTGTAGTAGTAATGGTGGTGGTGGTAGTGATGGTAGTAGTAGTAATGGTGGTAGTGATGGTAGTGATGGTGGTAATGGTGGTGGTGAGAGACGCTAGTTTGTTTTGGCTCGTCTCTCCCGTGGCTAGGCAAGAACACGGAAGCTAAGAGGGAACACAAGTGGAAAGGAAAGGAAAGGAAAGGAGAAAATAGTAAGAGAAAAGAATTGGGTAGCATGAGAGGGGACCGTAAAGTGAAAGGAGACTGAGAGGGAGGTAGGTAGGTAGATAAAAAACAGAAAGAGAGAGGAAGGGATAGAGAGAGAGCAAGCAAAAAAAAAAAAAAGAGAGAGAGAGAGAGAGAGAGAGAGAGAGAGAGAGAGAGAGAGAGAGAGAGAGAGAGAGGAGCCTGTAAGTTATGTGATGCAGGGGGGGAGGGGTAAAGTGGCGTGTGGGGCTTGTTGCTCTTGTTAAATACGGTGTCCGAAGCACATTAGTCATCATTGGCGGGGGGGGGGGGGAGGGGGTTAGGAGGAGGTGGGGGGGGGGGAGATAGGAGAGGGTGAGTGGATGAAAGGAGAGTTATAGTGGAATAGTGAGTGGATAGGAGAGGGATAGTGGAAGTTGATTGGATGAAAGGAGAGGGTTAGTGAAAGGATGAGTGGATGAGAGGGAGTACCTATGCCTCTTCTTCTCCTATCTCTCTCTACTTCTCCACGTGCCTTTTTTGTTTCCTCCCTCTCGTTGCCTTCTCATGTGCCCTGCCCCCTGCCACGCCCCATCAGGTTCCCAGACATTATTTTGTACCCTGGGTTGGTTTGTCCTGGGCTGCTATTCCTCATACCTCCCTGACCCCTTGGCAAGTCTCTCTTTTCTCCCTTCTCTCTCTCTCTCTCTCTCTCTCTCTCTCTCTCTCTCTCTCTCTCTCTCTCTCTCTCATTATTAATTTCCATTTGTATTTCCGTTAGCTTCCGCGTTCTCTGTTTTCTCATGTTTATCGTTCTCTGTTTCCCTCCAACTATTTAATTTCCATTTGTATATTCTTTAGTTAGATATATTTAAGTTAAGTGTAATGTAATTTCTTTTGCTGAGTAGAGCGTGGGAATGAGACTATTTATTTGTTATCTGTTATAGTAGTGGTAATTTATATTTTACTCTTGCACACATTAGCACAACCCATGACAGCCTTGACCACCACAACCCTAACCAGTCCATCACAACCTCTAAATACAGAACATACATACCTAGACCAGTACAAACCTACCCAATACACCTCACACTGTACCCAAATTCAACCCCTTAATACAGAACACACCTAGACAAGTACAAACTTATACCCAATACAACCCACTCAGGCCCACACCCAGACGAACAGACCCTCATCCCATTCCTAAGGTGAGGGTGGCCACCACGAACATAATTGTGTGGGTCTGCAAGCGGCCACGGGAACCACAGGCCTCGTTGGCTGCCGTTTTTACCTGTATGCTAATTCTTTTTTTCGTGTATGCAAAAGCCTATGGTAATGGGGCCTTATAACATGTTGGCACGCTCTTTACATTATGGAAATGGATTGTGAAGTTATTAGAGAATTGTAAAGTGATAGATGACTTCCAGGGCTGCTCGTATGTTACACCGAAGGGAATATCGCCTCGATATTTCGACACAGAGAGAGAGAGAGAGTGGTGAGAGTGAGAGAAAGAGAGTGAGAGAGTGGTGAAAGAGAGAGAGAGTGGTTAAGAGTGAGAGAGAGAGAGTGAGTGAGAAAGAGAGTGGTGAGAGAATGAGTGTCTGTGTGTGTGTGTCTGTCTGTCTGTCTGTGTTTCTGTCTGTGTGTGTGTGTGAGAGAGAGTTTGTGTGTGTATGAGTGTGTTGAGTGGTATGCGTGGGAACCGTGGCCACTCCACAAGGCCGCTCAACATTACCATACTGGGGGAATCCATCACTCCACACCCACCTTCAGCCTTGACTCACCCACCTCTCTTTCTCTCACCCACCAGGCCTTCTCTATCTCTCTTTCACCCGGCCTCTCTTTCTCTCTCTCTCTCTCTCTCCAGGCCTTCTCTCTCTCTCTCTCTCCAGGCCTTCTCTCTCTCTCTCACCCAGCCCCTCTCTATCTCTCACCCAGCTCCTCTCTCTACTACTCTTCCCATACTTAAAGCTCCTCAGTACGATAATAATTAGACACTGACCACAAGGCCCTCATTAATTAACCTGGATTACGAGGCATTGAACTTATTCCCTTATTACTTGGAGATGAAATGGGGAACGGCAGGAGTAGATGAGGTTTGACTAGGAAGAGAGAGAGAGAGAGAGAGAGAGAGAGAGAGAGAGAGAGAGAGAGAGAGAGAGAGAGAGAGAGAGAGAGAGAGAGAGAGAGAGAGAGAGGTACTATACAGGCCCACCGTCTGTAGTCTTCCTGGTTGTGCCACCCAATCGGGCGATCTCGTCGGGATGAGAAATAGTAAGAGACAGACAGACAGAAGAGGCCAGGGTGGGTGTGGTTGGTAGAGGAGGCCAGATTCCTCATTTGTGGATAAAACCAGCCCTCACTAGTGTATGGTATGAGTTTATGTTGGTAGTATGGTAAGGAGAGTGTGAGATGTTGAGACAGGGTGAGGCAGGATGAGGCAGGTTATAATGTGAGGTGTTAAGGCAGGGTGAGGCAGGCATAATGTGAGGTGTTGAGGCAGGGTGAGTGAGGAAGGTAGAGTGTATGATGATGAGGCGGTAAGGAAGATAGGACCTGTGATAATGAAGCATGGAGGAGTCAGTGATGTGAATACAGAGTGGAGGAGGAGGAGGAGGAAGAGGAGGAGTGAAACAGGCTGCAGGAGCTCCATGGTCTGAGAGGTGATGGGTCGTGCGCATGTGAATAAAATATGCATGAGAATTTGCCTTCATGTTTATGAAAGACACAAATAAGCAGGTGTGTTTGCATATATTGGTGTGTAGTTATTCTTCATGGAAATGTTTGGTACGTACGGTAGTGTGTCCAACAGTAAAATATTAATGAAATAAATAATGCCATCATTTTGACGAAAGAAGTATATATGTCTATCGTTATTCATGAGGAAGATTATGTTTGAGTCAATAAAAGATGCCATTCATATTCTCCTGTGAAAGATTTGATGGAGACAATGTGTGAGACAACAAAACAAGGCTCGTGTGTGTGTTGTGAGGAACATGACTTGCCTAGTGAACCTGCCTTGTCCTCGTAAAAAAGTTTGTTGTGTCCACTTGTCATCTGAGGTCGGTAAAATAGCTTGCTTCTGACAATACGTTATTCATGTGATATTCATTTTCTTTTTAAATCTCTGAACCAAATGGATGAGGAAGATAAAGTACCGTAAGTGAAATATCCACCACACATCAAACTATTAGAGTGTAGTGGCAAGCAGACACAGGCTGTTTATGATGACTGTACATGTCTAGTCTCTGTTGAACTGATCATCGGCATTATATTATATCTTTATATTGGTAAATTGTGGTTGTGTTGCATTCTTAGTTACACACAAGACCACAGTGATATCATCATCACTATCCACTAAAATTGTGTTTAGTTTTTTGGTCCTTAACCTAACCTAACCAAGCCCTCTGGTTTTATCTTTCCTCTCCTTCTATCCTCCCTCTCATTCTTTCCCCCCTCACCTTCTATCCTTCCTCTCATTCTTTCCCCCCTCACCTTCTATCCTTCCTCTCATTCTTTCCTCCCTCTCATTCTTTCCTCCCTCTCATTCTTTCCTCCCTCTCATTCTTTCCTCTCTCTCCCCCTCACAGCAAACGTTAATAATCGCAAATCCTGCCGCGTCAAACACCAGTCTGGAAACCTCGACAATTTTCCGCCTCTTGGGATGATGGCTAATAGATATAATAGATCTAATGTGGGAATAATATTGGACCATGATGAGCAAGGAGGGGGAGGAAGGGACCTTGACTCAACTCGACCCTGTACCAATGACCCACTCACCTACTATTTTTTTTTTGTCTAATCTTTTTATTTTTATTTTTTTTATTGACCTTTATGTTTTTTTGTTTTGTTTTTTGTCTGGTCTCGGCTACACACACACACACACACACCTATCATGGACCCACACGCACACGTTCTTTCCCATCCCCACCCCTTTTTTTTTCTGGGGTGGTTAGTTCGTCCCTTTTCCCCCTAATCGTTTCTTAATGTGGAGAGGATTAGGATAAGGGTCTGGTCAAGAGGTGGTCATTCTCCCATGTAATAAAGGGTGTCGTGTGTGTGTGTGTGTGTGTGTGTGTGTGTGGTGAAGGAAGATAAAGAATGTCAGTCGGCGGTGCGTGGATTATAATTTGTTATGTTCTTTATTGATATTTTCTTTTTTATTGATTTGGTTCATGGGGCAAAGGAAGGAAAGAAAGGATGGACCAGACAACAGATTTATACTTTGCCACTTAAAACTAATGAATGTCCTTCCCCCAGATCTTATTGTGCATTAATTTATTTACTCTGTCTACTGTAGGCATTCCAAACACACCTGAATATTTATTAGTGTTCGTGACTGTACAATGTTATCTTTTATACTTTCTGTGTTCATTCATTATATTCGCCCAGGAATCTGTGCTCGTTGGTTTGTTTACTTATTTGCTTGCTTGTTTTTTTCCCTCAATCTCGGAACTGTAGACTGTCAGTAGCCCCGTGATTCTTGTGAGGCCCTGAGATTATTATAAGGTGTCTGTCTCACTTATAGATGAGACTTATAGCTTCATGGTGTTGGTAGCTTCTCTTTTGCCCCACTAGATGACGACACCTTATTTATACACACACGTCACTATCAGGAGACAAGGACAGCTACATCGTCACTCACAGCATCTTGGAATATGCTATGAGTTGACCAAGGTTTAAAGAATTCTTTAAACCTTGGAGTTGACGACCATGTTGGATTTTCTGTCCACGAAATGTATAAAAATATTAGGGCACGTTATTATAATTTGGTGACAGGTAAGAAAGAAATGGCTATCTAAAGAAATATTGGTAGATGTGAGAAGCAAAGGAACGAGTTAAAGGTGGAGAGAGAGAGAGAGAGAGAGAGGGGGGGGGGGGTAGGGATGGAGGGAGGGAGGATGGGTACACGCCAGCGGGGGATTAATTGTTGCCTTCATCCTTCTCTGCCTTACTCACCATCACAACCATCATCATCACCATCACTATCATTATTTCCTCTCTCTCTCTTTCTCTTTCTCTCTCTCTCTCTCTCTCTCTCTCTCTCTCTCTCTCTCTCTCTCTCTCTCTCTCTCTCTCTCTCTCTCTCTCTCCAGTCCATATATTTACAGGTTCCCTAGGAAAGGCATCGTTTATTGAAAAGGTTATACTTTATATTTCACTTTTCCTTTTCTTTATGGCTCTCTATAACTACTTAATAAAGGTAGAGTTTATTTGTCATTAACTTTCGGATTCATAAGTTTATTCAATGGCATGAGCATAATATAATAATACTTAAAGGGCCCTGTGATCGTGTATGAAAAAAAAATGGAGGCTTCTGATTCCTCCTGACCATACCATGAAACAAGCTCCTTAGCATATACAGTAGGTAGGGTGTCTCGTGCCAATATTTGAAGAACTCGTTTACCTCCAATTTTTTTTTTTACTACATCACTGGGTCCCTTATTTTATCTCGTATCCTTTCTTTCATGTTTTTCTTTATTTATTTATACCTTTCCACATTATTGTTATTATTATTATTATTATTATTATTATTATTATTTCTTCAGCAATATATTATCCTTTGTTGTTCATTCGTTGACAGTCCTAATAATAATAATAATCTTCATTTCGTCTTGTTCTTTAGTTGTGTTCCTCATAATCATATTCATTTTCATCCTCTTTGTCTTCTCCTCTTTCTCCTTCTCCTCCTCCTTTCTCCTCCTATTTCTTCTTCTTCTCCTCCTCCTTCTCCTCCTCTTTCTCCTCCTCTTTCTCCTCCTCCTCCTCCTCCTCTTTATCTAATCCTCCCTCCTCCTCCTCCTCCTCCTCCTCATTTGCCACAACAATCGAGGGGAAGAAAAAGAAAGGAAGGGAGCGAGGGGAAAAATAAAGAAAGGGAAAAATCCGTGGCCGAGCAAAGGAAAATGGGTCAGGCATTGTTTAACTTGAAAAACACCGAAGAATTATGATTACATTAGGAAGGGCAATTAAGGAAATGTCTAAATTAGTCGCCTTTTACAGCAAGTCGTTTATAACCCAGGAGAGGCGAGGCGAGGCGAGGAGAGGAGAGGAGAGTAGGGGGAGGCAGAGGAGGAGAGAGGCGAGAAGGAGGAAGGCAGAGGAGAGGAGTGGAGAAGAGATGAGGGTTAACAAGGGGAGGAAGAGAGAGAGAAGGGGGGGGAGGGCAAGGAAGAAAGGGAAAAAATACCAGCCAGGGAGGGAGGAAAGGCCAAGGAGGGAGAGAAGAAAGGAAGAATATACAGATAGAAAATGCCAGCTGGGGAGGGAGGGAAGCTAAGAAAGCCGGCCAGGAAGGGAGGGAGGGAGGGGAGGTAAGCCTGGGAGGAAATGTAGGAAGGCAAGTTCAGGAGAAAGAGAGAGAGAGAAAATGAGAGGAAAAACAAGGAGAGAAGAAAAAGCCAGTACAGGGAAGGAAGGAGGGAGGAAAGGCCAGTACAGAGAGGGAGGGAGGGAGGAAAGGCCAGGGAGGGAGGGAATGAGAAGGGAAGAAAGACCAGGGAGGGAGGAAAGGAACAAGTAAAGGCCAGAGAGGGAGGAAAGGAGAAGGGAGGAAAGGCCAGGGAGGGAGTGAGGGAGTGAGGGAGGAAGATAACGACAACAATTAGAGAGAGTCTGAGGTTTTGTCCGCTTCTCCAGCATTACGCCATGTTATCACTCCCTCATTATCTCCCACTTTGTCTCCCACCCCGGATTAATATTTTTTTGGCGTGTCTTCTTACCATTTCCTGAAGGAGAAGAGGGAGGGGTGGTGAGGGACTATTAAGAGGGGGTAGGAGGGAGGAGGGAGGAGGGGGAAGGACATAGTTGTTGTTGTTGTTGTTGTTGTGGGTGGCTATATTCTGAAGCGCCTGGGAAAATGTGTTTTGAGTTAGTTGTACGGTATTGGAGGTTAGGTTGATGTTGTTGTGGTGGTGGTATTAGAGATGTATGTTGGTGTTGGTGGTGGAGGTTGTGGTGTTGTGACAATGTTAAATAAATATAGTCCCAACTGCCGAAACAATGTCAAAAAAATAAAAGCAAAATATCAGAATAATGTGTTACAAAAGGGATGGCTGGCGGTGACGTGAATGAAGTTTTACTGTCTTATAATTATTATCTGATGCTGAAGTACCGATGCTGTGTGGAGATATTATGTGTGATGCTGTAATGCTGATGCTATGATGAGTTAGATGTGTGATGTTGTGATGTTTTGCTGTGATGAGTTAGAGGTGTGATGCTGTGATATCTGGTGTGGTGGGTCAGATGTGAGTTTTTGCTGTGGTGACTTAGGTGTGTGATGCTGCGAAGTCTTGCTGTGTGTGTAGGTGATCTGGAATTGTTGTGCTGTAAGTATGGCTCCACGTACGAGTATAAGACAGTGATGTGGTCATGTCTCGTGGTGGACAGTAATGAGATAATGGGTTTGTCTTACATCACGTCTCAAATTGTACACCACAAGACAGAAAGACTCAAAGAGAGAGAGAGTCACACAAGCAGAAAGAAAGCCTGTTGGACCATAGCAAATTGACAGATATACAGACAGACAAACATAGGAAAACATATATAATTTATGTATCCTTCCTCATGTACGGGAATGTATGAAATAAGCATAATTATATTCAGTAACAAAAAATATATATGTATATTATATAAAACTGATAATCACACACACACCTCTTGGCTGTACTCAAAAAATATTGTTGTTTGCAGAAATATATATTCACTAGATTTGGGAAAAATGTTTGATATTTTTGAGCTTAGGTAAAGACAAAATTATACATACAGTTCGAAAAATTATACTCTGAAAATATAGTTACTAGTTTAAGGGGAGAGAATACTTTTGTTACATTGGAGTGCCTTGATTCCTCCAAAATATGCCAGGAAACAGGACCAGATGGACAAAAATAAAGGCGTCCTGTTGCTTGGAATAGTTTGGAGGAATCAGTTGCTCCAGATTTGCCAACACTGTACTTCCCCATTAAAGCATGCACTTACTACGTAGATATATTTTGTATCCTGTTAATTGTATATACATTCTCTAAACAATAATTCTAATAACATACTTTATCTCTTCCAGACAGATCAAGAGGTAGGTCCATACTTCTCTTCTTCTCTTCTTCTTGGCGTGTGAGTACATGTGAAAATTTGTTAACAAGGAGCAAATTATAGGTTTAGTCAAGATCTGCTGGTTCCTTTCTCTCTATCTTGGGGAGTGGATGAATGAGTGTTGGTTTTAGCAGCTGCCTCTCTGTAGTGACCGTACTCTCTATCTTGGGGAGTGGATGAATGAGTGTTGGTTTTAGCAGCTGCCTCTCTGTAGTGAATGTAATCTCTTCTTCTTTATGATGATTTCTCTCTTGCACCTTCATCTTACAGGGCATTTCAGTCTTTGGGTTTAGGTGGGTTGAACTGTTTACCTGTGTGTGTGTGTGTGTGTGTGATTGAGTTTAGATTTAGGATGAATGAATGAATGAATGAATGAGTGAGAGAGAGAGAAGGAAGAAGAGGGATGATGATGATGGCGATGATAGAGAGAAATGAGTAGTTGTGGTGGTGATGATGATGGTAGTGGTAGTGGTGGTGGTGGTGGTAGTGGAGGGGGAGGATAGAAGGCGTGAAGAAAGAGTGTCATAGTTAATTATAGGTCGTAAATGTTGTCGTAAAGGAATAAAATGTTGGGTGACACTCGCGGGGAACAATAGTCTGGGGGAAGGAAGTGCTGGAGGAGACGATAAGAGGAAGGAGGAGCAGGAGGGGAAGGAAAGGAAGGAGGGAGAGAAGGGGGAAGGAGGAGCAGGAGGGGAAGGAATTGAGGGAGAGAGAGAAGGGGGGAGGATGGGGAGGGGAATGAAGGAGGGAGAGAGAGAAGGGTAAAGAGAGGATGGGGAGGGGAAGGAATGGAGGGAGAGAAAAGAGTGAAGAGAGGATGTTGGGGGAGGGGAAGGAATGGAGAGAGAGAGAGAGAAGGGTAAAGAGAGGATGGTGAGGAGGAAGGAATGGAAAGGAGGGGACAAATGAGTAAAGTATGAAGAGAGAAAGAGTAAAGAGAAGATGGGGGAGGAGGAGAGGACAGAGGAGAATAGAATGGAAAGACAAGTTGAGAATGAGAGAATTTAGGGTGTGTGGGAATAGGGGGACAGGCTTGGTTTTTTTTAGGGGGTGCAGGAGTAGGGGAACAGGCTTGGGAGAGGGTGAGGGGGGTGCGGGAATAAGGGACAGGCTTTCTACCCACCCCAAGCCTGTCTCCTTATTACCGCACCCCCCCCAAGCCTGTCCCCTACTCCCGCACCCCCTTAGGAGGAATGAACAAAATAATGAGAGTCTATATAGAAGTGTTGGGTACGAAAGGAGGAGGTACAATGCTGCCTGGGTACGACTGGAGAAGACGAGGAGTGTGAGAAAAGTTGCTGCTCCGTGACTGCCCTGAACAACACCCTAACCCACCCTCATTATACCCGATATGACCACCACCAGAACACCTACAATTACATAGAGGTGGTAAATGGGTTGTTGGACGCTCAGGATATTAATGGTGGAGATGAGGAGGAGGACGACGACGAGGATGATGATGAAAGAATTAAGTGATGGTGTGATGGGATGTGAGGAGAGGCGTGAAAGATGGATGTGGTGATGAGGTTTGGGAGATGGATGTAGTGATGAGGTTTGGGACAGGAGTGATGAGTGCATGCAGTGTTGTGATGAAGATGGGAAAGGATATGGGAGAAGCTGCTTGATTGAGGGGACGAGAGGAGAAAAGGAGTGATATTAAAGATGCGACTTAATGTTTGGGTGAAGGGACAGGAAGATACGTAGTAGAGTTTTGTTAATGAAGGAAGGAAGTACAGAATTTAGAGAAGTTAAAGGGAGTTACCGTAGTTATTGTTGTTATTATTATTGCGAGGGAAGTTAGATAAAAACAAGGCTATCAAAATTAGGTCAATATAATGAGTTATTATTAATGTTGTTGTTGTTATTATTAGTATTACTAGTATGGTTTTTTTTTAGAACGTGTTAGATGAAGGGAAAGGTGTATGTATGTGTGTATGTATGTATGTATGTATGTATTTATGTATGTATGTGTGTATGTCTGATGGTTGTTCCAAATATTGTTCCCACACACGGACTATACACCTGGTGGAATATATGAATGAAAAATACCATACATATGCATCAGTTGGATTACATATACAGGCTACATTCTAGACGTAAACCTATTCACGTATACTCAACACACCGACACACACACACACACACACACCGAAACACACACACACACACACACACGTACGTTAACATACGAAGAGACAAGTTTTTTTTTTTTTTAGTTTTTTTTTTACTTAGATACAAAATTTCCCTCAGTAGTGAATGGCATTTTTAGAGACTTCCATTTTATTGTAGCAACTTGGCGATATCATAATTTAATAACAGTAGAGGAATTTTGTGCTGCACGAATATAATTTATAACCCTCGGTACTGAAGCGGTTATTAATGTAATGGTCTGGTAACTATAGCATAATTCTCACGTTATTATTATTATTGTTGTTGTTGTTGTTGTTGGTGGTGGTGTTGTAACCTCTTCATCCTTCTCCCCCATCTGCTTTCTTAACTCTTATAATAAATTTTAATCTTATATTCTTTTTACTGTTTCTCTGTCTGTCTGTCTGTTTGGATCTTTCTTTTCTTTCTAACTATACTTCCATCCTTTTATTTATTTATTATTCGTCTCTTTATCTATCCTATGTGGCTGTTTATCTGTCTTAATTTTATCAGCGTTTTTTTTCTTTTTCTTTTCTCGTATACTATTCTTTTCCTCTTCTTCCCTTCCTCTCTTCATCTTTTATGGTTCCTGTATCTAATTGCTTCCTCTATATATCATTTTTATTCTCTTCCCCCCTCTTCCCCACCTTTTATTAATGCAGTGATTGCCCTCATTAAACATTTTCCCAGGGGTAATTAAAGTGAATAATGACCAACTTTACCAGGATTTTATAATAATGCCGAGTTGTATGCAAAGTGACGTTATTACTGAAATGGATCTGAAAAGTGAGTGTGTGAGTGAGTACATGGTGGTGTTGGTGGTGTTGATGTTGTTGTTGTTGGTGGTTGTGGTAGTGTTGTTGTTGGGGGTGGTGTTGTTGGTAGTGGTGGTGGTGGTGTTGTTGGTAGTGGTGGTGGTGGTGTTGTTGGTAGTGGTGGTGGTAGTGTTGTTGATGATGGTGGTGGTGTTGTTGATGTTGATGATGTTGTGGTGGTGGTGGTGTAGTTGGTGGTTTTGGTAGTGGTAGTGTTGGTGTTGGTAGTGTTGGTGTTGGGTCGAGAGTTAGTTAGGTAGTTGGCCCCTTGGAATAATCATAATAAGGGGAGAATCTCTTTTGGGTAATTTGTCTTGGAATCCCTCAACACAAAGTAACAAACAAGTAGACCGAAGTGGTAAAAAAAATATTCAGAACTTTTTCATTGGTGTATATAACTCGTTCATACTAAACATGTATAGTGTCCATAACCTGTAGTCTCTGTTATTGGTTTATAGGTCGTAAAAATCTTCATCTGATATATCATTTTTTTTTATGTTCATGAAGTGTATATATTTTTTTATAATCTCGGATACGACTTTGTGAATATCCTGTTTCTACTCATTCTCTCTCTCTCTCTTTCTGTCTGTCTGTCTGTGTGTGTCCTCTCTCTACGTTCATATGATTATTATACCAGACGGTTTTTTTTATCTCTATCACAACCCTGGACTCGCTCTCCCTCGACTGACTTTCCTCAAACTCTGTACCTCTTCATTTAATGTTCACACCATCCTACTCCTCTGCAGTCTCTCTTTCACACACACACACACACACACACACACACACACACACAGGCTCTCCTCCCACCTACACCCTCACACAGGCTCTCATCCCACCTCCACCTACACACTCTTTACTTCTCACACTTTTCCCACCCACTCTTTTCTGCTGCCGCCCACTCTCCCTTCCCTCGGGTGGAGGATGACGAGCCAATGATTATCTTAATTTGGATCAGCGGGTATCTGGACGGCCGCGGCGGGTGGTGAGAGAAGGGTAGAGGCGAGAAAATATGATGGGGGAGAGGTGGGGAGAACCAGGCAGAAGAGAGAGAGAGAGAGAGAGAGAGAGAGAGAGAGAGAGAGAGAGAGAGGTGCGTGGAGAACGAGAGAGTAGTGACATAGTTTTTTTGGTAAGGAAGGGAAACAATGGGAGGGTGAGACTTGGCTAAAGGAGGGTATGGAGAGTAGGTAGTGGTTAGAGAATTAATTGTAGGTCAGTTTCGTGCAAACGTTTGATACTGCCGAGCAATTAAACTTCCATCAAAGAAGAAATAAATAAATATATAAAGATTTTTTTTTTTTTTTTTTTCAAGAAGCGTAACTGTAAAACTTTTTCTTTTATGTACTGATAGCTACAGCCAATGTAAAATGGATGTCCTGTAGAAAATAGGGAATTATGGAAATGGTTAAAGGCTACAAGAAAATAGAAACCTAATTTATAGAAGAGGGTAAGGTGAAAGATAGATAGAATATGATACAGTAAAGGAGAAGGTTATTTGAATGTCGTCCAATAAGAATCATGCGAGAGTGTAGGAAGAAAGATGGAAGGTGAGGAAATTGAATGATACAAGATACGAAGAAACCGGGAAGAGGAATATAAATGATGAGAGAGAGAGAGAGAGAGAGAGAGAGAGAGAGAGAGAGAGAGAGAGAGAGAGAGAGAGAGCATGTGTGTGTGAGAGACAGAGTTATATGTGTGTGAGAAAGAGTCAGAGTTATATGTGTGTGAGAGAGAGAGAGAGAGAGAATGTGTGTGTGTGTGAGAGAGAGAGAGAGAGAATGTGTGTGTGTGTGTGTGAGAGAGAGAGAGAGAGAGAGGTGAAGAGATCAGTGATGTAAATGGAGACCAAGGAAAACAGGAAGGAATAGAAAATAGGAACAGTGTTGGAGTAGAGACAGAAAATGAAAACTATCTGAGCTACATAAATTGACACGGAAGCAGAACGTTAGAGAAAGAGATACTAAAAAAAAAAAAAAAAAAATATATTAAATCCTTTGAAGGAGTAAAATAATATAAGTCAGAGAGTATTTAAGATGGAGTGAAAGAGAGGTTACTAGGATGGGCATTTTTGTTTTTCTTCTCTCCCAGCTTTGTGTCTCTGATCTATTTTTAATAATAATAATAATAATAATAATAATAATAATAATAATAATAATAAGGATTGTCACAAATTGAGGCCTGAAGAGAGAAGACATAAGAGTGAAAATAATAAGAGATTTCTGAAAGGATAAATTTATACATGAACTTGGAGGCAGCCATTTTTTTATTTTTTATTAGTTGTTCTGTGGAAATAGTTTTTGACCTGTAACATCAAAACTAGAAAGAAGAAGCCAGGAAGGAAAACCGAACAAAAAACATAGGCAGGATAATACAAGACAAGGTAGAGAGAAATTATTATTGTTCCTCTCAGTTTCCTTGTATGTGACTGTCTCGCTAAATTTATTCTCTCACCTTGTACTTGTCTTATGTCGATCTCCTTCACTCTCACTCACTTTCTCTCCGTCACACCATTATTTCTCTCATCTCTCCGTCACACCATTATTTCTCTCCTCTCTCCGTCACACAAATATTTATCTCATCTCTCCGTCACACCATTATTTCTCTCATCTCTCCGTCACACCATTATTTCTCTCATCTCTTCGTCACACAACTATTATTTCTCTCATCTCTCCGTCACACAACTATTTCTCTCATCTCTCCGTCACACAATAATTTCTCTCATCACCAAGAAAGGAGAACTGAAAATAATGTTAGTGTAAGTTTAGCCCCTTGTATTAGTAGCCTTCTGGCCCAACCATTACCAACCTACTCACCTGTTTGTCCAGCCCGCTTTATTTCCTCCCAGAGAGATTAATTGCTTAATATACTGATAATATCGCAGGCAGTGGTGCTCGTAAGAAGGGATCGGCTACGTAAGATCATGCAGAGTTGAGAGAGGGAGAGAGAGAGAGAGAGAGAGAGAGAGAGAGAGAGAGAGAGAGAGAGGCTGTTGAGTTGAGCATAACCAGGAGTGTAATTTTATAGTGAATAATAATAATATACTGTATGGAAAGTTCACATCAAAACTCGTGTTCATTGTTTTGCCAAAAATATTATTAAATACTGAGCTTTGTTTATATAAAGTAAACCGACGGTCTCACTTGGAGAGTTTAATAATCATCTTCCCAAAGCAACTATGATCAGTTTTTTTTTTTCTTTATTCATACATTATCTTGTGGTACAATTGGACCTCTGCCATTTTCATAAAGATTTGTTTTGAAATGGCAACGATATCTCAAGACAAATAACAAATAGTCTCTCTCTCTCACACACACAGACATATATATATATATATATATATATATCTAATGAAACTGGTATATTTCTTTATTTATCAGGTATGGCAGGAATAGAACAGGTACTATACTTACATACAGGGAAGGTAGAGTGTGTCAGCACATGTAGATATCAAATCACCGTAATAAAGCTGCAGAAGGTCTCTCTCTCTCTCTCTCTCTGGCTGCTCCACATCAGAACCTCCTCTGGAACTAATCTTAGGAGAACGTGTGGCATTTCCCTCACCACAGAATAACCTAAATCAATATATACCGTATTTCTGAAGAGAGAGAGAAAGAGAGAGAGAGAGAGGTTGGCATCAGAGTGTGGATGGTAATGTATGTATGTATTTATGTACGGTATGTTGTGTTGTAAATGTTTATCCAATCCAGGGTAAACTATAGCAGGTAGAAACCATTGGGATTCATAATTAAGCGGGCATGCCAGGGTTAGTGTTGGCCTGAATGCTCTTGTTTACGGCTTATTTACATACCCGAGTCCAGCTTTTGTGGCCCACCAGCAGAGAGGGTTGTGGGGGTGGTGGTGGTTGTGGGGTTGGTTGTGGTGTTTGTTGTTGTTGTTGTGGGGGTTGTTGTGGTGGTGGTTATGGTTGTTGTTGTTGTTGTGGTGGTGGTGGTGGTGTTGTACTGTTGTGTGTGTGGTACCAAGATTGCGGGGGTGAATTTGGTGTAGTGGTTTGTTGTTAAGTTAGGCTGGGTACGGAGGGTAGGAATGGTGGGTATGTGTCGTGTAATTATATGTTGAGTAGAGGGAGTACAACAACATGCTTAGACTTTCTACATTAAATTATATCTTCCCTTCTCATATTCCTGTTGCTACACCATTTCTTTCCTTACTTTCTACATCAGTTATATTTTCTTTCCATATCCCTGTTGTTACACCATTTCCTTCCTTACATTCATTAATTTATCTTCTCAAAGCACTATACCTTTCTTTCATAATTTTACAGTACATATATATACCCCTCCTCACAGTCTCTCTTTTATCTTGTGTACAGTTGGACACATGAATTCGTGATACAACACAGGCGGGAGTGTGTTCGTCCCTCTCCACTATTGCCAGATATAATAATAATAATAATAATAATAATATTTGCCTCTGGTACATCCTACTGGGCATCAAGGAATTTCATACTGGAAGGAGGTGAGTATATTCCATCTGGGCTGTATCATTAATTCATATATCCAACTGTACAGAGAGAGAGAGAGAGAGAGAGAGAGAGAGAGAGAGAGAGAGAGAGAGAGAGAGAGAGAGAGAGAGAGAAAGAATATGAATTGCTTCAACTCCCTCTTTGTACTCTCTCCCATTCTACATATCCCTTACCACACCCCATCACCACACCCAATCTTGTGCCCCTCCCTCCCTCCCTCCCTCCTCCACACGCAGACCACCAACACTGCCTTGTTTCATGTAAATTTGAGGGTTTTACAGCCACTACCGAACTGCCGGCAGGATGATAAGTTACACCCTGAACCAGGTGGGGGATGGGTAGTGGTGGAAGAAGCACTTTGTTTACACGGAAAAGAATTTGAGTTTGATTTACACAACTTGAGGAGTGAAGAGAGGAATGGAAGGAAATTTGGTTTGCATGAGAGGGTGCTGGCCTTACTTAACACAACCCACCCACCTAAGAAAACATGTTGCTGAGATGTTGAGAGAGAAGTGATGGATGCTGTGAGTACTATATAGGGTTGTAAAGGTGTCTACAATCGTGGGTTTAATACTTTGACTAGTGGTTGGTTGTGACTGAAGATACCAGAGTGGACTATTCATTATCTTTGGAATTTGTATCTATATAGAACATCTTGTATAACCAATCAAGCACAGTCAGAAAATAATATAATGTTCTGTAGTGTTGTATATATGATGGTGAACTCCTTGTCTAGTGGGCCTATGTGTAATTAGTTGTCTCTTACTGTAGGAACCCTAATGTTTATGTACTCGTTGAAGTATTATTTGTTTATGTGACATACTGTAGGGTTATTATTAGTTCACCGTTAGACAGTACAGGCGGCAGGAATTTGACCATGACTATACACAGTATATTATAATTATACATTTCATTTATCTTCAAAAGTTACTAAATGTTGTATCTTGTTTACGAGCTTATTAACGATAAAGTGACGAGACCAGACTTGTATCCACGAGTGTACAGATGGGGAATAATTCGTAGCACTACACCACCACTTAGGATGTGATGTAGGAAGGCAATAAGTTCCTTGGTGCTCACAGGTTTTCCATTTACAGGAAGGGAATTTGTGGATGGTTGTAGTACTCATGCATTTTTTAAGTGTATCTTTCAGGGTGGCTTTATGGCAAGAGTGGGCACACAATTTGGTTCCTCTAGACCACAATGTTTTTGCTCATTAAACCACAGGCATGCAATGTGTCTGATTTTTGTGGTGCGAAGTTGCTTTAATGGGCGAGTGTGGTTGGTGGTGATCAAGGTCTGGCCAGGAAGACACCCGGTCCAACTCCTTGGTATTCCTGTTTGGTACTAATGAATCCACTCTGCAAAGCTCCCAGCTTTTAATTCTTTCAGCTTACTTATGTAAAGCTGTGTTTGGACAGCAGTCTGTGTGTTCATTAATGTTTAGACAGTGGGAAGAGTGCAAGGATGCACGAAATGTGTATAAAGAATTATAGGACCATTATTTTTTTGGAAACTCGTTACTTGTGAATGGTACTTATTTCAAACACTCCATGTGTCAGCACTCCCTCCCTCCACTCCCACTCCCACTCCCACATCCCAATGACACTGCATACCAACTTGCCGTCAGGGTGTGTACATACAGGAAGAGTATGAACGGTATGGTTACCCTTATACTGTCAGACAGACCTTGACCTGTGCTACCCTGCCAATCACACACACACACACACACACACGATGATATAAGGCTAGGGTACAGATCTTAAGGCAGGGATATGAGGCAGTAAGGTACAGAAGTAAAGAGTACATTCCGATACAGGTGGAGGGTATACAGTGAGGGAGTACAGTAAGAGATCATTGGGGTCTTGTCAGAGTCACTGTTGCATTTCACGGTTAGGCAGATTTTTTTTGTGTGTGTGTTGCACCAGAAAAGTTTCAGTCTGGGAAAAATATGATTGAAGCCAGCAGCCAGCAGCCTCTATTAGTGAAATGTGTGATGGAATACAATAGTCGGAATGTCAGCAGTTATTAGATATTAAGCTGGATGAGAATAGAGCAAGTGTAGACGTCTGATCGTATAATTATTGTCCATCTTAAGAACTGGACATAAATGAAATGGTGGAATAACATAGGAGTGGTAAGAATATAGGAGTGAGTAACCCTTCAATTTGAGTGAATAGATGAGTAAAGGATATGGATGAGTGAACGCATTCCAGACGATTGGGAAGTTCATAAATGCAGGAGAGGAATGGATGGATCTGGGTAACTTTTAATAGATAAGACAATAGTTTATGATAGACGAATAAATGTTCTCAGGTCAAGTGGAAAATGAATGAAGGCAATAGGAAAGGAGAATAATGAGTAGACCAAGAAAATGTTGAATGAATGAACTGTGGTCTAGAGAACTGGTAAGGGAGGAGAGGAGAGGAGAGGAGAGGAGAGGAGAGGAGGGGGACAGGGGAGGAGAGGAGGGGGACAGGGGTCAGCGGCCTCACCCTTCATGTTGGGGGTACAGTAGGAAAGTAGGGGTGGGCGGGGGGAGCAGTAAGGAGGAAGGGATGAGCTGGGAAGTGTAAGGGAGAAAAGTGGGAAAGATGGGGTGGACGAGGGAGTGTAGGGGGGAAAAGGGGAGGGCGAGGGGAGAGGAAGAGAGGCGGTGGAAAGGGTGATGGGAACAGAAGGGAGGAAGAAGGACGTAAGTGATAATTAAAGAAAGAATAGAGAGGAGAAAAGGATTGAAAGAAGGGATAGTGGGACGGTGTTGGAGGGGGAGGAAGGAAGGAAGGAAAAATGTTACATATGATAGAGTAACACAAATGCACTAAATAATCTACTGTATAAATTTGATCATAATATAAATCAAGTTAAAAATACACTATTAAATAATATTATTGGTGTTATTTTATTATTATTATTACCTTATTTATTTATTTATTTATTGTTACTATCATCATTTATTATTACCATTATTATTTATTATTCGTATTATTATTATTATTCTTATTATTATTATTATTATTATTTTTTTTTTTTTTTTATGGTACAGAATGGATGAATGTGAGGGAAAAGGAACTGTGGGAAAGGAAGAAATGAATGGGAAGGAAACAGGAAGGTTAAGGGACCCTGTGATGCAGTCAGAAAATTGGAGGTTAGTGAGTCCTTCAAATATTGCCACGAAACAACACCCATATGGAAGAAGCTTGTTTCGTGGCGTGATCAGGAGGAATCAGAAGCCTCCAATTCTCATACACGATCAGGAAGAAGACAGGAAGGTTAAGTAGGTAAAGGGGAGGGAAGGGGTTGTAAGGAGGGGGTTGGAAGGAAAGGGTGAGGGAGGGGTTTGTAAGGTAAAAGGGGGAGGAGGTTGGAAGGTAAGAGGGGAGGGAGGGAGGGGGTTGTAAGCTAGGGAGGGAGGGAGGAGGAGGGAGTGAGGGGGTTTGTAAGGGGTAATAACACTGGGTAACACAAACTTCCGCTCTTCAAGAACAAGTTGTCCCCATGACGTTGACCCCTTCCCTTCCCTTCCCTTCCCTTCATCCCTCCTATATTCATCCCTTCCCTTCATGTCTCCTATATTCATCCCTTCCCTCCCCTCCATAACCCCTCTCCTACCTTCCCTTTCCTATATATGAGAGAGAGAGAGAGAGAGAGAGAATGGTATAAGGGGTGGGACGGGTTGGGGTAGGTAGGAAAGGAGTATAGGTAGGTAGGTAGTCAGTCAGTCAGTCAGTATGTGTGTGTGTGTGTGTGTGTGCATGTCGTGAGAACATCGATTGACTCCTCCGCTGCTCCTGCCCCGACACAATGGCCAGTGAGGGGCGGGGTGGGGCGGGGCGCAAGACGGCAATGTTCCCTGCACAAAGAGTAATTCTGTATTATTCATATGAGATGCCATTTTGATTAATTATGCTATCAGAAAGTCTCGATGTTGTGCGTGATACAAGATCATATCGCATACCTGGCAAGCGGTGTGATGGTTAGGTAATGTATAGGTGCATGGCGAGGAAGAAGAGGGAGAGAGAGGTAAAAGGTGGCGAGGAAGAAGAGGGAGAGAGAGGTAAAAGGTGGCGAGGAAGAAGAGGGAGTGTGGTAAGAGGTGGCGAGGAAGAGAGAGGGAAGAGGTGGCGAGGAAGAAGAGGGAGAGAGGTAAGAGGTGTTGAGGAAGAGAGAGGGAAGAGGGTGTGGAGGAAGAGAAGGGAGAGAGGTTTTTCAGAGGTGTTGAGGCAGAAGAAAAAGAGGAAAGAGCGAAGTAGTAGAGAGGCAGGTGGTAAGGGTGAGACAACAGGAAAGTAAGATAGTGGTGGTGGTGGTGGTGGTAGAGATCCAACTGCACCCACTCCTCCCACTCCCTTGTACATCCACTCACATCACACTCATCAGTCCACTCTGCCTCACCACGTACCTCATCAAACATTCTCCTAAACCTCACCATAACCTCATTACCCCATATTTTCACTACTTACTCATCACCCTTGCCTCACCATCCATACCTCACACAACACACCTGTACCTCATCTAAATGTCGTACTCACTACCTCATCACTCCTTGTTTCTCCACCTCTTTTCTGTACCACTGACAAGGAGGAACACTTTATTGCTCCAGTGCCTCATGTACTGGTCTGTGAGGGAGGCCAAAGGGTCGTTAGGACTGGAATAGTGTACATTAAGCTGCCACCATGAGCCTTATGTCGTTACCTCCTTCCTGCCTCACCCACAGCTGTACATGTGTTGTTCCTATTTGATGTTTGGACCAAAATTATATCGTAGTGTGATAGTTTTGTGATGCCTCCCAGACTCTTCTATATCAAGTGATACATTTACACCCTTATTAATACCATATGCACTTACAGAAGAAACCCATAAACACACACACAGTTACTTACAGGTACACAATAGCATGTATGTAAGGAAAAAAAAAAAAAAAAACGTAATATAATGGTGTCTTTCTCTCATTTAGAAACGATAACATATGGACTTGAAGGAATGAATGTTAACAGTTGAGAAATTGTGTTGAAAAGTTGTATCACATATGAAAGGAATTCGGGAAATAATACATTTTAAAAAGAAAATTATTGCCAGATGGAATATTGTAAATTGTGTGATCATGCATGTTCTGTTCCTGATTCCCTTGTAATGCTCCCGAGAAAAGGTGTCCTGTCATGTAGTCTGAGGTCAACATGAAAACTGGGGAGGTGAAAAAAAAAAAAAAAAAGGTAGAGAGGTAGAGAAATGTGAGCACGAAGAAGCTTGGTGGTGGTTGTGGTGGTGGTGCATGGGTGATTATTATGTGTGGGAACAGGAAGCCAGGGAGGGAAATGTGTGCAAAGTAAGATGTGAATAGTTGGAAGGACAGGAAAACAAGAAATAGTGGAGAGTGAAATATGGAAGCAGGTAGGATGTGGGTGCCAGAAATACTATAAGTAGGATGAGGAAATGGGAAGGTTGTGGAGATTAGATGATATATGTGGAGAGAGAGCGAAAGATGTGGTAGTATTTGGGATGTGGAGAGTGAGATGTAGAAGGAGTTGAAATGTGGAGAGTGAGATGTGGAAGTTGTAGGAAAGTGGAGAGTGAGATGTGAAAGGAGTTGAAAGTGGAAGTTGTAGGAAAGTGGAGAGTAAGATGTGGATGCAGGATGTATAAGACAGTGTAGGTGTGGATGCACGAGTAAGAATGGAGGTGTGCTGTCACGTTACTCCTCCCATCCAATGTTATAGTCCACCACCACCAGTACTTACCTCATGTCCTTCCCTGTATTTTGTACCCTATACCTCCATTTCTTGTATTCTCAGGCCTCCCCCCCTCCCTCTTATTCTCAGCCTTCCTCCCTCGTATCTTGTACAGTGGGCTTCAGGTATTTGTAAACAGATAATTGGTTGAAAGGGTGTTTATTCTGCATTTACTGTAATGATTGTTCTGCTAACTGATTAAACTATTACGTACCTCCAAATAATATTACTAAAAGAGATTGGTGTTAGAAAATTAATGTACTAAATTTTTTACTTGTTACGAACCCTTGACGTCACAGTGGTGTATACGAATTCTTGAGGCCGACTGTACCTCCCTTTCTTAACTCTCGTGTGTATTCAGCTTCATTCTCTCGTTGCATTTTCTCAATCCCTTCGTGTAACTTTTTCGTTCAATCCTCGTTCGTTCTTCTTCATCGTCTCAACACTGAATTTAATCCTTTCCTTCTCTTCCCTCTCCTCTTCCCTGGTCTCTCCTCTTCCCTTCCCTACCCTGCCCTCACCTTCAACTAGCGGCAGTCAGTAGTGTGGGAAGGATGACAGGAACTGATGGCACCTGGTGGAGAGGGTCTTGTATGGGAGCCTGGACAACAATTCGGAGGTCAGGCAGGAGGGGTGGGTGTTGTAGTCCAAAGGCGACGTGTTGCCCATTAGCATAAGACGATGTAGATAGAGGGCGTAGAGGAGGTGGCCGTCTGTGGTCTGATGTGTCAAGAAAGTGGTTAGAAAGTCCCAACTCATTTTGCCGTTATCATCATTTTTGTCATTGTCACGGGAATTGGTATTGTCATGGTTATCGTCGTCAGATTGTTTTTGTGAATTCAGGTATTGTCTAGAAAGAGTTTATATACATATAGAAAAATGCGCTGTTACTTAATTTAAGGTTTCATAATACAGTATACAATATATGTAAAATATGTTCTCGTTTATGCAATAACACACACATTGGCACACACACACACACTGGCGCACCACACACACACACACACACATACCAAACTGGCGGCATACCAACACTTTATGAATGAACTCCGCCTGGGTCATATCCATCACTTGGCTTGCACCAGTAAGACGCCAGCCACTCACACCATTCCAATAGAACCAGACGCCTCTTGGTGCTGCTCAGGTTACTCATGTGTCTCGTGTTGGGTGTGTGTGTGTGTGTGTGTTGGGTGTGTGTGTGTGTGTATATACTTCTCACTCAACCACACCTTCACACAAGTTCATTTATTACTCTTTCCCCAAACGAACCCTATACTCACCCCTTCCCCATATCCACACCCTACCCATCCCTTACCCAACTTCTTCCACTTACCCTGCCAGTAAAATCCCCATCCAATAACTCCTCCAATTAGAGTTCCCCAACCTTCGTCACTCCGTTATCACCCTAACACTAATACCCTCACGCGCCCCTCGTACACTCACTCACCCTCCCTCCTCTCACATCCACTTCTTACTTCACGTCGCCATCAACCACTCCTCATTCCAACTCACTCAATTCTCCAGCTTTGCCCAAACATACATACAGGGTTTTGTTATGTCTAGTGTAGTGTATGTTCCTCTCACACTATATTGATTAAAAAAAAAATACGCTAAGGATGTTGGGGAGAAACATAATAGTAGTAGAAGAATAGAAAGATAGAACTCCTTCCTTCTGATCGTCCCTCCACCCCCACACACACACCCACACAACCCAAGCACTAGGACCCTTCCCCCCCCCCCCCGCCTTGACCCCGACTCTCAACGGGGTCAGCTAGCCATCCGAGAGGCTCTTGACCTCCGGCTGATAGTGTGACCCCTAGACGACTGTAGCCGAGGGTGGGAGGAGGCCGCCTGAGGTGACTGAGTGAGGTCCTACAAGGCCTCACGTCTCCTGCAATCCTTCTTCTTACACACACACACACACACACACACACACACATACACACACACACACTTGCTGGCACACACACTTGCTGGCACACACACACACACACACATACTTACTCTTACATAAACATTTCAGGCCACATACTTCTTCATGTTGATGCGATTTTCTTTCTGGCAACATTCAGTCTTCTTTCTCCTTGGGATTTTTATTTCGGACAAAGTTCAGTCTTCTTTCTCCTCCCTTCACCACCGACTAGGAATCTGTTCTGACATTGCCTTAAATAATAATATAGAGTTAGTTAATTAAAATGTATTTACAGATGTCGTGAAAACTTTTATTAGGAGCAATGTTCACACTTACATATATATTGAGTGCCTTCTCTTCAATGTGGCTCCCATTAACACCAAAAAAAATTCTACATAGTGACACTCCACTTTGACCTTGCATGTCCACCCTCACACCTTCCTTCCTGCCTTCCTTCCTTTCTCTCTTCTGCATCCCTTTCCTAAACTCTTCATTCCCATTCTGTAATCCTCCCATCAACCTCTTCTCTCCCACTCCTTACTCCTCCCATGAATCCCTACCAACTCTTCCTCCCTCCCCCCCATTCAGCACCCCCTCTCTCCTCCACTACTCGTAAACTCGTGACGCAGCGATGCCTTCAGTTGATAGCGTACGGGAGTCACTCATACGCGATTTGCACTCCTGGGAACTTGCGTATAATGCCACGTATTTTACCGCTGTGCTGCTTCTAATTAATTATACCCGCTTGGAGGGGGTGGCGAGGAGGGAGGAGGGGAGGAGGTAGAGAGGGAGGGAAGGGGGAGGAGGTAGAGGAAGAGGGGGGGACAAGGAGGGGAAGGGGAGGGGAGGGAAGGGTGTGGTCAGGCGTGTATGTTGCTCAGTACCCGAAAAAAAGAATTGTGATATATATTTGCACGGGTACTCGTAATTTAATTGTAATTCCTGGAGTCGTTTTGTGTGATACGTTAAAAAAATTATATATATATATTTTTTTTTCAGTGTATTCTCGTGCCGTACTAAATTGTTTATATAATACTGTGTTCTAATGTCGACTAAATTCTTACACGATGTTTGTTTTGTACTTTCAGATATGTATAATTTATGTAGCCACCCAAAATGCAAAATGTGCCGCTTTTTTTTATTAACATACTAAAGCTAAATATTTGGTGAGTGAGTTTGTTGATTGTCATAATTATCACTCTACTGTGTATTATTATTATTATTATTATTATTAACGTAATATAAAGTGCACTTGTATTATATTCTTTATTTTTTGTTCCCACAGATGTTGTTTGTTGTCTTCATCGTGGACGTGTCACCTGGGAGAGGACGTGTTGTGTACAGTCGTGGTCAATAATCATCATCCACATTATGGGTAACTCAAACAAACGATTTAGGGCAGATTCCACATTGCCTTTGGTTTGGTACAAAATCTGTCAGGTCGTCCCATTATTACCATAGTTTGATAGTGGAGTCGTCCAATAATTCACTCATGACTCATTTACATTAGTTCAGTTTCTTTCGGTAGGATGCTGCTTACAAACCAAAACAAAACACTGTGGAATCGACCCTTACTGTCTAATGTTATTTTCACGTTCTCATAATTATGATGTTATTATTTTGAATATTAAGTATCTGATTGAAACAACAACAACAACAAAATTTCTAACAAGTCATAGTGTAAAGTGTGTGTGTGTATGTGTATGTGTGTGTGTGTGTGTGTGTGTGTGTGTGTGTGTATGTGTGTGTGTGTTGATAGTGTTGATGGTTAAGACAGCCACGGTGACACATTCCACTCAAGATAACCAACCACCCAACCAAAGGGGATGTCAAGCTTAAAAGGAATTTAGTGGAGGCGTTGACATGTCTTACACACACACACACTCTCTCTCTCTCTCTCTCCTATTTATCCCATTTTCCCTCTTCCTACAGGGTCTTCCAGGCTTAAGGTGGTCTTCGTTCAACCTCAAATCAATAATATCACACACACCCTTCTCATTTAACAACCCTCTTCATCCCTCCCCTCAAAAAACCCCTCCATCCCTCCCCTCAAAAAACCCCTCCATCCCTCTCATCCTACACAACTAGTCTCCCATCTCTCTTTGCTTTCTCATTATCATGCTACTTAATTCTCACCTTCACGCCCCTCTCTTCTTCTCCCCTAACCAAATGCCCTTATGTCTTCCATAGTCACGTTCATATTTCTTGTCTCCCCTTCGCGTCTTTTTACTTCCCGTCCCTTTTACTCCTTTCGCTATCCGTCCCTTCAGTCTTGCCTCATCTCCTCCACCCCCACCCACCCAACGTCGGCACTCCTGGTATGTCCTAAAACTAAGAGCTTTTGCAATTCCTTGTATAATCTTCTACACATCTCTTTTATTGGGTCTTCTCTTAGCTCTACATGCAGTCCTCTCCATATTGCCTTTCTGGATCCAGTCTTACTTCTTTAGCATGTACAGTCTCCTCCACTCCTGCTTTCACCAGTTCAGCGTTGCCATCGTATGAGCTACCAGTTCCGAATCTCACATCCGAAACACCTGCCATCAACCCTTACTCTTACTGGCAGGTGTTTCGGATGTGAGAGTCGGAACTAGTAGCTCACACGATGCCAGGTGTATACGATGGCAACACTGAACTGGTGAAAGTGGGAGTGGAGGAGACTGTACTCTTTCCAATGTGTTATCTCCACAACCCTACCCTCTCAAAAAACCTTATCTCTCTTAAACCTTATCAAGAAGCATCTATCCCTCTTGTGTATATCCTTCTTTTTCTTACTCTCTTTGTTCATAAGCTGACCTTCCTTGCTTATTACTCTCTCTCTTCCCTTACTCCCCCGCCCCTTTTTCCTTTTTACCGCAAATCCACACTCAAGAAATCCCATATCTAACATCTTCACCATCCCATCCACATACCTACGTTCCTCCTCACTGATCTGATCATCACAATCCTATCCTTCTCCCCCATTCCATGATCTGCACATTCCTATATTCACCACTCCCGCACCACTAGACACTTGATCCCTCACCCTTCCTCTATCATCTTCCTATTTACACCATCCCCCATCTATCCATCCATCAATTTCTCTAACCCAAACCCCTCCACTCTTGATTTTTTGTCTATACCCCGTGACTATAGCCCGTGACTCTTGTGAGGCCCCGAGATACTGGGTGACGCACCAGATGAGACAGTGGAGCTTCGTGGTGATGTTGGTACCGTAGCTTCTCTTCTGCTCCACTAGATGTTATTTATACACGTCACTATCAGGGGAGAGCAGCTACACCGTCACTCACAGCATCTTGGTCTGGCATCTTTTATGTTGTGAGTTGACGACGATGTAGGGGGTATTTTCTTGACGTGTCGGCGTAGCCAGGATAATTGACGACAGAGCTGGACCCAGTTCACTTCTGAAAATCCCAGATGTTTTCACGTGGATTCGATCCAGGGTCCTTCACAGCCACAGTCGGTCTCTCTATCCACTGTGCTACCGCGTCCCCCAAATATATCCACCTTTGCTTCCTAGTTGTTCATACTTTTCTGGCTGATAAAATGGCACAACATGTTGGGTATTGGTTCCCGTTTACACCAAAACAATAAGTGTTCAACTCTTCCTTGTTAGCTTGTTATTCCATTTGTCACCTTCCTTTTATGGTATATCATGATCCAAGTTTTTTTATTATAACAAAATTCAATATAGGCTACCAATTAATCCTAACATTAACTCTCAAGAGTCCATATCTGATTTTCTCTTTCCAACATTTCTTCCTTCCACTCCACCATCTCTCACCTCTCCATGTTAACCTCGTCTTACTCTCCCTCCACCCTCACCACATCTCTTCTCTCTCTCTCTACCCTCACCTCATCTTGCACCCTCACCACATCTTCCCACACACACCTCCACTTCATCCTCACCTCTTCTCTCTCTCTACCCTCACCACATCTCTCCACACACACCTCCACTACCTTCTCTTCTTGCACCCTCTCCACACACACCTCCACTTCATCCTCTCCACTCTCACCTCATCTTGCACCCACCTCCCCCGGCTTATATTAATTTGCATATAACTTGCTTAAGCATCCGCGCGCGTGAGTTATGGAGGCGCCGATACCATCTTGGTCTTTGTGTGTGCTTAATATGAAATGTGTTTGTCGAGGGAAGACGCGCCGCTCCCAACCTTTTTAAAAATTCATAAGAACTATCGCACCATACACGCCTGCTGTCTTAGTGGTTGGTGGTGGAGGGTGGGAGGGGAAGGAAGTCAGAGAGAGGGAAAGAGGAAGGTTTGGGATGGAAGCTGAAGAATAGTGGAGAAAGAAAGAGTGAAGTTTAGGTGGGGTGGGAAGAGAAGGGAAGGGGTGTAAAAAGAGGTATCAAAACTGGGGAAGAGTGGAAAGTTTAGTGTAAATCTTATTATTTAATGAAATTATTATATATTATAATATATATATTTTTTTTATTAATTTTACTTTCTTAGCTGGCTGTCCCACCTCTATCACCTATCCGGTCTTCTGTTATCAAACCCATCAATCTCTATATATAAGTGGAAGGTAGAACTGTTTTTAACTAGGCAGCCATTAACATACTGTATTAATCTCAGTTTCGCTACTCTATTCAAATGAGCTTATATATATATTATTATTTTTATTACAGGGAGATGCTGAGGGCACTGACTGACTTGTGCTCAAAATGTTGCCTGATCCATATGGAGAGTGATTGGAAATGACAAGAAACGAGTCAGTCCATCAGAAACCAGACCCAACAACACTTGAAGACAGATAGTGACTTTATGACACAGATAAACTTAAAAGTGTGTAAACTTTAAATAAATAAATCTTAAATTAGTGTTATACAGCATTTGAATTTATCTCCTTTGATTTGGAACTTGTCTACGAACACAAACATAATGAGTCAGACATTGAACTGGAGAGTTTAACTGTTGTTATTCATGACCAATTGGTTTGGTGGTATTCCTTGTGGCAAATACAATACAATTACAGAAGGATTATTATTTTCGAACATGACACTCAGGTGAAAGGGTTAAGTCTTATTTTTAAACTGTGTCTTCTATCGAGATTACATGAAAAAAGAATGCAGCACTACGCCTGTAAGACCCTGTAAGATGATAGAGAAGTGGCACAGCAAGCCTGAAGGAAAGAAGGGACAGCTGAAGATTTACAAGGGTGTTTCTGTGGTCGAAGGGGCGCCCAAACCTTTAAAGTATTACTCACATCCTCACACACTAGGGGTTATAAGGGAGGCCATAACACTTTAGTTTGACAAACCATCAATAACGACTGACCTTCAATTGTTAAATAATTTCAAATAATATTTAATGAAATACGTCCTTAAACAAAGCAAGACTGACTATACTTAACTGACAGAAGTTACATGTTGTTGTGAGTGTCAGACAGTTGGTGTTGCCGACATAGTGACAGAGGCGAAGGTTGTGGTGGGGTCATGTTGCTATGTCACACCTGAGGAGGGAAAAGGTACAATAATCAGTCATTGATAAACCCAACCAGAAGGGCACTCAGAGGACCGTAAACCTAAGTCAAGGCTGTGTGTTCCTTCCCTCAATAAATCCCTTCTCCATAAAATTCCCTTGAGAGTTTACAACCACAGTCGGTATAGTAAACTTTTGATCTGCACAATATTACATTAATTAACCTTACAAATTATCTAATAATGCTTAGATATCAACTCCACAATAGGATCTTTTTTATGTATGTGAAGAGTGAATTAAGAGAACTTTGATGAGTCTATATAAAGCTTAATGATCCTTGTTTGTTCATTAGTAAATTATTTATGGATAAAGTTTCAGTTGACATTATAGTCTTGCCTTCACCTTGCTTGCATACATACACAAAATGTATAAGTATGAGGACAGGAAGTTAAAATAATGTGATAATCAGAGCAACACAAACATTCATTCACAAAATAATATACAGTCACATGCAACACCTACAAGTTCCTCCACCACCACCACCACCACCACCAACTCGACCACTACTATACCACCACCACCACCTCCACCACCACCAAACACTCTGACGCGATGCTCACTCCCCACACAGACACATGACAGGGAGGGGGGCCTTTTTAGCATTCATTAACCCATCGCATCTTACAAGTCTTGCTGATTAAGGTGGGACGGGAAGGGGAAAGGAATATTCAACAATGCGTGAAGAGACAGAAAGAAAGGAACGAATTACTACACGAGAGACGAATGAGAGGAGGATGAGACGAAGAAATGTTTGGTGTAAGGGAAGGCACATGGAAGAACAAAAGTCCAGTATTGCTATGAAAGAAGTGGAAGGAAAGAGTAAAGAAAATCATGCAAGAGAAGCGGAGGAAAGGTGACAGTAAATATCCCTGTGTACCTGTTTATGTGTGTGTGTGAGAGAGAGAGAGAGAGAGAGAGAGAGAGAGAGAGAGAGAGAGAGAGAGAGAGAGAGAAAGAGAGAGAGATGGTAGAATGCAGATGAGGTAAGCACTAATGGAAGGGGGAAATGAACGAGAGGGAAATAAGGGTAGCAGCAGTAAAGACACGACTGAAAATGACGAGAGAATGTGAAATAAGTGAATGACTATCAATAAAGATGAACAAGCCTAAGAGAAAGATAGATAGATAGATACCATGAATGAATGAGTGAGTGACTGACTGCAGGGAAGGGTGGGGGTGGGGGTGGGTGTGGATGGGTGGGGTATGGAAGTGGAGAAAGGTTTTGAGCCGTGAAGTAAGGAGATAAGAAGAAAGGGCCCTCGGGGATAACGCTAAGTGAATTCCTTGAGATTGATATCGTAATTGAATATGCGAATTCCTGGTTTTTAGGGTTCCTGTGGTAAGAAGGAAGGTGGAGGCAGGCGTCTGAAGACCACTATACCACTACTACTACCACTACTACTCCGCTATACCACTACTACTACCACTACTACTCCACTGACGATCAAGTGGATGAAGAAACCCGTCGTATAATTTGCATCCTGCCGCACTCTGTTAATTACGATTAATATTCAAATCAATGATCATAGTAATTTAATGGAAAGGAGAAGAAGGAGAAGGCTGCTGCTCTCTCTCTCTCTCTCTCTCTCTCTCTCTCTCTCTCTCTCTCACAGCCGCTCACAGCTCCACAACCCTTCATTGATCTAACACAATCAGCCGGTGGGCATCGGCTCTTTAAACCGCACGCAAATTTATGGAAAATCTCAAGTCCCATGAATATCAAGCGTCTTTTCGTTTAGCATAACATTAGGCGGCAAATGCATTATATCACGGCCCACAGCTGAGACACCCACACCACCACCACCACCACCACCACCACCACACCTACCTACCTACCTACCTACCTACCTACCTACCTACCTACCTACCTACCTACCTACCTACCTACCTACCTACCTACCTACCTACCTACTACTCCATGCCTACCTGGTCCCCTGTGGAGAGTTTATATTTATGTGTGTGTGTGTGTGTATGTAATTTTGAGGGTGTGGATGTGTAGTTTTGAGTGTTGTGCGTACGACATACGTACATTCAAATTATATATAGAAAATGTCTGTGTGTATTATATATAAGAACAACAAAAAGGGGTCACACACAAAAAAAAAAAAAAAAAAAAAAAAACTTAGTACATGTAAAAAAATGACACTAAAATTATCCAGGTAAGTCAGGCAGAGGTCACAACAAGTTAAGGTTATGTATTTCTTAACTTTCTGGTGAAAACGAGGCGACAAGAAACACTCCAGGCAAATCTCACATAATATTCAGACACACAGCAACTCATTATACACCTTGGTACACACACACACACACACACACACACACACACACACATATATATATATATTAGAAACTGAATATACGAACGATCACACGGGGGGAAAATTCTGAAAAAGCCTTGTGTCGTGAAACAGAAAATAATAAGTCTTATACTTCCTCTCGCCTTCCTTCCTGCCCACAACACACCATTTCTATCTATATATCTCTGTCTATATATATCTGTACATGTAGCACAATTATTACCCTATCTACCTGTCTATCTCTGTACATGTAGCACAATTATTACCCTCCTCTCTCCTCCCTCAACTGTACCCATGTAATTCGTCATTAAACCAGATTCCTGCAGGAATACCGGATGTAGTTTTCTGGGGAGTGAGAGAGAGAGAGAGAGATTATTTTCCTTCCCCCTCCCTTCCTACTCACACTCTACCCTCTTTCCATTTATATATATGTGTGTGTGTGTGTGTGTGTGTGTGTGTGTGTGTGTGTGTTGTGTGTGTGTGTGTAACCTTACTTAAGCTTCAATACAATAAAATGTTCTGGCTTCTGCTGTCAAATTTATCATGGGAATAATATGCGTGGCTAGATAATCTTTTAACTGTATAATTTATAAAAGAAAATAACGTTTAACCTTTTACGAGGCTTAGGTTGATCTGTTGCCCTTAATAATAAAATGGTCTTTAATGGTTTACTCTATACATAGTCTCATGTTATAACTCTCTCTCTCTCTCTCTCTCTCTCTCTCTCTCTCTCTCTCTCTCTCTCTCTCTCTCTCTCTCTCTCTCTCTCTCTCTCTCTCTCTCTCTCTCTCTCTCTCTCTCTGTCCTCCTAGTTTCCTGCTGTTTCTCCGTCGGCCCCAAGGCCAGACGACCCTTGACCCCAGGAACCGCCAGCTCTGGTAATGACACACAATAATGCTGCTTCCAAATTGCCCCGACTCACCGAAAGGAAAGCTGCCGGAGAGAAAGTGAGAAAAATGGAGAAAATGAGAGAAAATATACACACACAGGAAGGAAGAAAAAGGGGGGGAGAGAGAGAGAGAGAGGGAGAGGGAGAAGGAGAGGGAGAGACAAAAACAAACCCTACATTTAAATCTATAACTATTTGTGAAATATACTATATAATAATTATGTCATGAATAACAAGTATAGGAGTTAAATGACAACAAGTGGTGAGACAAAGTAAGTGATGAATGAATGAGTGTTGGGAAAAACCTCGGTAGTCAATACAGTGAACTGATAATAATAATAATAATAATAATAATAATAATAATGACTCGTGATTGTAGTGGTGGTGGTGGTGAGGATTTACGAGTTGTGTGACAGAACAAACGAAGGAACGAGTACACCGATGTAAACCCGAGCAGTAATTGAGGTAACGGGTAAACGAGAGGTAAACGCAGTAGTGACAGTGTAAAGCAGAAGATATAGATGTTGTCACGCTGCTATAACATAACAATACACCTTAACACTCACTCTCTCTCTCTCTCTCTCATGCATAGTTGTCAACACACACACACACACACACACACACAAAACGGGTGGCCCCATATCAAGCGTAGAATAGAACGCGTTGCCTCCACACACACAGTCTCTCTTACATACATACATACAGTTTCTTTTACACACATACACACACACACACACCGAATCATTCTCTACAATACTCAGTGAGGGTATCTGTATCAGGTTTGTTTCATACGACCGCAACTGTATACTGGCTCAGTAAACCAACAAAACAAACCAATGTAAATAAATAAATATAAAATGTATTGCGTTGAGTGAGTGAGTGAGTGAGTAAGTGGACTGGCTTTCACAAGTTCTCCAGCAACAGAGGGTGACGTGGGCGAGATGGTATGTGTGTGTCTGTGGTTGTTCCTTCGTCCGGTCTGAATCCAACAGTTGAGAGAATGTGTCGAAAGAAGAGAAAAGGGGTGACACACAGACACACACAGACACACACATCAATCCTCATGTACAATTGCCAGCACTTATAACTGGTACAGGGGAAGGGGACTGATAACGCTGATTGTACCATTTATAAGTGCTGGCAACTGTACGATATTTATAATGCAAACAACATACTACTTATGTCTACAACAACGGTTTATAGTTCACTGCTAGCCAATAATATAGTGTGTGTGTGACCTTTTCACTTCAAGCTCTACCAGTATGTAGGTCAGATACTCCTTCTCAGAATCCTTCGAACCCTGTTGTGCTCTTTCGTTTCATACACATGTGATACAGATACTTTTTTTTTTCAGAAAGTGTAAGGTGGTTACTGATAGTCTTTCAATATCATCCTTCCTGAGACGGTTTTATCCAGACCATGGTTTCATCAGACGGTTTTAATAGAAAGACAATAATACACCCGAGATAAGGAAAATCTATATAATATACACTAAAAATAACTATTATCCATTCGATGTTGTGTATTATCCTACAGGTAGATTATCATAACAAAAATTCACATCATCTGCCAAAGGAACTGTAGATATAAATTTAATGGGATCGGAGCTAGAAATTAAATTCTTTCCCAATCACTTATGGAATCCATAAATAAAGAATTTACTTAAAACAATAATAATCTAAGCTCATATTCAACATCACTCTTACTCAGCAGAAAAAGTCCCACACTGAAGGTATCCTAAACTTATATATACACGTCGACACCAAAGCTACCCCAACTCATCTGATTCCTGCTTGCCAACTGACCTACCATTATAGTCACGTGGCTTTCCTTGGCCAGCCACTTGACCTCCCCTGACCTGCATGCACCAATCCCCGGGTGGCAATGGTAATGTATGACCCGAGTCTGTCATCTCATTACATATAATTTTTCCACACGCAGCGATCTTGAAGGCGGCCATTTCTCTCGCACGATCCTCCCTCGATAACAACACAATCTCTAGAGAGCGTTCCGCCGCCCTCAAGAACGTGTCCTCGGTGTTATCAGTGCCCGATGGAAGCCCAGAACGGCGCGGATCTACAATTTATGCGACTTGGGGAACAGTGCGGCAACATCCGGGGCCGAGGCTCTCTGCTGGCCCGGGTCACGAACCAGTTGATTAAAGTCGTCTATTAAGATGGTCCCTACAGATAGTTGGTCTGGTGAGTTGCATGGGAGTGTGGTGTTGGCAGGAGGGAGGGAAGGAAGGGAGGGGGAGAGGGAGGGAGGGGGAGAGGGAGGGAAGGAGGTGGGAAGGAAGGAGGGGGAAAGGAGAGAACAGTGAGAGAGGTAGTGAGAAGAACAAAAAGAAGAGGATTAAGGAAAGAAAAGAACTGTGAGGGAGGAGGGAAGAGGAAAGAACAGAGAGGGAGCTAGGGATAGGAGAGAACAGAAAGAGAGGTAAGAGAGGACAGAGAGGGAAGAAAGTGGCAGCAATGAAGATGATAAATGGAGAGAGAGAGAGAGAGAGACAGAGAGAGAGAGAAACAGATATGACGACAAGGGACAAGTGTGAGGAAAGAGCACAAGTAGAGGGACAGAGTCAAAGGTGAGTAAGAAGGGAGTGGCTGGGATAATATAAAGGTTGCAGGGGTGAGGAACGTGGATCAGGGGTACTGGGGAATGAAGGTTGTGAGGGTTAGAAAGAGGAGCATATTATAGGATGGAACAGACAGGAGTAAGAAGGGTACAACTGAGAGAAGAGAGATGACAAGGAAAATAATATGTGGATCATCTATAAGAAACACACTACACAAACAACAATGAATACAATCAAATAGTTTAGCAGCTAGCAGTAAAGGAAAACAAAAAGGAATCCTCTCTCACACAACCCTTCCTGTATGTGTGTGTGTGTGTGTGTGTGTGTGTGTGTGTGTGTGTGTGTGTGTGTGTGTGTGTGTGTGTGTGTGTGTGTGTGTGTGTGTGTTGCAGAGATGACGCACATAAGGACGGCGGGGGTCGAGGTAAAAAAAAAAAAAAAAAAAAAAACTGCAGGGATGAGGAATGATACGAGGGGGAAAAAATCACATACGAGAGACAGGCCTCAGACATTGATTCCGGGGTGTTGGGGTTTGAGGGATGGACCAACAAGGAAGTAAGGGACAGCTCCAAGATGATTAGGGTCGCAAAGGGCACCCCAATCACCCCCTTGTTATACCCACCCATCACGCCACTAAGCCAGCACATGCAGCATCTATACTTTTGGATTTATTTGTATTTCTGGTATCTTTCGCAGACTTTAGTTGTTGATTTCCATTAACTTAATTATTATTCCCATTTTATTAAGCAATCTAAATGTACCACACTTTTGTTTTTATATATATATATATATATATATATATATATATATATATATATATATATATATATATATATATATATATATATATATATATATATATATATATATATATATATATATATATACAGTAGATGGGAAACACAAGTGGACAAATTCACCACTTGCAATTTAAAGTGAAATAACGATTATTAATTTCGACCCACGAGTCCTCTGGTGATCTGTGAAATTCTGAGACAACCCATACCTCAATATTCCTCGAGTTTCACTGATGTTTGGTTCGCATTTATAGTGTTTTCATGAAGGGCAGAGCATCAACAATGTCCAACAAACTAACTATATCATGAATCCCTTCCTCGCACCATCTATGTATCCCAGCAGTCTTTCTTTGTGTCCTGTTCTTTCCAAACATTTCATTTTTTATCTATTTCTAACACCATCATTCCATCAGTCTTTCATATGGCCTGTTCTTTCACTAACATTTCATTTTCTATCCATTTCTAACACCATCCATCCCATCAGTCTTTCTTGTGTCTCTGTTTTTATTTTTGTTTCTACCAACTTTTCAGCTGACTTCGTGCATTGTCCAAGTCCCTACATTGTTCCTCCTCCTCCTCCTCCTCCTTCCTCCTCGGTTCCCCTGATGGTGAGTCGTGATAGTGTCCTTATTAGCATCATATCACCGCGTTAACAGATCATTACCCGCCACCCGACTATCATTACGACTGCCCGCCCACCCCCGCCCTTGTAATTACATTCCACGACGAGTCAGGTGTCGGGAGGAGAGTATCAGAGAGAGTGGGAGCCAGACGGGGTAACGCTCAGTTGGGACACGGAGAAATAGTGACACGAAGTACAGGTTAGGCATACATAGGGACAACCATTTATATAAAGTTGGGTTATATGAACACGAAGAAATTGTGACATGAAATACAGGTTAGGCATACATAGGGACAACCATTTATATATAATTGGGTTATGTGAATATAGAGATAATGTGACACAATATACAGGTTTGGTATACATAGGAACCAATGTCACTTATAAATTTATATAACGTGACACGAAACGCAGGTTAGGTCTACAAAATATAATGGACAGATACGATACATACAATACTTACATTTATGCATACCGGTACTTCCCTTCTCATAATTTCATTCCCAACCACTGACTGACCTTAGGGGACCCTGTGATATCGCCAGAAAATTGGAGGTAATTGAGTCCTTCAAATATTGCCATAAAGCACCAACTATAGGGAAGGAGCGTGTTTCGTGGCATAGTCAACAGGAATCAGAAGCCTCTAATTTCCATACACGATCACAGGGGCCTTCATATTTCTCCAATAAGCTTGTTTGAACAGCTATCTCACGTTCCTTTACCCTATCTCATCCCTATCCTTACTTCTACCTTACCTACACCTCTCTACCCTTTTTTCTTCCCTATATAACCCTTTCTCTGCCACTACCTTCATTCTTACTTGCATGGGCCATAATACCTTGTCCTTGTCTTACCTTTTACCTGTATCTCTCTGTTCGTCTTGTCGTTATATTTATGCATTCATCTTTGCTCCTGCCACTTTCTTAAACGTAAACCCTCTTGCTTTGTTTTTGTTTGATTCGATTGTGTTACTATCAGTCTCCAACTCTCATTATTATTCTCTTAGCTGTCCCTACCACTCTACTCTCTCTCTCTCTCTCTCATGTTGTTCTCTTTCTATAATGTTCTTCTGTTCTTCGTTCTCTCTAGCTTTAATTATATATTTTTTCTTCACACTGGGTTATCTTCCTCTGCCCTCTTACATTATTTATTTGTTCTGGTCTTCATTCCAACATACAGCTTTATTTCCTAAGTACTTCCATCCACCAGCACCGCTTCTCATCCCTAAGAATATTTACACTGCCGCTCTGATAAGCATTTAGGGAACACTGACTTCTCTCCTCCACTCCACTTCCCTCAATTCTCCTTCCCTCTCCTATCTTCTCCCCTCTCCTCTCCTCTCATCTTCTCTCTCCTACCCTCCCTTCCCATCTCCTCCCATCTCCTCTCCTCTCCTCTCCTCCCCTCTCCTCCCCTCTCCTCTCCTCACCTGGACCCACTCTAGCTGGTGTTCGTGCCAAGGTGGTGTTGCTTGAATATAGAATAATATTTGAGGATACTTGGTGCTGGAGGAAAAGTATGTATATAAGAATTAAGAAACATTGTAATGGATTTGTCTTAACACGAAGGTGACTCAATGTGTTCTAAAATGAGTAATTTATTCGAAAGGTAACAAATAACAAATATATCTTTTATTACCGCATATTTTGTTTGTTTTAAGACACGGGATTATAATATGTCCCAAACACTATTATTAAATCATTAGTAGCACAGCATTCAATAGCGCGATTGTACTGGACATAGATTGAAAGTTATGTAAAGCAAGGTGTGAGCAACGGTGTCATGAGGTTGGTGGATGAGGGCGAGGAGAGGTGAGGCGAGGAGTGGTGGATGAGGGCGAGGCGAGGAGAGGAGAGGCAAGGTGTGGTGGGGCGTGGTCACCAGTTGAACACACGCCACCTGGACGCTACACTACACACCTGCACTTAATTCACTCACACACCTTCCCTGATTTGTGTGGCTGTTTTTGTTTTGGTCCACTCACACGTTTGTTTAAGTTCCTTATTAGTGCCAAT